>VDFB02137365.1:10031820-10477261 GCA_007258455.2 Sequoia sempervirens | reverse complement strand
GAAACCAACATTTAATTTAAAAACAAAAATTAGTGGTAGTGCATCATGTAGACATTTGTGTGCGTCACACTTATGTTCTATGGAATATTTCTCAAATTTGATACACAGTCTTAGGTCAATGGATAAAATATGATTGTGATGTAGAAAATTGGAATTTTGGCACGAGGTAAAAATAGGTTAAGGATAGGCTCATGTGATCCTTGAAACACGTTAGGAGAATGGATTCCAAAGTGCATTTAAAATATAGCATGAAATTACAAGGGTATGTAATTTTCTATATCACATTTATCCCCTACTTTAGCAAGTTGTTACCACTAAATGATAAGCTAAACTCAAGTAAAAAAATAAAATAGAAACATCAAAATAATACCCAAAAGGATACTATAGAGGCAAAAAGTTATCCAAGTATAGGAATTGTTGATGACCATATTGGCACATGCAACACAAGCAGGGTATAATTCAACTTACCTCTCCTAAAAAAAGGTGAATGATTGTAAAATCAATCACCTTCCAAAGGTCCTCAAAGTTGGGTCACAACCCTACTATCTGGCTGAGTGGTCAATATGGTTGTTTGTTCATGGGGCATGCTAGCGATTCTTGATTAAATGTTGGATCAAACTCTAATCTAAACCCTATTCCAATGAAACAATAAAGAAAAAATAAACGTTCATTAAAGGGAAATGCAAGAGAATGATGTGAATACTCAACCCAAATATTCATTCAATTGAAAACCCAATAAATTCAT
This sequence comes from Sequoia sempervirens, assembly GCA_007258455.2. NCBI lineage: Eukaryota > Viridiplantae > Streptophyta > Pinopsida > Cupressales > Cupressaceae > Sequoia > Sequoia sempervirens. The sequence goes on along the minus strand of VDFB02137365.1, from coordinate 10,476,516 downwards.
TAACTACAACATTAAGATCAGGCTAAACACAATCCTTTATACTAACAATGCGAGATCCAATGGAATTTGATATTTATTAAGATGTAATTCATTTCTAGCTACTGTATTTCACACATAAATCATAAACAAATTAACTAATTTCATAGAGTGCATCTATCTCTTAAACAATCAATGAATAGAAATTCAATATCTGAGACCACACCATATGTGAGGAAAACAATTCTGAAGCAACAAAAACCACATTTATATCCAACTTTGTTCTTCTTCAACTCAATCACAATCCAACAAATGCATACAATGGAATTTTATGTTTTGTCCATCTACACCTGTCTCCAACTAAAATGATCTAAAACTAAATGCAAAAATCACTAAAAACTCAGAATGGTCAAAGACCAAATTCTCTAATCCACCCACCATCTAACTTTCTAACTCTTCAAATGAGCAAGATTTTACATTTTATAGAAAATGATACAACAATTTCCCGCTAAAGAGGACATGCAACAACTTGGAGTTTGTCCTTCATGCAAGCACTTCAAGAAAAGAACCTTCTAATTTTAGTTTTGCATGTATTCTTTTTAGTTTCAAAATAGTGAAAACTCCAATTTGCGTCCTAGTTTCCTTTAACTTTCCCTCTTTGTCGAAAATCATTGTCTCTCCACACTTTTCCAAATGTTGTCGATCTATGCCTTCATGTTGTTGGGCCTGCAAGAACTAGCCACCTTAATCCACTAATTATTCACTCAACTTTCCAAATTTAAGAATACCTGCTAATCACCAAAACTCTAATTAATTGTAAAAACTAACAAATTCCCCTCACACTCACAAAGAATTCTAAAAATTTCAAAGTTTCATAAATTTTTAAGCTTCAAGAAACAAAATGAGAAAACATGGTGTGAGATGTTGAAAACTCATGAATTTAAAATCTAATAAAATCATGCTTATTCCAGATTTCTAAAATATTAAAGCTTAAGTTATTCTAAACACCGTAGTATAAATCATTTAAATATGAGACCCATTTATTAAAACAAGGGCATTTAAAAGCTTGGTTCCATGGGAGTAATGAGTTAAAACCTACATAAGAAGCTTAAAACACATTAAAATCACCATAACAATGTGTGGAGGTCAGGGAGGAATAAGGAATTAGGACATAAAATTCCCATGTTCAAATCAAAACCCGATCCTTATTAGTTGATTGAGAGCGGGACTCAGGAAATAAATAGGATTTTGAGACTTTTGGCTTCAAGTGCTAGTCCCGACCTAATCCCTGCTCCCGTGGTCTTTCCTTCACCACATAACATTTGAGATTTTATTTTCACCATTTAGATTCTTTGAAAAGCGAGTTCAAGCACTCTGGCAATTATCAATCCTTCATTGATCTTGGTAGTATTCTGATGTATAGAAAAGCATATTAACTCAACCTCTTGCATGTTGTCTTTGTTTTCTCCATGACACTTTTTAGAACAACTTTTCCCTTTTCCCTTTTGATGAGCTTGTCTTCGCATTTGATTCAGAGCATAGTCTATTGATAAGTAGGAGGTATTTTCCACAACGTGTCAAATTGTGATATTGCTATCAGGATTCAATCGTGTAGTTTTACAAGTCAAACTCATTGACCCATTTTTCATGAGTAGTGGTTCACAAGAACAAATCCCTCATGATAGTGAATGATCCACTTAACACTAATTGCATCTATGTGATGCTCACAAGATCAAGATGAAACATTAGACTTTATAATCAATTGTTCATTATAAGGTCTCACATAACTGAAAGTACAGTTACGAACCAAGTTTCTTCAATCATAACCTTTTAAATCTTCCATTAGGAGCAACTTCATCTCGATTATAAATGCAAACATCTCTCTCAATGAGAATAAGATCAAATTAAAAAAGAAGCTTTATCTGCAAATCTATATTTCTGTCGGCCCTCTTGAGGTCGCTATCTGTCCAGAAGGGGAAATACCATTGCAAGAATCATAATATGGGAGTTGAGTTCCATTACGTTAACCCATTCATTTCCTCCAGGATGCTTAGCACTGTTCACATCAACATTTCAATGGAGTCCATGCAGATTATCACTATTATTTTCTCCAAGAATTGAGAGAGCATGATGAAAATCTTGACAAAAGAACGAATATGTTTCACCTTCCTTCACATTAAGATGCACTATATATTATGACTAAATCGTTGATATTAACACCCCCTTTATTGAAGAACTCTCCAAGAAATTCCTACATGGAGGGCAGTCTCCTCACATTGGTACACATATGACACCACATACAAGATTTCAAATATTGTCTGCACCCAATTTATTTTCTCAAGTAATACATCGTACTGCACAAGCATGGATATTTCATTTTCTGCCTAAATCAAGATCATATTTTGCATTCGTAATAGTCTTCATTATCCCACAAATTTTTCATCCTCAAACTGACCCTCAAGCACATCTAATGTTTCCCACAGATTATCTGCAAATCATGCAGCATTGTGAATAAAATACCACTAAACCCCACCAGAACATAGCCTCTTTAAAACAAAACATCACTGTTTATTCTAGATACATAACTCCAATCCATTTACAAATACGAAAAGGGAGAGGATCCAGTAGTTGAGCATGTTTCAATAGCTGTGATAATAGTTGTTTATATAATGCTTAATATTTATATCAATATTGGACCAATAGTTATGACTTTAAAGCTGTTAATGTTGATGATGACTACCCATAATTAAACAAAATATATTTCTTTGATCAAAATTTCAGTTCTATGGAGTTCTAAGAATAAAGACCAAATTTGACTAAACTTATTGGGAACATTCTACATTTTGCTAGGTTTTCCTTATCATGTGATGGGATTCTTAAATAACCTGGGGTCAATTTTTATGTGTGTGGGAGTTTTAACCCTCTGGGACCCTTTTCCCTACACGGATTTTTTAATTTTGGGATTTTTAGAATGGCAACGAAATTTCGGGGTCTTAGAAAGATTATGGGGAACAAAGGACTTTTGGACTTGGTCTCAAAGTTCTTTCACAACTCGGTCTTGGGTCTTGAAAGGATATTTCCATTTCCTTTTCATTTTTTTTAATTTTTTTAAAATTATTATTATTTTATATTTTTACAATATTTTATTTTTTTGAAAATATATATTTTTAATTTTGAAAATATTTATTTATTTAAATAATTAAGTTTTTATATTTTTGAAAAAATATATTTTTTTGTATTTTTAATATTTTTTAAAAATATTTATTTTTGTATTTTTTGAAAATATTAAAAACCTAATACTTATAAACTAACATGAAAAATACAAAGAAAATAACAAACAAAGATTGAGTGATCTTTTGAATTTGGGACCAAAATGATGATAAAGGAATGAAAACAAACGAGGGAAGAACGATGAGAGTGAGGATTGGGATTGCGGGAGGTATAAACACTAAAAATTATCTTGAGTCTACGAGTGACATTGTTATACTAATTCTTGTCTTATCTACATAATTAAATAATTGTCAATTATTTAATTATTACCAGCTTCACATTCCACTATTAATTAAATAATTTCATATTATTTAATTAATTCACTTTACTATTGTTCTCAATTAATTAAAAAGGGATAAAAATTTATTCAATCAAAAAAGAACAACCAAATACACAAGGTGTTAGAATTGGCTATGGCTGCCAAGATCTTGAGGCCAAATGGAAAGCGCAAGAGAGAGAATATGCATATGGAAATATGATTCAATTGATTTGAAAAATGTAGTAGAAAACCCTTGGTTATATAGCCAAGGTGAGATACAAGATGTCATAGGATTATGACAAGTGTCTTAATCATATGGCATGAGACAACTAATCTCAACTACCTAGGTTCACATGTGTTACAAATCAAAAAATAAGATAACAACTAATGACAACTAACACCTTCTAGAAAGATTCCTTCCTAGGACCTAAGTAAACTTAACATGTAAATAAGTCCCCTAGTAATGAATTAACTAGGTACAAAATTTTATTTACACCAACACCCCCCCTTAAGTGCAACTTAGGGAGTAACATATTATTATGCAAATGACACAAAGATGCAAGGATGGGTCGTGACTACTAGGCCATGTTAGGTACCCATATACAATATAAATGAAATCTCTCACAAACGGAGGAAAGGAGAAAACCCAGTGGGACAAAAATCTTCCCCAAAAGAGAGATGAAATACAAAAAAAGAAAATGCTCTCAATGATGCATGAGAAGGCTAAAACCCCATGTGAGGAAAAAGACTTCCTCCCAAAAGAGAAAAGAAGAAGAGAGACAATGCAGCCCCCCCTCAATGTTGAGTCTCCTACAATGATGGTAGAAGGTCCACATTGAGTGTTGAAGATGATCCAAAAGCATCGAACAATGTTCCTCCCCTTAGGAAGAAACAAAACCATGGATGTATGCAGGATTTCAAGAATATGGATGATATGCGACGATGTCTCTGAAGCATGCTCAAGTGTCTCCATGTCAATGTCGAAAGCTGACTCACTCCAAATAGGTGTTCTAGGCCACACTGCTGAAGAATATAATCTAGAATCTAGTGGAGATGAATGTAGAACACAATCCAAAGACAATGATATCCCCTTTGAAGACAAAGAAGCCTCCTCCAAATGTTATCCAAAAGTATCTACAGTCGTGCGTCAAACTGCAAAGAATGATCATGTAGAGATGGAACAAGAGGGTCAAAGTGTTCCCTCGCAACAACTGAAGAAGGATCTTCTCCATCAAAGAGAAGATGAACGTCATCAATGATGTCTCCCAAATCTGCAATATGAGACTCCATAAACAAGTTTGAAATACTTGTCAAGAAGTCATCCAAAGTAGCCAAATCTGAAAGACAATGAATATTCTGTTGCACCGAATCACTAGGAGCCATATCTATAGGAACACAAGCATCATCAACTGCAATAGTAGATGGATGAGATGAAATGCATGACTCAAGAACTAGATCTAATGTGAGAACTCCCAAGTTCAAGAAGCCAAATGTTTCCTCTAAATCATGGTTCATACAAGTGTGATCAACAACCGAAAGAACATTGTCACCATCAGAAGCAAAATCTACAAAGGTATACAACTGAGATGAATGATCAACCACCCTAGTAGCAATGATCTCTCTACTCTCCAAGTCTCAGATGATGACTGAATCAGGTGTGAACTCCACAGTCCTCCCATCTCCACCATGTGTAATCTGATATATGGAAAGAAGATTGTTTGTCAAATGAGGAACACACAAAACATCCTGGAAAGTGTTGTTCCCAAAACTAATAGACCCCTTCCCAATTACACTCATGTATGTATTGTTTCCCATCAAGATAGAAGATGTATTACAAGGCTGAAAAGAGGAGAATATAAACTATGAAGATGTCATATGATGAGATGCTCTTGCATCTAGAAGCCATCTCCCCGATCCATGACCTAAAAGAGCACAAAGAGCATGTCCTTTATATCTTGATGTAGATGCTTGACCTTTGTCATTTTTAGATTGTTTTGAAGAAGGAGGTGATCAAACATTCTAGAAGGAAAATCAATACGATTCCTTTTGAGAAGATGTTTCAACTCATCAATATCCTTCTTATAACAATAGTGTTCTTTATGTCCATCCTTCTTGCAATATGCACAAGTAGGCCTCTCCTTCTTTGATGTTTCTCCTTTAGATTTTGATTCTTTATGTGGCTTGTTCTTTTTCTTCTTTTGCTTCTTATCAAGATTCCCTGATTCTTTCTGTACCTTAGAATCACTAGCCAACAATGCTTGTGACTTGGAAGACTTGATTAGACCCATGTTCATTAACTTAGCTTCCTCTTGGATTAGGAGATTTATAAAGTCATCAAACTTAGGATCAACATATGATGCTCCCATAGAAAGTCAATGGGTATGAAAGCTAAAAACAAACACTAAATACTCAGGACCAAGCTTATGATGCTCCCATAGAAATTCAATGGGTATGAAAGATAAAAATAAACACTAAATACTCAGGACCAAGCTTGGATAACAAATTTAGAATCAAATGCAAATCCTCTTTATCAATGCTACATTCTTTCAACTGTGTTAAAGAGGAGAATATAGATTATGAAGATGCCATATGATGAGATGCTCCTACATCTAGAAGCCATCTCCCTAATCCATGACTTGAAAGAGCACAAAGAGCATGTCCTTTATATCCTGATGTAGATGCTTGACCTTTGTCATTTTTAGATTTTTTTTTTAAGAAGGAGGTGATTCAAACATTCTAGAAGGAAAATCAATCTGATTCCTTTTGAGAAGATGTTTCAACTCATCAATATCCTTCTTATAACAATAGTGTTCTTCATGTCCATCGCTCTTGCAATATACACAAGTAGGCCTCTCTTTCTTTGATGTTTCTCCTTTAGACTCTGATTCTTTATGATGAGATGCTCCTACATCTAGAAGCCATCTCCCTGATCCATGACTTGAAAGAGCACAAAGAGAGTGTCCTTTATATCCTGATGTAGATGCTTGACCTTTGTCATTTTTAGATTATTTTGAAGGAGGTGATTCAAACATTCTAGAAGGCAAATCAATGTGATTCCTTTTGAGAAGATGTCTCAACTCATCAATATCCTTCATATAACAATAGTGTTATTCATGTCCATCCTTCTTGCAATATGCAAAAGTAGGCCTCTCCTTCTTTGATGTTTCTCCTTTAGATTCAAACATTTAGGATTAAGATTCATCAGATCATTATCAATCTAATATCCGCTAATCTTATCTGTTTTACCATACAATTTTTCAAAAGCCTCTCAAGCCTCAAGTTAGGTGTTTTACATGATTCAATATGAAATTGTAAATCAAATGAGACTAATGAACATATGTATCCAAGTGTAAATTCTCATGATAAATCTCCCATCTTGCTAATTCCTTAGCATCAGTAGGTTGAGAAATGGTTTCCTTTAGATAGCCTATTAGACCTTTGAACCCATGAGATAGTTCCATACTGATTTTCTCCATGTAGCATAATTATGTGGAGTTAGGAGTTCAATTTGAGATTTTCCTATTGTAATAACACAAACCAAGCAAAAAGAATGCAACCAACCATTGCAAGATTATCCCCACAAATTACTCAATCAAGAAACCCCCAAATTACAATATATGATTTGTGGAACTTTATATTTTAGCGCATTTGTAGTTGCCACATGCCAAACACAACGAAGTGGTCTTGATCTTGGTACATGCAAATGTCAGAAATGGCCACAAGATCAAAGTAAAACTTTTATAGTAGATGAGATCAAATTTATTACGCCATTAGAAAGTACACGAAACAATATACACTTTCAAAAAAGAATTCACCCAAAAATGTTATCGTAGGAGCAAGATATGAGCTCTCGAAGTTCCCAAAATGAGGACGAAGTAGAAAAACCTATGAGAATATGAAATTTCATGAAAAACCAGATACCAAAACCAAAAAATGATTGCACCACCGTGAAGAGCACAAAAAATTATCCCAAATAAAAAAAATTGCTCGAAAAAGGGAGTCAAAATGAGCAAGTTATGTGCATTCAAAGTTTACCGTTCAAAACCAAAATGCAAATGGTGAGGGGGGGAAATTATTTTTAGGATGTTGACATCATCACTGATAGAATGATGATGTCAGCAAAACTATGGATTAAAATTGATGTACTACCACCCATCAAGGAAGAATATTCCCTCCTACACAGAATATTCAGTTGGAACTGTTGGGTTGATTTTGATGGTTTCCTGGTCATCATTGGGGTCGGCATAATCTTCATTAGAAAATTGAATATCGCTTCCCTTTCGCTGCTGGTTTATATGAATTGACCGTTGCTCTATTAAACCCTTACCGAATTAAATCTATTTGTCGATTTTGTGAAAAGGGAGGTCGGTTCTTAACCACCGGTGGTAGGATGAGGGGCTCACGGGCTATGTACATGGCTTGCCATGTGGAGCCTGCAACCCACAATTTGCTGCAACGTAGGTACTATGCAAAAAATTTGATCTGTAGAAAAACGAGTTTTTTCTTTTCTTTTTAAAACAAAACTTTTACAATAAAATGATTGGGTATTTTATAATTTTTCAAATTTTTTTTGATGGAATTAAATAATTTTTTTGAAAAATCGTACCGACCAAGCAATGATGGCGACATGGGGGTTTTACGGCTCCCTAGGATTTTTTTTCCCTCAGCAAACAATTGCCTCGAATTTGACAAATTGATGATCAATCTTAGGGTTTTTGGCCCTTCTTGACGTGATGGTAGGGTCGGATTTGACCCAAAATTCTCCAAAAATGTAGCTACCTTTTGGATATGGCAACCACTCTTTAGCTTCAAACCCTCATATATTTGGCCTCGTATGTCCGATTTGGACAAACCAAAAGGTAAAATCAACTTTCTCAAACCTTTAGGATGCAATGGTGACCTCAGATTTGTACCAACAAGCTCCAATTTGAACCTACAATAAAGAGCCAAAAATGGAACTCTCCCCTAATTTGGTATTTCTATCAAGTTTTTCTAATTCTCCAAATCATCATACGATGCAAGAGAAGATCATACTCAACCATTCAAGATTTACCATCTCTCTTCAGAAAAAGACTATCCAATGGCACCCAACCCACTCTAATACCATGTTAGAATTGGCTATGGCTGCCAAGATCTTAAGGCCAAATAGAAAGCACAAGAGAGAGAATATGCATATGCAAATATGATTCAATTGATATGAAAAATATAATAGAAACCCCTTGGTTATATAGCTAAGGTGAGATACAAGATGTCATAGGATTATGACAAGTGTCTTAATCATATGACATGAGACAGCTAATCTCAACTACCTAGGTTCACATGTGCTACAAGTCAAAAGATAAGATAACAACTAATGACAATTAACACCTTCTAGAAATATTCCTTCCTAGGATCTAAGTAAACTTAACATGTAAATAAGTCCCCTAGTAATGAATTAACTAGGTAAAATACTTTATTTATACTAACACAAGGGACCGAACCAAAATAAATAGGGGCCCACTAGGCACATACAGCCAGAAAAGACCAAAGAACATCAAGTCCCCCATGCAAGGAAACAAAAAGCCCGCGAATCAACATCTTCAATTTTTGGAGGCACTCTCTAGGAAGTTGCTCCCAATCATTAACCACCCAATCACCTCTAAACTCTGAAGCCCATTTTGATAAGTAGTTCACAACATTGTTCCACTCCCTCAAGATATGAACAAAGGACACCAACTTCAGAGAATTGCTTAAAGGAAGAATCTATTGCACAATCAAATTTAATTACCAATTCACCCCATCCAAACTATGCTTGTTGAACAAATTAACCAGGATTTGAGAGTCTGATTTGCAAATAACCTTGCGCCACCCAAATTCACAAGCCTTTTATAGGGTAATAAGAATAGCTAGAGCTTCCATTAGATTATTAGTCCGGTGACCTTGATAAATGGAGAAGATGAAGATGGAAGCCCTAAAACCATCCCTCCCCACTCCTCCAACATCAACGGATCTAAGATTACCCTTGGATGATCCATCAGTATTAATTTTCAAGATATCAAAAGGAGGAGTCCATCTGTCTTCTCTTCGAATTTTTCTATTGGGAAGTTGTCTTCCTCCTGAACAAGTCATCTTAGAACCCATTCCAATTAGGCCCAAACCCTACAAAATCGCCTCCTCCCGAGCATCTAGGGAAGTCCCCACCTCACACTTAGCAGATACAGTATCTTAAACATACCAATAATCCTCTGCCACACCTAGAGATCTGCCAACAACAACAAAAGATTCAAATGTTGGTAATCAATATCTAGACATGATCATTTTGTATTGGATAGAACTCTAAAATTCCTAGATGTAATTGTAGGTCTAATCATGTCCAATTGTAATGTTGAATCTAGAAACTCATCTACTTTAGAAGTGACACTTTAAATCTAATATTCACATTTGACTAATGACCATGGAACACATGTATAATTCAAATTAGTCACATCAACTATTATCACCACCAAAATGCTAAACACTTCTTAACTTCTCATTTCATTTACTATTTACTTGTATTACTTAATTTTACTATACTTATCTAAGATTAAATGATCAAATTGGGAGCATTTACTTGTTTTTGGCCTCCATGCACATTCGTACAAGCAAAAACATAATCTATAAATAGGTGATACACATCCGTGTAACCTAGCAGTAAAACTCTTAACTCGTATGGAATCGAATAGTGAACCTACAATGAGGGAGACTGAAAGTTATTAATAGAATTGCTTTTTACAATATACTAATCTAAGTTCAGTGGTTATGATTGGAGGATCTACAACGGCACCATTACCACGATGCAATTTTAAGGTTTTCATTCAATCTAGTGGTCCAAATAACCTTCCTAGAACATGATTCATAAAGAGAAATTCTATATATATTTATCTAAATATCATTAAAAAACCATGTCTCTCAACCGAAAGCTGGCCTGTGTTTTCAATTATAATAAAGAATAGTATATGACTTTGCTACCTGTGATGTGAAGGATAAATGTTGCGTGGCATGTTAAGAAAGACTATTGTCCCACTGAAAACGTCACGAGGTGGACATAAATTACAATAACGTGGCCCAGTCCACTGAACGTCTGGTTTATATTGTGTTTTAGTATTGAACGAAAGGTATACACAAAGGAGAATGGTAGTTGCATTATTGCTATCACTCTTTTTGGCTTGCATGACCGGCGGGTAAGCATTGATGGGAAACAAATGGTCTGGTTTCCCGTGATTATGAAATTATTCTGATGGAGACAATCCAGAGCCTTCAAACAAGAGAGTTGGTAGTGTAGTAATAATGAAAATATTAAATATACAAACATGACGGTAATGTTTTCCTACTTTTGTTTAATTCTTTTGTATAGGTGTTAAATTTCCCATGTTCAACAACCCATATTGAAAATCGTTTACCTCACGAAAATATACAGTCTTGCCCAATAAAAACTTCACCCCCCTCTTTTTAGTAATTGTGTGGAAGGAGAAGAGTTTTAAAGCATGCCGCAGCTTCATACATTGGCTATATATATGATTATCCTGTAGTGAGGAATGATAAGTTGAAGCATTTAGATTGGCTGGTTTGAATATAATCAATATGGGTAGAACTCCTTGCTGTTCAAAAGATGCAGAGCTCAATCGGGGGGCCTGGACTGCCCAGGAGGATTCCATTTTGAGTGAGTACATCAGAGTTCATGGCGACGGTGGATGGAGATCTCTCCCACAAAAAGCAGGTGAATTAATATATTTATGGTCAACTTTCATAGTCATCTTAAATATATTTATTAGTAAAATGGTTTTAAGTATTAGTATTGAGATGTTTATTGTAAATTTGTAATAATAAGTATGAGTTTTTTACAGTTCATGAAGTTGATTTTAACTATTTCTGGACCATCGATCGTTCAGTGTGATTTTAAATCATGATGAAAAAAAATATACGGTTGAATTCAAAAGTATTTTAAATCAGATCTGTAATATTTTCAATTTTTATTTAGATGAATGCATTTAGATGTTTATGTTCGTCTATTAGATTTTTGAAGAAACGTACAATTGAATGTTTTACATGTAAATTATTGTAGTAGGTGTGAGGTTTTCACAGTTCATGAAGATGATTATCAATATTGTTGGATTCAATTATATAATTTTTTTGTCTCGACATTTCAGATCACATACACTAATGTGAAAAATATAAAATAATAATTTTTGTTGTCTATTTACTTCATTACTGTTAGAATAAATTAATTATGGATGCATTGGCACATACCATCTGTTGACATAACTGCTAACCACTGCTCATCTTACCAAAAATCATAAATATTCCAACCAGCTGTTGTACAATATAAATTGTAAATTAATCATGTATTTTTTCTATAAATATGAATACAATGAGCAAGAATTTATAGAGTTCCAATCAATAGCCATGTAAGCTTTGTCTATTTCTAGTACTTTTTTCTTTTTCAATTAGAACTCCTTTATTACCATTATAACTAGTATGGATATTTTAAATACATCTATCTAAAAAAATGCAGGGAATTTGAAATTATTTTAAAAACATTGTGTTTATTATTAAATATTACTATTTAGATGTATAAATGACTTAATAATATGAAGTTTCCACAGTCCATGATAATGGTGCTAAGATTTCTGGATTGAAACTGAATTTTTACATCAATATTTCGGATCACACTCCATGATCCATCATTAAAATAAAATCCAGTTAGAAAGAAGAATCACTGTCGAATTTAAAAAAGAAGATAAAAAAATTTGTTCTCACTCCCGCTATCACACCCCCACCCATTCATACCATTGTAAAATTAATGACTTCTCGCCATTAATTGTGGCTATAAACATAACTACACCAAAGCTGTTAATCAAGTAAAAGCTTGGTAACATGAATTGCAGGTCTCAAGCGATGCGGCAAGAGTTGCAGATTGCGTTGGTTGAATTATCTGCGTCCTCATATTAATCGTGAAAACATTTCACAGGACGAGGAGGAGCTCATTATAAGACTGCATGGACTCCTTGGCAACCGGTTTGAACTCAATATTTCTTGTCAGAATATTTACATTTCCATTTGTATTGTGCTTATGATTTTGGTCGCTATGGTGTAAATTCCCCGTGCTATCTCTTCAGGTGGTCACTGATAGCTGGTCGACTGCCTGGTCGGACAGACAACCAAATCAAGAATTACTGGAACACTCGTCTGAGCAGGAAGCTGTTGAACAACGGATCTCCTGCAGGCAAAACAGAAAAACTCAACGCCAAATTCAAATCTCCATCTCATCCAGAGGATCAGAATATGTTAGAAGTTATTCCTGTGAAAGCAACCGCAGTGAGAGTTGCAAAAGGTCTCAGTAATCCCAGGTCGGATCATCAAGACTTCATAATTGATTCACAAGTTATGAACGCCTCCAACTCGTGGCATGAGTTGCTGGTTGATGAATCGATCACAGACTGTGATCTACAGTTTGTCGACTATGCTGAAATCAATGGACAAAGTTCTTCAGATTCTCTTGGGTTACTATATTCTCCTGACTGTAATCTGCTCTCTCCAATCGATTTTTCCACGGATTTCAGAGTGGGAGAGTTTAAAGCAAGGCCGACGAATGTTTTGAAAGAACATGATGATCTTGAGAGTAATGTGCAAAAGCAATGGAGTTTTACAGTGTGTGATGAGCAAGGAATGGAAGAAATCTACAATAGCAGTTGGGTGGGTGAATTTTAAAGCTTTCAGATAGCAACCCACAAATTGGTAGGTTTCCTAATGAATGAGATTTACGATAAGAAGAAAACTCACACCCGCAGTGCAAATTTAGGTCCATAAATTTTGCCGCTTGTTATGGTACAAATTTTGAAATGGAAATTGTATTAAGTGACTTCCACCATAAGCTTCCTTCACAGCGTATGCTCAGCAAAGTACGATAAGAGACGTCTCACCTACATCACAATGTTATATTATAGTAATGTTGGTTTAATGCTTGAAAGCCATTATGGAAATAGAAATACTCAAAGATTTAATCTCGACCTTCAAAAATATGTAGGTTTAATTTTAAAATTTTCAAGGAAGTTTATAAGGAGATTGCATTTTAAACTTCTTAATTAATTAATCTAATAGAATAAAATATTTGGATTAATTAGATAAATGATTATTTAGCTATATCAATTGGGATCAGTAAAAATATTATAATCAATATTTAAAATTAAAGTATATAAAATAAGGTATTTAGCTTTCAATTTGATATAGGGAGTGGTATTGAAAATTTGGACATGTGAGGTGAATGCATTAGAATCAGCAAATTTTTTGTTTTTATATCTAGATCACTTTCATAAGTGTGAATTTGCTCCATGCAACCATGACTTTGATCCTACAATTGTAGAGTAGATTCTTCTATGCGAATTTGATTTGTAATATTTTTTAATTTTAGGAGTTGTATGTCTTGGCTTTTAAAACTGCATTAAAAATATGGTTGTGTAGTTGAGAATTTGCACATAATAGAGATAATTAAGTTCATGCGTGTCAAGCCTCATAGGGATCTTGAGTCAACAACTTTGAGCAATAATTAAAGACATCAAATAGTCATGTATTATGCCGTAGAATATTGATATAATGTTGATGTCACTAGATAATTCTTTTTAAGCTCCTTGATACCTACAAGTACATATTCTTTAGATGTTTTAAATGAATTAGGGTTAGTCCTTCAATACAATTTCAAATGTACTAGTAAAAGTGCCATGTGCTTCATTAATGACATAATAGCTAAGTGAAGGGCAAAAGATTAAGCCCAATTTAAAATTTTGAATTTAAAATTTTAAGGATCATTTCAACAATTGCATAAGTGACTTATATCACTTACATAAATTATGGATCTAACCTAGGGTACAAAATGGGAAAATCAAACAATGATTCCAATTCTTGGGAAAGGGGATAAATGGAGGTGGGTATGTATTGAGTAGTTAGCCAACTCTTAGTAGAAATCATTTCATGTGTACACTCGTCATTTTATAAAAAACAACCTAACAAAAATGAGTCCAAACACAAGGGAAAATTGCAATGTAATTTTTTCACAATTATATTTCCTCCCTACTTTGATCTACATGTAAATAAATTTGAAGATGCATACCAAAATAAAATCAAGAAACTAACATGAAAAATAATTATTTTGACATTCATAAATAAGAATATGGTCATAGATGTAGAGGCCATTTTTGTACATGCTCCCTTGTAATGATTGTCTAATTTGAATCCATACAAATAAAAAAGGAAAACATATAACACGAAGCATCTACAAATCATCCAAAATAAGCATAAAACATAACAACTAACTATATATAGAAATGAAAAATAATAATTCACATAGATAGGTGACATGATACTACATGAGTAGCTAAAATGATACCTCACGAGTAGTTATATTGATACCAAACTTGGTAGCTATAGTCCATACTTCCAAGGAGTATTTGATAAGATACTTCCTATAAAGAACTAATTTGGTATTGAATAATCATCTAAAGTGATACTACAATCAACAATTATGAAATTGAATAATATGATAGTACTTATGACCAAATCCAAAAGATGGTATTAGCAACCTTATATAGTCCCCTCAAACTTTCTTGCATAAAAAGTAATTAATTTGGAGTAAAGGATATTTTTTTTATGCAATTTCAATAAATAGATAGATAAATATATCATGTGACAACCATATATAATGATAATAAGCAAGATGCCCTCAATGTTGCCTCCACTTAGGGTCATAAATCAAAATCTCACAATTAATTAGTGATAGATAATGATTATGTAACCACAAATGAATTTGAGAGATCATCATGCTAAGTGAACATTAGGAAAAAGTAAAGCCATCATAATCATGTTAACATAAAATATAAGCATGAGTAAAATAAACATAAGAAACTCAAGTATTATAATAAAATCATAATATGTGAGCATGTGGTCATGGAAGATCTTATATAGTCAACAAGGAAAAAGGTCATCATAGTTAAATATATGATAAAAATGGTAATGAGAAGCATAGAAATCATATGGAATAAGCTTGATAAGATGTCATCATATAAATGATAAAAAGAAAATAGATGCTTCTATATTAATGTTATTTTATAAAATTACCTGAAAAGGAACATTGGTAATAGAGATTATAAATAAATCAATGATAAAATGAGTAAATAAAAAATTCTAGCATCTAAGTTGTCTCTTATAAATGGAAAATGTTGGTGTACCATAGAAGACAAGTGCAAAAAAATTTGATACCCCTACCTTGTTCTAAAAAGATAATTATTGTTATTAATGTAGGAAGATGGGCCACCTTGGCTATGGTAAAGTCAATGTCACATGTCATGATAAGCATCTAAATCATCATGGAGGAATATTTACAAAATTTCACTTATTTTACTTATTATCCTAGGTAAACTTAATGTATACCTATACAAAAGACATATAGAGTATAGTACTATCTTAGGTGAAGTATACTATGTATATTTTGTTATGAATATTAATAACCTAGGACATAGTGAAAGGTATGAGTTAGCCACAACATAAAAATAAGAATAATGATATTGTATATTTTGATTGACTAAGAATAAATGGAATGAGTCAATTGAGTAACAATACAATGAGTAAAATATAAGGAAACATGCCTATGGGATGATTGACTTAGGATGAAAAAATATTAATAGATCATGAGTTAATTTTCAATAATGAGATGAGTTAACTTGATAAAGTGAGATAGAGACAATGCTTGATTAGATGAGGTGGTGTCTAACTTTCATGAATCACTTGAATTAATGATGATGTGGTGGCACTTTGTGAACCCAATAGAATGAGCAAAATATAAGGAAACATGCTTATTGGATGAGTGACTTAGGATGACAAATGCTTAATAGGTCATGAGTTAATTCTCAACATAGAGATGACCCTTGATTAGATGAGGTGGTGTCTAACTTTCATCAATCAAGAATTATGATGATGTAGTGGAACTTGGTGAACCCAAATCAAGGGAACATAATGTCTTTATTAGCTACTTAGATGAGGTAAAATAAATATTCTAATATACTAAGTAAAATTAATATATAGGTGCAAAACTACATAGTATTTAGTACATCTATGGTGAAGTATAATATTATACCAACACCCCCCTTAACTATAACTTAGGGAGAATAGAAGTGAGTCCAAAAAATGAGACCATGCTATGTATTGGTGAACAAAGATAACCTAAAAAGAAACAGAGAGACAAACTCCTAGTAGAGAGATAATAAAAGGAAAGACTAAGTAGACCCCCCAAATGTGTTGGCACCTACACTAGAAATTGATCAATGATATTTGATGTTGATGTAGACCTACTTTCTTAAGCCTTCTAGACATAATGGTGAGGTAAAACAAATTCTCCTCTACACAAAAATCAATCTAACCTAAAAAAATCTCTTACATGCCCAATGTTGTCAAAATATTAAAAGACTAACTAGTATATCATAGCTCTAGTACTATGTTAGATTTTTTTATGAACAAAAATAATCTTAAACATAGTGTCTATGTATTAGTCATCAAATAGAAATAAGAATAATATGATTTTATATTAATTGAATAAGCATAATTGAGATGAGTCAATTGAGAATTAATAGTGAGTAAGGTACAAATGTATAGGCCTTATGGATAGGTGATGTAGGATGATACATGTCTAAGATGACATGAGTTAACTCCCAATAAAGATATGAGTTAACTCAATCAAGTGAGATATAGGTGGTCCTTCATTCAACAAAGGTAGGACCTAACTTCCATCACTTATAAATTGATGAGAAAGTGGTGGGACTTGATGATATCAAATCAAGGGTGACGCGTATTTTTATTAGGTAATTAGGTAAGAGAAAATTATTATCTTATTATCCTAAGTAAACTTATTAACCAAATAGGTGCAATATTATAATTAGAATATAGTATAATATTCTTAGAGACCATACTGGTTCCCAAAAGATGTCATTCTAGGTGTGTAGAGTTTAGGATCTCATGACAACATAAGATAGATTTGTGGTAGGATAAAGTAAGCACACTTCCCTAGATACTAGATTATGTAATATCATGTCCATAAATAAAATAGACATCATGAGTACAACAATAACAAAATCTCAACTAAAATTTCATATCAAAATTTTAAATCCAATCACTAAGCTTTTCACATAATCAAATCAATAATATTGATACGAAACTAAACAATTCTCCAACCTCTCATTTGACTTCTATCA
The DNA here is from genome assembly GCA_007258455.2 of Sequoia sempervirens. Classification (NCBI taxonomy): domain Eukaryota; kingdom Viridiplantae; phylum Streptophyta; class Pinopsida; order Cupressales; family Cupressaceae; genus Sequoia; species Sequoia sempervirens. The sequence continues at coordinate 10,458,759 of VDFB02137365.1, read as the reverse complement.
ATCACAAACTCTCAATTTAAAGTCTAATTAACTCCATTAATAGTTTGTCATCTTCCTCTTAGATATACTCTACATTAATAATAATCTAAGACGTGATGTCTTTTCCTATGATTAAAAAAAAAAAACGTTATAAGCATTTCACATAAAAATACAAAAATGTGATAAACCATTTCTTGGGGTAATTCATTTAATATATTACGACGAGCGTATTAAACAACACACACCAAAAAAAGATTATCAGCACGTCCAAACGAAAGATTCCCCACCGACTTTCGTTTATTCGACGTCTGGTTGAAATAATCTTCTTGATTGTGACGCATGGAGATCATTTTTCTTTGGATTCACGCTTAAAATATAACGAGTGAAAGTGTATGGTTAAACGGCCATTTCGTCACCAGCAGGTAATCATTACATCAGTAATACAACCAAAGAAAATTATAAAATGGTTCGTTGCAGGTCGAGGAATAGTAGGTAGATTATTGAAACGTCATGAGGTCCATGATGTAATTCCATTAGAAATTACTTTGTACTATTATTTTAGACTTTCTATTTTAACTCTAAAACGTCCAGAGTGACTGATATGGAATATTATTTTGCTTCATGCAGAAAAATATATATTGTCCAATTAAAGTGCACTTCCAGAGCGGTGGGTACTCATTATTGTTTTGTTTCCGAATAAAAACACGAAAAAATTGTCCAATGAAAGTTATCAGGACAAAAGATTTGACTATCAGATGGATGATTGCTAGTGAAAGAACTGACAATTGTTATTTTAGACTAAATTTTTGTTTAAATGCAACTCAATAGCTTATTATATTGATTGAATATATTTATTTTTATGCGGTATGGGTGTCCCTACAATTTAGTTCAGCGGTTCAGCAGTCCATATCTTGAGTACCTGGATAAACTGGGACAAGACTAGCCCCCTACTGATGGATGCCATAACCCACATACAAACCTACCTGTCAACTGCAAGAACTATATTGATTAAATATTTATAAATATAAGCTTTTCCTATAAGGTAAGCAATATCATTACGAGCATTCTGGAGTTTAGCTGTATCATGCTTTGAATTCGATAATTATAGTCATGGCTCCTTGCTATAAAAACCTTAACCGCCGGCCCTGGACTGCCCAAGAGGATTTGCTTTTGTCTGAATACATTAAAACCCATGGAGATTGTGGATGGAGCTCTCTCCCCCAGAAAGCAGGTAAAGATTTAAATTCGTACTCTTTGATCACGTAGTGCATTTGAGATGCGACATGAATTCTTTGCAGCAGTTTTCTCTTTGGTTTATTAAGCAGAAACTGAGATTATGGTCTTTGTAAGGAAGTCTATTTTTGATCTGGGTGTGGTTTATTTACAACAAAATTTTGGTTATATGTATTGCAGGTTTGAAACGGTGTGGGAAAAGTTGTAGATTGCGTTGGTTGAATTATCTCCGTCCTCATATTAAGCGTGGAAACATTTCTCAAGATGAAGAGGAGCTCATTATTAGACTGCATCGACTCCTTGGAAATAGGTATCAACCATAGGCTTTACCATTTTCATAGTTTAGGCACAACTACTATAGGTTAGGCACAACATCATGACTTTTTACATTGAGTGATCTAATAGTAGATCCAGTTGGCACTCTGTGTATATTTTTTAATCATTATTTTGGATCACACTTAAAGATTCATCATCAGAAAGAGGATAGTTAGATTGTTTTTGGAATCATGTATGCTTTTTAATTGACGTTTCTAATTACACTCAGAGATTCGTCATCAAAAAGAGGATAGTTATGTTTTGATCACACTTAGTGATCCATCATTAAGAAAAAGATAGTCAATATCCTTTTTCTGATGATGGACCACTAAATGATCCATCATTAAATTTTTTTTGTCAATTTCCTTTTTCTGATTATCACTAAATATGATCCGAAACATTGATTAAAAGCATAAACAGCTTAGACCCTCCAAACTAATTACACTTACATTTTTCTTTTACCATATTGTAGTCTTCAATGGGTCTTTATTACATGTGTTTTCAGGTGGTCATTAATAGCTGGTCGACTGCCAGGTCGAACAGACAATGAAATCAAGAACTACTGGAATACCCATCTGAGTAGGAAGCTGCCAAACGTCGGATCTGTTGCTACCACTTACGAAGAATCCAATGCTAGATTTAAATCTACTTCTCATCTAGAAAATCCTCATATTCCTTTGAAAAAAACTGCTGTGAGAATTGCAGGCGTTCATAAAAGTAAAAGTAGTCCTAGTTCTCTCTCAGTTAATGAAGCCTTCAAATTTCCCAGTGATGCTGCAAAAAATATCAACACCTCCAAATCATGGTGTGAGTTGTTTGTGGAAGAATTGATGGCAGATAGTGATGTTGAGTTTGTCGACTGTACAACAAGGATTAATTGTGCTGAGACTGAATCTCCTTCCATGCAAGTTATTGTACAACGTCCTCCTTTTTGTATGCCCAGTTTAGTCGGCCACCAATTCCTTCATTCTCAACATTCTGCAGACAATAAAGTGAATACATCCAAGAAGACATTATTTTCCAATGATATGTCTTCTCCTCACAAAAATCTTCGTTTACCTCCATTAGATTTTGCAAAGAATTTCAAAGAGCAAGAGCTCGAAGGTAAGATGACAGATGACTTGAAACAAATGTATCCTCGAGAGAGCAACGTGCAACAAGTAAAGAGTTTTACAGTATCCGATGAACAAACAATAGAAGAAATCTACAACAGCACTCAGCATGCTGATTGGGAACGTGAATTTCAACGCTTGATAGAGGAGGATTGGGAGGATGTTTATTTATATTGCAATAGTGAAATAGATACGCACATGTTTAATCCTTCTCCATGTTAATTAGATGTCATTTATGTGACTAAGATCTATTCTATCTAGTGGTACCTATCCTAATGTGACAAAGTTGAGGCTCTTATGTTGCCTCATGTTGCTTTGGTAATCCCATGGTGATAATCCATTTGAGAAAAAATGTATATTAGGGTTTTATTTTCTATAGGCTTCTATCTTAAATGTGTTAAGGTTTGGTTATTTGTGTTTTTTTTATAATGATCTCAATTAATATTTAGATCTAAAATAACTATAATAGATAAAATAAATTTGCATGTTTAAATTGGAAGTAGATTTATATATCATGGGAGTAGATTTTATATTCATGATATGTGTAAAAAATTAATAAAAAACATGAAAGAATATAGCAATACATAACTTTCAACACAAATGCTATCTCTAAATCAAGAAGTCAAAGGGGTTTCATCATTTATCTCAAAATCGAAGGGATTTTGTCATTAGATCCAATAGATGAACATATGTGCTCAAACTAGGTTTAGATTTTGCTGATAAGATGATAAAAAATGATAATTGATGAGGTTTCCTCAATTATATAGAGATTGAAGGTCTAGCGTGTGGTCCACATGTGTTGAAAGGTGTTTGAAAGTTTCTCTCTATTTTTTATATTCAAATAAACCTATTAATGTTGTCTATAGTTGTGCATGGTGATAGGTGGGGTCTTTAGTTTGAATGCTCTGGTTTTAGGGATTCACGTTCCAAAAGGTGCATTTGCAAGAAAGATTGAAGGTCTATAGTTTGCATGCTAAAAGGTGCATTTTGCAAGAGAGACTATGGGTCCAACAGTTTGGGAATGGGATATAGGGATGACAGGATGGAAGGTGATGCAAATATCTATGTACCCAACAAGGAACATTAGGGATCAAGACTTAGAGATATTCAATACCATAGGGATTGGGGACTAGGTTAACCAATTCATTCAAAGGGAGTGCAAGGAGGGAAATGAAACTTTTAAATCCTATGGGAGACAAATAATATAGAAGTGGGTGAATAAGGAATCCTTTTGAAAGAATAATCCTATTTTGAAAATGAAATTTTCAACAAGGGATTCATTCATCAAGGAATATTTTTGAAAGAAATTTCATTAAGGAATCCTTTTGAAAGAATAATCCTTGTTGAAAATTAAGCAGATATGATAGCCCCCCTTAGAATGATGTGAGCTACATGAAGAACATGTCATTCTAAGGAGAGAAAAGAAAGACAAGATATTTCATGGCACGAAATACATGGCAAGACATATTCATTGATTTGAAATAAGATCTATGACAATTTCTATGAACGCTTAACTATTACAACGATTAATTAAGGCTTTAAAACTAAATTAAAATAATAGAAAAAAATGCTTAAAATGAACAAAGCATAATAAAGGTGACAAATAGAATGAAAGAGAGAAAAGAGAAAGAAGACAAAATGCTAGATGATAATGGAGTTCGCTGAATAGGCTACGTCTCTAGGCCCCTCTCCAACAAAGTGAACAATCTAGGATTATGCTCCAAAGTCAAGATTACAATTCTCCTTCTAGCACAATGACAACATATTCCCTCGTTGCACATAAATGTATACAAGTCTTCAGAACACTCTCTCCTTACTCATCACCTAGATGCCCAAATCCCTAACTCTCACCCTCTTTTATACAAAAAAATTACTCAATATGGTCTTTAACCATATGATTACAAAAATATTACATATATCCCTTACCAGGTAAAAGTTTCAACCAATTTCCCCCATTACAATAATAAATCTTTATAATATCCCCCTTATAATCTCTAAAAAAACTCCTAAACCCCTTAAAATGATTTTAATAATCTTTAAATATCTCTTGAACATATTATTTAAGCCTTCCTTGATTCGGCTTATGTTATTTTAAGGGATTAACTTTTTAAAATTAAAGGGGTTTATTTTTAAATTTTGGGAGTAACCAGCTTTATCACCTTTAAAAACAGAGGCAGTTCCCTTTTTAATTGGCTATAAGTCTATTGGCCAAGTGGTCAAGGTATGCTGCTAGCATTGGGAAGGTCACTAGGTCAAAACCCACCAACACCTTTTTATTGGCATTTAATGTCTAAACATGTGTTAAGAATAACCGCTCCCCTTACAATGTTAGCATGCCATGCTTGGTGGAGTGGTGGAGCAGGTTTTTAGGAGTTTGGAGGTCCAAGGTTCAACCCCCACAAATAGCTTTTTATTGTTGAACACAACCACCAGGGTTTGAGCCGAGGTGCCACGTGGCACATTGTCATTAGCTGCAGGATGGACACATGTCATCATTTGATTGTGCAAAAGGATGCCATGTGTTAATAGAGGAGGGTGCCATGTCACTGTACGTACTAGCACATGTCAGATCCTGATTGGTCCACGCCACTATACAGTGCTGACTATGCTACCATGTCACCATGCTGACATTAGCATGGTCAACCCATTTTAACTAGAACTTTGACTTGCTATATCTCACATATACGAACTCTGTTTGACATGAAACGAACGTTGTTGGAATTGTGGCGACAAGCTCTTTGTCATGATGACACTTTTGAACATTTTTGAGATGATGATTTTTTCCACCTTTTTGACTGGCCTTTGATACCTAATTTGACCTAACTTTGACTGGTCATAACTCAATCATATGGACTCCTTTTGAGTCTGTTCAAGTTGCGTTGGAATCATATTTTTGAGTTCTTTAGGATGAGGTTGAATTTTGTAGCAATTGAGACACTTCAATTTTCATTGAAAAAGCATCCCCCTAGATCAGTCCTCCATTGGAGAGCTTTTGGACCTCTAAAAGCTTGATTACTCAGAAAGAAAGTGAGGGTAAAGTTCCCTCACTTTACTAATCTCCATCCATTTTTCCTTGCTTGGATTCATCCCCTTCAATCCCACTCTGAGGTATTCAGTAACTCCTCTTCGTGAAGTCCTGACTTTCCTATCTAAGATGACATCCTTTGGTAGCTCTGACATGTATTCTGGTGAAAGATCATCAACTAATGGAACCTGAATGTCTGTGTCTTCATCCAATATCATTGGAGGCTTGTACAACTTCAGATTCTCAACATTGACAACTAAATAGATGTGCATGTATGGAGGAAGATTAAGGTGGAAGGCGTTGGTTCCAAGCTTTTCCAAGATTTCAAAGGGACCATACTAAATTGACTTGAGCTTCCTTCCTTCACCTTGCATTCTTTCCTTGTTGATATGTAACCAAACTCTATCTCCAACTTGGAAATTATGATCGATGCGATGCTTATCATGTTGACCCTTGTATATGGCTTTGCTCTTCTCCAATTATGCTTCTACTACTTGATGAATTTCTTGGAATTTCTAGATGAACTTTAAAGCCTTCTCTGCATCATGGCATCCATCTTCAATATTGTCCTTCCCAAAATCAAAGTCCATCGGTGTTTTTTGCAAATACCCAAAACAAGTCTCGAAAGGAGATCTCTTTGTAGAAGAGTGTGTTGCATGGTTGTATGCATGCTGCACATAATGAAGATTTTCATCCCACAACTTAGGATGTTTACTGCAGTAACCTCAAAGAAGATGCACAACTGTCTTGTTCACTACCTCAGTCAGTCAGTCTGTGGATGGAAGGTCAAGTACTCTTCTTTAGTTTGGTGTCCATGAGTCCCCACAAAGCTAGCCAAAATTCCCTTAGGAATCGAGAATCTAGATATGATACAATAGAAGTAGGTAACTCAAAATGAACCCATACAAATTGAAAGTACATCTAAGCTGTCAATTCAACAGTGACCTGTTTCTTACAAGGCATTAAATACATATTTTTTTGAACCAATCAATTACTACATACAGATAATCATGTCCCTTCCTAGACATAGGTAACCCCCTAACAAAATTTGGACATTGACACACTTTCCCATGGATGGGATGGTACAGGTAGAGGTGTCTACAACCCTAATTTCCTGTTACTAGGTTTACTTGTTGCACACATGACACAACCTCTAATATATTTAGTTACAATTTCTTGCATACGAGGCCAGTAACAATACTTTTGTAGTTGAGTGATTTTTTTCTTACCCAAAAGTGCCCTGTGATCAATGAGGTGTGTGCTTCTCTAATTACCTATGCTTGTTCATCTTTTGGAATACATAACTTTCCCAAGTGATACAACAGTTTATCCTACACATAGTAATATTTCTCTTCCACATGTTTTCCTGCAATTAGAGCTAAATAGATTTCCTTAAAGTCTTCATCATTAGCATACTATTCCTAAAAAAATTCATGTACCATGGAACTACCTTTAAGGATAATCAAAGCATTCATAACAGGAGGTCTAGACAACATATCTATTACTTTGTTATGGACACCTTTTTTATACTTAATTACCAAATAAAAATATTGAAGAAAACCCATCCACCTAAAGTGCCTACTTTGTTGTAGTTTAGGCTGCGAGTGTAAGTACTGAAGTGGCTAGTGATTAGTGTGGATTATAGTTTCTTTCCCCATTAAGTAGTGTTTCCATTTTTTAACACTCTAAAATAATGCATAAATTTCCTTATCATAAGTAGGATAGTTAATTATTGCACCTGTAAAGGCCTCAAAGTGATAGCAGATTGGTTTACCTCCTTGCATTAGCATTGCTCCCATGGAAAACCCAATCACATCTATCTTGATCTCGAACGGTTGATGTAAATCTGGTAAAGCCAGAACTGACGGTCCGTTGTGCTCAACTTTTCCTTAAAAGTATTGAAGGCCTTCTATTGTGGACCTCCCCAATGAAATTTGTCTTCATACTGGTCAATGTGTGTAATTGCATTGATGCAATGTAGGAGAAGTGCAATGAACTTTCTTTAGTATTGGATTGCACCTAAGAAAAGTTTCTGACTTTTGTGACTGTACTTGGCTTAGGCCATTTTACAATAACTTCGACCTTCGTGGGGTCTACTTTCAATTGACCACCACCTACAACATAGCCTATGTATACTAAGGATGTCTTAGCGAATTTGCATTTAGACATCTTTACTAAGAGTTTTTATTTTCTCAATACATCAAAAAATTTCTTTACATGACTTACATGATCTTCCCAAGTTTGACTGAATACACGAATATCATCTAAATAGACTATGAAAAAATCATCAATAAAAGGACAAAAGACATCATTCATGACTCTCATAAATGTAGCTGGTGCATTGCAAAGCACGAAGGGCATGACCAACCACTCGAATAGTCCCTGTTTTGTCTTAAATGTAGTTTTCCAAATGTTATCTTTTGCAATTCTTATTTGATGATATCTGCTACGCAAGTCTAACTTAGTGAAATAAACTGCATGTTTTAATTGATCAAGTAAATCATCAATACGGGGAAGAGGATACCTGTTCTTTACCATTATCTTGTTTAGGGCTTGATAGTCAATGCACATTCTCCAAGACCCATCCTTCTTTGGAACCAACACAATTGGAGAACCACAAGGAGATGTACTAGGACAGATGACTCCTTTTTCAACCAACTCCTGAACTTGCTTTTTGATTTCTTCATTCTGCAAAATTGATAAGCAATACGTGATGTTTGGAAGAGGCACATCCTGTTGCAACTGTATTTCATGGTGTATCTCTCTCTCTTAGGTGGCAACCCCTTTGGCTCCTAAAATAAGTCATCATAAGCAGAAACTATTTTGACCATCTCAGTTCTACGCTCTGGATCACACCCCTTAAATGCTTCAGTTTCTTCATCCTCTTTGGGTTTTACAAGCATTAATACTTGAAGTTCTTACTAGAATTGACCAACCTTTTCATCTGACCAACATTAACTAGTGCAAGATTAGTCTTAACTTTGTGTGCATGTACAATGTATTCTATCCCATCCTTATAAATATGATACTTATTCTCCCCCTATAAAAGATTGCTTTTCTAGATCATATAGATAAGGACTCCCTAACACAAGCCCACAAATATCCAAAGGCACAACATCTACCTCTACCTCATCAACAAAGTTTGCAGTGATAATAAATTTCAATTTACATTGTTTCGTTACCTATAGTTGAGCATCATTGCAAACCTATCCAAGTGGATATGGTTTTGGATGAGGTGTTGTAGTTAAATTAAATTTCTTTACCACCTCTTCAGATATTAAGTTGACTTGAGAACCCATATCAAATAGTGTTTCAATCTTAGTGTGCTTAGTCACAACTCGAATGTGAAACAATTCATTCCATTGTTTATCAGCTTTAGGAGGAGCAGATACTTTACTTGTACTTGCATTTGCATTAGAAAAATTTGCATCAGAAGAGAGAATTATACCTTTCCCTTTACCTTGGACTCCAACAGCAACAATCTGTGTTTGATCTCTAGAGTCAAATCCAAGATCTTGTTGAATCACTACAACAATCTTTTGCTTACCTTTATTGCCTCCATATCTTTTCAGCCTTAACTTTGGATGCAACTTCTAGCACTTCGAATCATCATGCCCCGCTTTCTTACAATGGGAGCATATGGGCTTATCAGCCTCCTTCTTAATTTTAGTTGTCTTCTTCCCTTTGCATTTATTTTTGTCTTTGTCTTTACCCTTAGACTTCCCCTCAGACTTAGATGGTTTCTTTAAGAAATTATCACTAAAAGTGTTCTTACCCCTTGACTCTAAATGAGTGGCCCTTGGATTGAACTTCGTCTAGATTATTAGGACTCAATGTGAGAATAGTATGTCTTAAAGGTAAGAATGCAAACCACCTATGTACTTAAGTAATGTATCCTGAGTATACAAAAAAATATTTAAAGCAACAACTCATTTTCTAAACTCATGGGTGTAATCTTGGATAGACTGACCCTTACCTTGCCTAAAGGTTTGCCAATTCATTGTTAATTGTTGCATATAACCTAAAGGATAAAACTATTTTTAAGGGAAGCAAGAAATTCCATCCAAGTCATATCAACCTTACCATGGCGAGCAACTTCTTCCCGAGTCCTACTCTCCCACCAGGTGAGAGCTATACCTCCCAACTAGAGAGTGGCTAACTGGATCCTAGAAGCATCTTCTGCTAGGCCTTGAATCCTATAGTACACTTCTACTTGCTGGATCCAATCATCTAACTTTTTCAGAATTTAACTCTCCATAGTACTTAGGTAATTCAAATTTTACATCCAATTTAATAATAGGCTTAGACTTGCTCTTGAAAGGATTAATAGTAGAAGAAGAAGAAGAAGAAGAAGGGGAAGATGGAGGAGATGGAGGTTTTGGAGCTTTTCCTTCTTTGCTCTTCTGATCTCCCTACTTTTCTTGTTTCGAAGAATCTCCCTTTTGTGATTCTTCTTGTCTGCATAAAGCTCTTCCACCATTGCCTTCATGTCAAGGAAGGCTCACTGAAAAGACTTCTCATCAAGCTCAGTGTTTTCCCAACTCCAGTTTCTTCCATTGTTGACAAAGTCCTTCATTTTCTGATCTTAGGATTGTATTCTTATAGCTCACCTACACCTCGCTGTTTCTCAGAACGTGTTAGCATCCAATTTTGCAATACTAGTCACACAAAGCTATGATACCAAACTTGATCTGAAATAGGATCTATGACAATTGCTATGAATGCTTAACTATTACAATGATTAATTAAGGCTTTCAAACTGAATTAACATAATTGAAAAAAATGCTTAAAATGAACAAAGCATAATAAAGGTGACAAATAGAATGAAGAGAGAAAAGAGAAAGAAGATAGAATTCCAGTTGATAACAGAGTTCGCCGAATAGGCTACATCTCCAAGCCCCTCTCCAACAAAGTGACCGATCCTATTATGCTCCAAAGTCAGGATTACAAAGGCTTCAATAGCATTACAAATCCATCTCCTTCTAGCACAGCAACAACATATTCCCTTGTTGCACAAAAATGGATACAAGTCTTCAAAAAATTATCTCCTTACTCATCACCTAGATGCCCAACTCCTTAACTCTCACCTCCTTTTATACAAACAATTTACTCAATATGGTCTTTAAACATATGATTATAAAAATATTACATATCTCCCTTTCCAGGTAAAAGTTTCAACCAATTTCCCCCATTAAAATAATAAATCTTTATAATATCCCCCTTCTAATCTCTAAAAAAACTCTTAAACCCCTTAAAATGATTTTAATAATCTTTAAATATCTCTTGAATATATTATTTAAGCCTTCCCTGATTCAACTTATGTTATTTTAAGGGATTAGTTTTAAAATTAAAGGGGTTTATTTTTAAATTTATCACCGACTTTATCACCTTTTAAAACAAAGGTAGTTCCCTATTTAATCGGCTATAAGGCCACTAGCCTAGTGGTCAAGGTATGCCGCTAGCATTGGGGAGGTCGCTAGGTCAAAAACCCGCTAACCCCTTTTTATTGGCATTTAATGCCTAAAAATGTGTTAAGAATAACCGCTCCCCTTAGAGTGTTAGTGTGCCATGCTTGGTGGAGTGGTGGAGTGGGATTTTAGGAGTTGGGCGGTCGAAGGTTCGACCCCCACAAATAGATTTTTATTGTTGAACACAACTGCTAGGGTTTGAGCTGAGGTGCGACGTGGCACATTTTCATTAGCTACAAGATGGATACGTGTCATCATTTGATTGCCCAAAAGGATGCCACATGTCAATAGAGGAGGGTGCCATGTCACTATACAAACTAACACATGTCAGATCCTGATTGGTCCACGCCATTGTACGATGTTGACTATGCTGCCATGTCACCATGCTGACGTTAGCATGGTCAACCCATTTTGACTAGAACTTTGACCAGCTGTATCTCACACATACAAACTCTATTTGACGTGAAACAAACGTCGTCAGTCTCGTGGCGATGAGCTCTTCATCATGATGCCGCTTTTGATTATTTTTGAGATAATATTTTTTTTGCCTTTTTGACTAGCCTCTAACACTTGGTTTGACCAAACTTTGACTGATCATAACTTGAGCATACAGATTCCTTTTGAGCCCATTCAAGTTGCATTGGACTCATATTTTTGAGCTCTTTAGGATGAAACTAAATTTTGGAGCAATTGAGACTCTTCAATTTTCAATGAAAAAGTATCCCCTTGGATCATTCATGGAATGTTGTCACACATTGGAGGGATAACACATCGAAACCACAAAATCATGAAGCAGAAAGGAAAAGACAAAGAAATAAAGAGCACATGGGGATATGATAATTCAAGGTCAGATTTGCTGATAGATATAGATAGATAGATATAATATAATATATGTATGAACTATCATCAATCCCCAGCTGTATTAGAACATGAAGAAGAGCACATGAAGACAAATGAAAAATAACAATTGGGTCAACATGGAAGAAGGCCTAAATTTCCTCAACACTTTGCATCATCCCTAACATGAAAAAGAAAGATTATGATGTACATAGAAGAATGATGAAACAAATAGAAGAAGTTTATGACAGATTCTCGTGCCTGTATCCAAGCAGGTCTATGAGGGTAGCAAGTGTTCTTCAGGAAAGAGCATAAACATATACAAACAAGTACAGGGGGACACAAGCAAGCACACAAGACTAATCTTAAGATGTAGAAGAGGGGCAACCTTAATCTGAATCCATTAGTAGGTCATCCTACTCCCAACCTAGATCATTGTAAGGGGAGGGAGGATGATCCTAGAAGGGAGGGATATCAAGGGCTCCACCAGCTGACTTTCCTGTGACAAGGGCCAAGGAAGAAGCCTATCAAGGTCCTCTTCGTTAAGCTATTGTGAGACTAGGGTCACCGATCTTTCAAAGATTGAGGACAGAGTCGAGATATCCTCTAATGAGTTGAACATGCACTTGATAGGAGTTCCATGCGTCAACTAAATGGGGGGAGGACAAGACACTCAAGAGTCATTGCCAACCTTGACAAAAGGGGTAGTGACAAACTTTGAGGAGGCGGGGGCTACCTTTGTCACAAGGACAATGCATGTTAGAATTGTGAAAAACCATAAAACCATGAGCCACAAGATCAAACAACGAACAAAGACACCTTCCACACAAGAGATCTGTAAACAATATGTGTAATATTCCTCAATAAGAAAAAGTTACAAAATGCAAGAGACTATCATAAAGATGTAGTGTAGGAAAATGTATCCCTTTACATTTTCACACCTAATTATGAATTAATATTAAAATGAACTTAATTATGCCCTAATTTAGAATAGTAATGTGTATTTTACATATTCACATTAAGTTTAGGGCCCTATTAATTGAAAGGGACTTAATTGTGCCTTAGTGTAGTGTTGTAGATTGTACCTCTTTACACTTTCACACTTATTTAGGGCTCCCTTAATTAATTGAGGTTAATTTACCATAATTGGCCCCTTTAATTCAAATCCAAGCCCAATTAATCACATTTTCTAAAGAGGAAACCTGACATTCATTAATTCCTAAACATAACACTTCTCATTGAGCAATGTGTGTCCTAGGTGAGTGATCTAAGATCCATTCGCCCATGGGTGAATGGGTCCTCACTTAGACGTAGGACCAAAATTCAAATTATGTTTTTGGTGGTTACATACTCAAATCCATATTCACGTGTCAACTTATGTTATTTGAATTTCTGGAAATTAATGTTACATATCTATAAATATAAGGCCATTTCACTATGTTTCACCTAAAAGATTTTCAAGCTAGAAAATTTGAAGTAAGCATTCCTATAGCAAGTTTATGAGATCAAGAGCATTTCAAGGCATTCAAGAGCATATTTATTGAAGAATTATTGCAGCAATCAAGATCGAATTGTCATGTCAAAGTATTCTTGCATCATGCATGTTATTGGAGCTAACATATTGATGTAGAGTTCATGATCCATTCAAGCATTCAAGGAATTGTTTCAAATCAAGTTTTAAGATCAAGATCCACATCCATTGAAGCCATTTCGTGCTAGTTGTAGATCTACATTCCCATATTTGTGCACTCACCCTTATCTAAATTTTGAATAAATTATATAATATTTTTTTGTGTTTCATTCTACTCACATTAAAAAAATAATACCATTTTGATAAATTTTGTGCAAGCTATGTGATGTGCATGCTCAATGATATAATTTTTAGGATGCATCCACTTTAAACAATCATAAAAAAGGTATTAAATAATAAATAAATAAAAAATAATACTTGTAGTATTCACTCTTGGCTAAATTTTCACTAACTAGTTTTTTAAAATACCCAATATTTAAAAAATAGGGTGTACACACCAACACTATGTTATATTTTAGTGGTAAAAATATGAACACTTTTATGTGTAATTTGCAAATTTCAGCCTTAACCTTAACCATTTAAATAATATTTAGTAGTCTAAAAACTAGATTTAGAGTATGTAACAATATTGAATTACTCATCCCAATTCATTTTTAGCCGATTTTAGAAAAAAGTGGCCACTTTTGACCCTCATTTGTCCCTCATTTCCATGCACTTACCCTTTCCACTCTCAAATGTTTGATGGAATCCTTCTTTATGTCATTCAATGATAACCTTTCTCTAATTTATTTCTAGATCTTATAGTATATTGGGTGTCCTACCAGTTGTGCATCATAAAAAGACCTTAAAAATCACCTCCTTTATTTGGATTCAAGAACAAGGAATATTATATTATGTAAAGAGAGACCATATACTACTATAAATATATCACCTCTCACATTCCCATCAAGATGTTCAATAGAAAATTTCTTTTTAACATATTGGTCCATAATAAAGATCTTCCAATCAATAGAAATAACATAAGTAGAACATAAAGTAGACATCCTAGAAAGAGCATTAACAACTACATTTTTTTTTTATATGCACTCTATGTCTTATTCACTCAATTTTTTCAGCTTATCATTCAACTCATGTTGGCCAAAGAAAAAAATTAAGATATTATGATTTGTTTTCAAAAAAAATCTTGGAAAAATAAATACTATCTAAATTGGCCAAAGCATACATGGTAGTTAGCATTGTTTTGTCATAGATAGAGATTCCTTTTTTTTATTCTTTCAATTTTCCTCTTTCAAATGCTATGAGATTTTCATTTTTTTACTAAGATGGCTCCACTTCCCTGACTTAAAGCATCACATTCAACAACAAATAGATGTGAGAAATATGAAATAGAAAAAATAAATTAAGTAGTTGCCTCATTAGACTTATAAAAAAATTGCAGCAATTTCTATCCATGCAAAAGCTCCTTTCTTTGTCATATTGGTTAAGGGTATGAAAAATCCTTAAACAAATTTACTATATTAACTATATAGGAAAAATAAACCTCTTAATTGTGTCAATGTGATATGAGGACGCCAATCCAAGATGTAATACCCTCTTGTTTGTTGCCTTGAGATGTCTTGGTTTTGACACTGTTTTTGACTATGTATTAGGGGATGCATAGGTTGTGCTTGTGCATTTTTCCTCAAGTGTTCTATGTTGTGTTTAGATCACCCATATTTTTTGAGATGGTATTCCTCAACATGTTGGTTGTTGGTGTTTTAGTTGCATTGAGATGTGAGTATGTTAGTGTGTCAAATTCCTTGTAAAGACTTAATGTGTTTTGTTATTGTTTTATTCATTGAGATGCAGTACTATATATTTTGACCATCATAGTTCTTAATTTCATAGATATTAGTAAATTTATGATTAAATGACCATTTCATCACGAGCAAGTAATTATTATATCAATAATACAACCAAAAAAAAATATTATTAATGTAGTACTAGACTTAGTTAGAAGGGAAAATGGTTCATTGCAGGTCAAGGAAGAGTAGCTGGATGACCGAAATGTCATGATGTGTACAATTTCATGATGTTATTCCATTAGAAATTACTTTGTAGTATTATTTTAGACTTTATATTTTAACTCTAAAACATCCAGAGTGATTGATATGGAATATTATTTTGCTTCATGCAGAAAAATATATATTGTCCAATCAAAGTGCACTTCGAGAGCAGTGGTTAGTCATTATTAGTTTGTTTCCGAATAAAAACAAAAAAAGAAAATTGTCCACTGAAAGTTCATCAGGACAAAAGATTTGACCATCAGATCGGTGATTGCTAGTGAGAGAACTGACAATTATTATTTTACACTAAACATTTGTTTAAATGCAACCCCACAACTTATTGTATTGGTTAAATATTTATAATATTTAAGCTTATCCTATGCTGAGCAATATCATTACGAATTTACGAGCATTCTGGAGTTCAACTGTATCCTGCTTTGAATTTGATGATTATGGTCATGGCTCCTTGCTATAAAAACCTCAACCGCTGGCCCTGGACTGCCCAAGAGGATACTCTTTTGTCTGAATGCATTAAAAATCATGGAGATTGTGGATGGAGCTCTCTCCCGCAAAAAGCAGGTGAAGACGTAAATTCGTACTCTTTGATCATGTAGTGTATTTGAGATGCAACATGAACTCTTCGCAGCAATTTTTTCTTTGGTTTATTAATCAGAAACTGAGATTGCGGCCTTTTTTAGGAGTGTCTATTTTTGATCTGGGTGTGGCTTATTTACAATAAAATTTTGGTTATACATATTGTAGGTCTGAAACAGTGTGGGAATGTAATGTCCCCTTCTCAAACCTAATCTTTCCAGTAACCATTGGCCTTTTCTTTGGGAACCCGAAGGCTAGTCGGAAGATAAATTAGGGTTTCCTATTTTTGAGGAGGTCATTGCTCAGAGATGATGGATTCAATGGCGGATTCTTTCTGGGTTTTCAGAGAGCTTCACAGGGGTATGTTCATCTCGGCATTCAGAGCATTTTCTGGAATTTATTATTTTTAGTAAATTCTATTTTTGGCAGTTCAACAGTCGGGTCCAGCATGGTTGACTTCCTATGTCAGTTTGATCAGTTGGCTTGCTTATTGATGGCTTAGGGGCGCATTTGGAGAGATAAGTTGTATTAATTAATTAAAGTCACGTTTTAATAGTATATTATAACGTTGACCCCCTTGGCCTAGTCTGATGACTTCAAGTTGTTTTAAAAAGGTGGTCTTGAGGGTGGCGCCTTCATAAAGGATTATTTCTTATTTTTCTAAAGTCAAAACCAAGCTCTAAAGTGGACGCCATGATTAAAATATCGAATTTAATTAAAATGGTCAATATTGAATTTGAAAGAAAAGGACGCCATTCCTTAAAGAGGATTAGGGTTTTGACTTGAAGAAGAGATTAGGGTTTCATGAAGTCAGCAGGAAATTATATAAGGACGACTTGGTTCATCATTTTGGGATCTTTTATCTACAGGAATGTTATGCTGCCGGATTGGCTTTGGGATTGCTTCGAGAAATGAAGGTCTCCTAGCTTGGGCATTGCTTCTCGCTTGAAAGACAGTGGCTAGTGGTGATTTAATCTAGTTTGTGAGTTACATTTAGTTTATGCATTGTAATCAGCTTATCGCATAATTAGATCTGATTTGCATATTAGTGGTTTTCAGCATTTTGCATTATTTGTTACAGCAGATTCATATTTTTATTCATAAATCAAAAAAGACAAAAGTATTGCATCTGGGTATTAACCCATTCCCCTTGTTAAGGCTAGGCGCCATCATTCTCTAATTTGCAGATTTTTTAGAGAAGTATTTAATTTAATAGAGCAGATCGCCTTCCTTCTTGCAGCCGTACCATTTGATTGCATTGGGTCTCGTGCATAATTAATTGTGGTTGTTTGGATCTGTTTCCTGTGTCTCATCTTAGGCGCCTCCATTGTTAGAGCTTATTGCATTTGGTTTCATGTTAATTGGGCAAGTTAAGAGAGAGATATGAGCAAAATAGTGAATTCCTTAGACTGCTGTTTTTAATTCAAGAGTGCAGATTTATCCAAAAATCAGAGTTGTAATTTTGAGCATTGAAAGGTCTATTGTTTTGGCTCTTCTAACCATACTAAGAAGAGATCTTTTGATGTAATGTTAAGCTCTCAAATTTCTATGATTTCAGCAGGCAGATGAACATCCTTTGTAAAACTGACAGTAGTACTGGCAGTCATTTCATTCTTGTTCAAATCTGATTGTAATTCTCAAATTCATTTAAGTTATTGTAATAGTTACAGCTCCGCCCTATGGTAGCTACTTTCCCAGCTTGGGTTAGCAAGCACATTCTGGGTGTCGAGTATTTCCAGTTTCAGCATTTATTTCAAGCATTTAATTCTGTAATCACTCCGTCATATGGTCGCCCCTCACTCCGCCTTGGATTGGGTAGCACATACTTGACGTTGAGTTCCCTTTTGTATTTAGAGTAGAGATCCTCTGACCAATGCTCGCCATCATCGGCGCCATTCTGGTTAGAGTTGTTTTCTTGCACGTTTTGGTTTATTCTCTAACCTTAACGGGTGCTCTGCTTCGTAATTTGTAAATTGAAAAATGAAAAAAAATTGGCTCAGAATATTTCAGTGGTATCAGAGCCAAGATCCTGCCATCCTGTGCCCATCAGAGTTCACTTGACAGAGAAAGATGAATACAGAGAAGTCTCTACTTGAGTTAATGCATGATCTATATACGCTATTGAAGGATCTTGAGTTAAGGTGTGGAATCAGAAAAAATTATGCTAAGTCTGAGAAGTCAGATTTGATTGGGGTTTCTAAAGAATGCTAGTTCAAGAGGAAATGTGCACACGAGGCTGACATACTCTACAGAGATTATCAGAGCATGACAAATGAGTTTAAGAACGGTGTTTCTTTTGATGCCTTTTTGGATTGGATGGTGATTTATCACCCTGGAAAGCGGGCTATGGTCAACTACATCAAGAAAATGATTAAGGAGGAAACAGAACATACAATGGTTGCAGGAGCAAGGAAGGAAGAAGTAGTGTCTGTTTGTGGTTTGCAGCCCACAAATGAACATGTCGAAGAGAAAAATCAGTCAACTAATATTGAAGAAGGCACAAGCAAGGTGCACATGTCACCTCAGAATGATCGTAAGCTTGATATAGAAACCTTGACAGTTGAGGAATGTGTGGGAGAGCTTCATAATACTTCCCTAGATTTGCATGTGACAGCAAGTGATGATGTTGGTGATGAGTCTAAGGAGTTCATGCAAGATCATACTGAAGAATTGATGAGGAAGGATTTTCCTCGTGTTGCTGTCTTAACTTCCCAAGAAGTCTCACATGAAAAAATCAGCAACATACTCTCTCATGAGGGTTCCATAGAAGATAATGAAGATGAAGTTTTTCAAACAACAAACATTGAAGATTCTTCACTTCATTTCGGGGGTGACATTGTTGGTCTTGGGATTGATCAGCAAACTGAGCCATTGGAGAGAAACTTTTTTGATGATTTCAGCTTAAGTGAATTAGGACTTGACTTATTCAAAGAGTCATCACTACAAGGGGAGCATGATAAGTTTTTTCCAGTTGATCATCTTAATCAGCCCACTAGCATTTGGGATCCGGGTGTGTTGGCATCAAGTTATGTTAAAGAACCTGTGTGGGATAAGTTTCCCTTTGATCCTGATGAAGAACAAGAACCAGGTTGCACAGAAGACTATGAGGTGGCCCTTGGAGGAGAAGTTGTCTTTGAAGAAGAAGATTGTTCCACAAAATTCCATAATGATCTCTTTGGAGTGGTTGCAGCCACTAAAGAGGAATTTGTGGTTACAGAAACTGTCCGAACAGCGGACCAATATGATTCCTTGAGCAGGTTGGATGCTGGTCTAATGTTTGATCAAGGAGGCAGTGATGAAGAAGAAGAGCTAGAAGACCATATGGCTCTTGAAGATGGAGAGTTTGAGAGTGTTACTAAACACAAATCAGATTTATCAATGCACGAAGCTGATTGCAAGCAATGGGTTGAAGAATTTGTGGAGTATGATGCTTTTTATGATGATGAGCATTCTCTGCTAGTTGGTGGTGAAGTACAAGAATGTTGGAGTAGCAAAGAGGGCAGCAAAGGCAAGGAACGAAGTTCTGATTTTCAGTTGCAGCCCATCAGCAGTTCACCGTCTTTGCATGTTCATGAGTGGGAAGATCAATGCAAGGTATCTTTTGGAAAAGAAGTACAAGCACTATCCCTATTTGATCGCACACACATTTTGGTTGATGATCTCTATTGGAAGGCTCAGTCTGAAGAGAGACGAAGTGGAGTTAAGGATGAAGTTGCTCTTCCTAACTTGCAACTTATCAGAGGCTCTTTGGAGACATTGAAATCAGCATACATACACTTGATTGAAGATCAAGATCGTGCCGTTGAATCTGCAAAGAAGGCCTTCATTGTTTTCGAAGAAAGGAAGAATATGGTTGATGAGCTCACCTTGGAGCTTAAATCAACAAAGGACAATTTGAAAGAAACCCAGCTGGCTCTAAGAAAGGTTGAAGACCAGTTTGCAGATTTCAAACTTTTCAAGGAGCAAGAGGATGCACAAAGAGCTAAAAAAATCAATCAAGTGATTGGAGATTTTGACTATCTTCAAGAGGAGTTTGATCTTGAAAGCATTTCAAGAAAGTCAGAAGTTGCATGTGCAGATTTGGGGCAGCGAGACGTAAGGAATGGCTTCCAAGTCTTCGACAATCCCTTCTTTGAAGTGGGTGCTGAAGCAACTTATGACAATCCTCTCTTTGTTTTGAAAAAAGAGTCAAGTAGTGAAGAGACCAAGCATGAGGTCAAGCGTGAACTCCAATCTAAGGATGCCTTGATATCACTCCATGACGATGTGCCACGTATGTTGAGTAGTAAAGAATGCTTAAGAGGAATTGAGGATGCAGTCTTCACTTTGGAAAAGGGACCAAAATATGGTGATTGCACTCTTGTCAATCCATTCCTTGGGTTGAGGGATGCTAGTCTGCTCTGGGAGTTGAATTCGAAGTCATCTTATGTTTCATGCTTCAGTGTTCCTGAAGTTTTCATGGTTTGGTTTCAAAGGTTCATCAGAGGGGATGCCAATTTTACAAGTATGCACTTGATTTTGACTAGCACTCAGAGATGTGCTATGTTTCCTTGCCGGAGTGTTGGAGATTATTTTCAGTTGGGTATTCAAGCTTGGGATTCTCAACAAGGGTTGATGGAGCATACAGTTTGTGGAAAGAAGAAATTATGGAGGGACAAGAATCAAATTTTCAGACTTTTTGGTGTCGTTCTTTTCTTTAGCAGCTTCTTGATGGTTCCATTTGTTCATCAACAAATGGATTGGAGAGAGATTTTGAGCATGGGTTGGAGAAATGAACGATTGGTTGCTCTTGAATGTGTTGCCCAGCTAAGACCAGGACAGATTTTGAGATTCGAGCTTGCTGGTTTGAGGCAGACCAGCCACTTTACATGTTGTGTTTCTCGCATTCAGGAGAGTTGGTTCATCACTCATGATCAAAGAGGTGGTAGTTCTCTCATGGAGATGAATCTAGTGTGTTTTCCAACCACCTTGGAGGTGTCACTTTGCAGCTCGATGGTCATCTCACATGCTCACGCTTGGGATTTGGAGTGGTGTTGTTGTTTTCCCTTGGGTAGGACTCGAGAATCAGATTGCACTGCGCTGATCCTAGTCTTGATCAGCAGTAATTATTTGTTCCTTCACACTTTTCCTACCCTCCAAATTCATCTTATGATGGTTGATGATGTAAACTTTGACAGTTTACTCTCAGTATTGATTCATGACAGCAGTAGCTCACATGCTTTGGTTCACCATTCGGAGACTCATGGGGTTGGAACTATGATTGTTTTCTGTAGTCTTCATGGTTGTGCAAGTATAATTCAGATGAGGCATGGTAGCTTTATGCGGAGACATGAGTATGAGTTTGTGGAGCTCTTGCAAAGGAATGCTTCCCTCCTTGCAAGAAGATGTGTAGAGGTCACACTTGCAGGCATGGTCCCGTTTGTTACCATGTGGAGGTATGGGGAGGAGTTCGATTTTGATTTGAATAGTCTATCTCTCCTATTGCTTAGAATGGTGATTGACAGTAGTATGGTTGATACTGTTAATTCGGGGGATCGTGGACATGAGATGTTGCATGATTTTGATTTCCTTCCTTTAAGATCTTTCAGTTTGAGAATCATAGATGGTAACACTTTGGAGTTACAAGGGGAGTCAGTGCAGCATTGGCATGATATTTTCATTGATGTGATCAGAGTGGTGCAGCATCGGCATGGTGGGTTTTTCCTGAGACGCATTTGGGAACCAGGGATCATACTTGTTGCGTATGGATTAGTCTTCAAAATTACTGGAGTTGTGGTGGTATTGCTTGAGGACAAGCAATTTTGGGAAGGGCGGATTGTAATGTCCCCTTCTCAAACCTAATCTTTCCAGTAACCATTGGCCTTTTCTTTGGGAACCCGAAGGCTAGTCGGAAGATAAATTAGGGTTTCCTATTTTTGAGGAGGTCATTGCTCAGAGATGATGGATTCAATGGCGGATTCTTTCTGGGTTTTCAGAGAGCTTCGCAGGGGTATGTTCATCTCGACATTCAGAGCATTTTCCGGAATTTACTATTTTTAGTAAATTCTATTTTTGGTAGTTCAACAGTCGGGTCCAGCATGGTTGACTTCCTATGTCAGTTTGATCAGTTGGCTTGCTCATTGATGGCTTAGGGGCGCATTTGGAGAGATAAGTTGTATTAATTAATTAAAGTCACGTTTTAATATTATATTATAACGTTGACCCCCTTGGCCTAGTCTGATGACTTCAAGTTGTTTTAAAAAGGTGGTCTTGAGGGTGGCGCCTTCATAAAGGATTATTTCTTATTTTTCTAAAGTCAAAACCAAGCTCTAAAGTGGATGCCATGATTAAAATATCGAATTTAATTAAAATGGTCAATATTGAATTTGAAAGAAAAGGACGCCATTCCTTAAAGAGGATTAGGGTTTTGACTTGAAGAAGAGATTAGGGTTTCATGAAGTCAGCAGGAAATTATATAAGGAAGACTTGGTTCATCATTTTGGGATCTTTTATCTACAAGAATGTTATGCTGCCGGATTGGCTTTGGGATTGCTTCGAGGAATGAAGGCCTCTAGCTTGGGCATTGCTTCTCACTTGAAAGATAGCGACTAGTGGTGATTTAGTCTAGTTTGTGAGTTACATTTAGTTTATGCATTGTAATCAGCTTATCGCATAGTTAGATCTGATTTGCATATTAGTGGTTTTCAGCATTTTGCATTATTTGTTACAGCAGATTCATGTTTTTATTCATAAATCAAAAAAGACAAAAGTATTGCATCTGGGTATTAACCCATTCCCCTTGTTAAGGCTAGGCGCCATCATTCTCTAATTTGCAGATTTTTTAGAGAAGTATTTAATTTAATAGAGCAGATCGCCTTCCTTCTTGCAGCCGTACCATTTGATTGCATTGGGTCTCGTGCATAATTAATTGTGGTTGTTTGGATCTGTTTCCTGTGTCTCATCTTAGGCGCCTCCATTGTTAGAGCTTATTGCATTTGGTTTCATGTTAATTGGGCAAGTTAAGAGAGAGATATGAGCAAAATAGTGAATTCCTTAGACTGCTGTTTTTAATTCAAGAGTGCAGATTTATCCAAAAATCAGAGTTGTAATTTTGAACATTGAAAGGTCTATTGTTTTGGCTCTTCTAACCATACTAAGAAGAGATCTTTTGATGTAATGTTAAGCTCTCAAATTTCTATGATTTCAGCAGGCAGATGAACATCCTTTGTAAAACTGACAGTAGTACTGGCAGTCATTTCATTCTTGTTCAAATCTGATTGTAATTCTCAAATTCATTTAAGTTATTGTAATAGTTACAGCTCCGCCCTATGGTAGCTACTTTCCCAGCTTGGGTTAGCAAGCACATTCTGGGTGTCGAGTATTTCCAGTTTCAACATTTATTTCAAGCATTTAATTCTGTAATCACTCCGTCATATGGTCGCCCCTCACTCTGCCTTGGATTGGGTAGCACATACTTGACATTGAGTTCCCTTTTGTATTTAGAGTAGAGATCCTCTAACCAATGCTCGCCATCATCGGCGCCATTCTGGTTAGAG
The DNA here is from genome assembly GCA_007258455.2 of Sequoia sempervirens. Classification (NCBI taxonomy): domain Eukaryota; kingdom Viridiplantae; phylum Streptophyta; class Pinopsida; order Cupressales; family Cupressaceae; genus Sequoia; species Sequoia sempervirens. Next base: position 10,435,085 of record VDFB02137365.1, on the reverse strand, counting down.
TTGTTTTCTTGCACGTTTTGGTTTATTCTCTAACCTTAACGGGTGCTCTGCTTCGTAATTTGTAAATTGAAAAACAAAAAAAAATTGGCTCGGAATATTTCAAGGAAAAGTTGCAGATTGCGTTGGCTGAATTATCTCTGTCTTCATATTAAACATGGAAACATTTTCCAGGATGAAGAGGAGCTCATTATTAGATTGCATCGACTCCTTGGCAATAGGTACCAATCATAGGTTCTACCATTTCCATAGTTTAGGCACAACGTGATGACTTTTTACATTGAGTGATCTAATAGTAGATCCAGTTCGCATTGGTTTTCCACAGTTCATGTAGTACTCAACTGCGCATACTTTTTAATCAATATTTCAGATCACACTCAAAGATTCATCATCAGAAAGAGGATAATTAGATTGTTTTTGGAATCAATTATGTATGCTTTTTAATTGACATTTTAAATTACACTCAGAGATTTGTCATCAGAAAGAAGATAATTATATTTTGATAGCACTCAATGGTTCATCATTAAGAAGAGGATAGTCAATATCTTCTTTTTGATGATGGATCATTAAATGTGATCCGAAATATTGATTAAAAACATATGCAGCTTAAACTTTCCAATCTACTTACACTTACATTTTTCTTTACCATATTGTAGTCTTCAATGGGTCTTTATTACATGTGTTTTCAGGTGGTCACTGATAGCTTGTCGACTGCCTGGTCGGACAGACAATGAAATCAAGAATTACTGGAATACTCACCTGAGTAGGAAGCTGCCAAACGTCAGATCTATTGCTCACACTTACCAAGAACCATTGCTAGATCCAAATCTACTTCTCATCTAAAAAATCCTCATATTCCTTTGAAAACAACTGATGTGAGAATTGTAGGCGTTCATAGAAGTAAAAGTAGTCCTAGCTCTCTCTCAGTTAATGAAGCTGCAAAAATATCAACATCTCCAAATCATGGTGTGAGTTGTTCGTGGAAGAATTGATGGCAGATAGTGATGTTGAGTTTGTCGACTGTACAACAAGGATTAATTGTGCAAAGACTGAATCTCCTTCCATGCAAGTTGTTGTACATCATCCTCCTTTTTGTATTCCCAGTTTAGTCTGTCACCAATTCCTTCATTCTCAACATTTTGCAGAGAATAAAGTGAATACATGCAAGAAGACATTATTTTCCAATGATATGTCTTCTCCTCTCAAAAATATTCTTTTACCTACATTCGATATTGCAAAGGATTGCAAAGAGCAAGAGCTCGAAGGTAAGATGACAGATGACTTGAAACAAATGTATCCTCAAGAGAGCAATGTGCAATAAGTAAAGAGTTTTACATTATTTGATGAAAAACAATAGAAAAAATCTACAACACCCAGCATGTTGATTGGGAACGTGAATTTCAATGCTTGATAGGAGAGGAATGGGAGGAAGTTTATTTATATTGAAATAGTGAAATAGATATGCACATGCTTAATCCTTCTCCATGTTAATTAGATGTCATTTATGTGACTAAGATCTATTGTATCTAGGGGTACCTATCCAAAATGTGACGAAGTTGAGGCTTTTATGTTGCCTCATGTTGCTTTGGTAACCACACGGTGATAATCCTTTTGAGAAAAAAAGTACAATAGGGTTTTATTTTCTATAGGTTTCTATCTTAAATGTGTTACTAGGTTTGGTTATTTGTATTTTTTTTTTGGTAATGATCTTAACTAAATATTAGATCTAAAAAATGAATGTTTTTATGAAATTTTTAGATCTAAAATATTTATGAATCTGAATTTTTATATGAAATGTTTAGATCTAAAATATTTATGATAAATAAAAATTTGTATGTTTGAATTGGAAGTAGATTTATATATCGTGAGAGTACATTATATTCATTACATGTGAAAAAAATTAACAAAAAACATAAAAGAATGTAGTAATACATAACCTTCAACACAAATGTAATCTTGAAATCTAGAAATCAAATAGGTTTCATCATTTGATCTCAAAATCGAAGGGATTTAATCCTTACATCCAATAGATGAGCATAAGTGCTCAAACTAGGTTTAGGGTTTGTCAATTAGATGAGAAAAAATGATAACTGATGAGGTTGCCTCAATTATACAGAGATTGAAGGTCTAGCATGTGGTCCACATGTGTTGAAAGGTGTTTGAAAGTTTCTCTCTCTCTCTCTCTCTCTCTCTTTTTCAATCAAATAAGCCTATTAATGGTGTCTATAGTTGTGCATGGTGATAGGTGGGATCTTTAGTTTGAATGCTCTAGTTTTAGGGATTCACATTCCAAAAGGTGCATTTGCAAGAAATATTGAGGGTCTAGAGTTTGCATGCTAAAAGGTGCATTTGCAAGAGGGACTATGGGTCCAACGATTTGGGGAATGGGATATAGGGATGACAAGATGGAAGGGGATGCAAAATATCTATGTGCCCAAGGAGGAACTTTAGGGATCAAGACTTAGAGATATTCAATACCATAGGGATTGGGGATTAGGTTAACCAATTCATTCAAAGGGAGTGTAAGGAGGGAAATGAAACTTTCAAATCCTATGGGAGACAAAGCATATAGAAGTGGGGGAATAAGGAATCCTTTTGAAAGAATACTCCTATTTTGAAACTGAATTTTTCAGCAAGGGATCATTCATTCATCAATGAATCTTTTTGAAAGAAATTTCATCAAGGAATCCTTTTGAAAGAATACTCCTTGTTGAAAATTAAGCAAATATGATAGCCCCCCTCAAAATGAAGTGTGCTACTTGAAGGAGCACATGCCATTCTAAGGAGAGAAAAGAAAGAAAAGAGATGTCATGACACAAAATATATGGAAAGACATATTCATCGAATGTGTGACAACACATTGAAACCACAACATCACAACTTAGAAGAAAGGAAAAGATGAAGAAATCAAGAGCACATGGGGATCTGATAATTTGAAGTTAGAACTAATCATATATAAAGATAGATAGATATAATATAATATATCTATGAACTGTCATCAATCCCAAAATGTATTAGAAAAATAAGAAGAGCACATGAAGACAAATGAAAATTAAAAATTGGGTCAACATGGAAGAGTGCCTGAATTCCCTCAATGCTTTGCATCATCTCCAACGTGAAAAAGAAAGATTACAATACATAGAAGAATGATGAAACAAATATAAGAAGGTTACAATAGATTCTCATGCCTGTATCCAAACACTTAAAGGGTAGAAAGGGTCCTCTAGGAAAGAGCACAAACATATAAAAGAAACTACAGGGGAACACAAACAAGCACATAAGACTAATCTAAAGATGTAGAAGAGGTGCAACCCTAATCCGAATCCACTGGTAGGTTATCTTGCTCCTAATCTAAATCATTGTAAGGGGAGGGAGGACAAGCCTATAGGGGAGGTATAGCAAGGGCTCCACCAACTGACTCACCTACGACAAGGGCCAATGAAGAAGGCCCATCAAGGTCCTCTTTTCCGAGCTCTTGTGAGACTAGGGTCACCAATCTCTCAAAGATTGAGGAGAGAGTCATGATATCCTCCAATGAGTTGAACATGCACTTGACAGGAGTGCCATGTGTCAACTAAATGGGAGGAGGAAAAGACACCTAAGAGTCACTACCAACCTTGGAAAAAGGGGCAGTGAAAAACTTTGGGGAGGCAGTGGCTGCCTCCATCATGAGGACGACGTAGGCCAAGGAAAAACAAGGCTCAAAATGCAGAGAAAAATTCTTTTGACCATTGCTTGAAGTGAGGTCATTCTCAAAATTATGCTTCATTTAACAATGCCAAATCTACATAGATGAAGCAGAAGTAGGAGATAGAGCCATAGAAGACACCACCTTTGTATGAGGAATGTTCACAAGCTATGTGAAATGAGGAATATTGGGAAGAGAGATAAGAAGGGGAGGCTCCATCGAAGGAGTGATGAACGCCTACACCCTTTTGGGGTGAGGTTCATCGGGATCTATTGATGAAGTCAGAAGAAGCATGAAGGTGATGGGAAAATGATAGGAGCAAAAGCACCAATAGAAGAAACATGAGCAGAAACAAAAACAACAAGCTCCTCCCCACTCTTCTGCAAGACAACGTGCTCCTTAGTAGAGCCTTTTGTCAATTCTTATGCTCATGCGCAAGCTGGTTACGTCAGCTATGGGCACTAGAAGACACGACCAGAGAAGAGGCCAGGGGCTCTTTCTCTACCATAGGAGCAACCTCCACAACTGTTGTTGGTGGAAGGGTGGTCTCCTTAGGAGGAGTAGGAGGAGCAAGAGACACATGAGAAGAAACAAAGACATGCATCTCAATGTTGGGCCTCTTTCCTTTCCTTGCTCTAGGAGTAGGTGGAGGAATAAGCGAGGTCTGCAAAGGTCGAAATGTAGGAACAACCCCATGCGAATGCCTCCCCATGTCATAAAGGGTTGGGTGAGGAGTTGTGGGTAAAAAGGGAAGTTTGAAAATATGGGGCTTCAACTTCTGCAACATGGGTGCCTTTCCTTTTCCTATGCCAAAAATAGTAGCAAAAATAGAGGATGCCACCAAGGGTTGGGAAGAGGAAGCAAAAGGTGTAGAAGAAGATGAATTAGAGGAACTAGATTTAGAGAAGGCCCAAGGGAAAGAGTAAGCTTGTCCTTCCCTTTTGGAGGGGTGGAAGATGAAGCATGTTGTTGTGCACATAGATAAGCCTTTAGAGAAACAACATAAGGAGATGGGTGAAAAACACCCTTCAAAAGTGAGCCCCCAGTCTTGTATCTATAATAAGATCTATACAAAATATCTCCCCTAAGAGGGAGGGGTATAACTAGGGTGGGCCAAAAATGGTTGAGGGAGAAGCCCCCACATGTTACTAGTGGCTTGTATCTAGTATCCTGGACAACATGCACGGAACCCTCATAGGGAAAATTCAGACATTTGTGGATCATAGAAGTGACTACATTCATAGAGGCTAGCCATAGAATGCCCAACCTTGCTCGGAATAGGCCAGACTCTAGGATCACAACAAATGAAACATCCATAGCCTTAGGTCCTACTAGGACCGACAAAAAATTGTGCCCATAGGTGCAATAGAAAACCCATCATGAGTGTGATGGGTAGCCTACGACTCATCATATTTCTCCTTGTGTAAATTGTTGATAAACAAGGCCTCCTTCGTAATAACATTCTCACATCTCGACAGATCAACCATAACAACTGTGACGAGTTACCATTGATTCAGGAAGGAATGTAAAGTGGAGAAAGCCCCTTGTTCAAGGGAAAATCATGTGAGGTGAATGTAATGTCGGGTACACCATTCACACACTTTGTAGGAGAAATAGGAGTGAATGAGACTACATTCACAAATTCATATGGGGCAAGATTGAAGGAAGATAAAGGAACAACCAAATTAGTCGAGTGCAATGGGAAAGGATTTGTGTATATCTACAACTAGTTGTTAGGCTTTGCAACTTGCTTGTTAGAGTTTTGTTTTCTATCGTTGAGGTAAATAGTCCTATCATTGATGTAGTCTTGGATCACATGATGTAGGCACATGCATCTTTCAATATCATGTCTATCGTGCTGCCACAATAATAGGTTACACTCATCCTGATTTTTTTCCTAAAATCACATATTTTTAGAAAATATAATGATTTAAGCCTTGAAAGGTTCCATTTAAAGGATTTTAATTGAAGAGGGTTTGATCAAAGCCCCTTAGATCAAACCCCCTTGGATAGAACCCTGCTAGTTTTAAACCATACCTATAATGAAGTCTCCTCTACACCTATCAAATGCTGATAAAAAACCACTTTTGATTTACCTTTTGTGGGATCAAATAAATTCATTTAAAGTTTATGTTTTGTAAGTATGTAGTACTTATTATAAGCTTCCCAAAAGGTATAATTTTTAATATATGTAATTTGATTATATATTTATTTTTATTTCTTGTGAATGTAGGTTTTTCGATGAACATCAAGGTCTTTGTTTCACACATATGAAAAAAAAAAAAAGAGAAAAAAATTCTAAAAAATAGATGTCCTCTAGGTATTGATGTCCTTATTCGAACAAAAAAAAAAGAATTTCAATACATACAAAAGAAAAGTTATGCTCCTAATAGTATAATTGTGTCTAAATTGTAGTTGGTTTGAATTCAAAACTTAGTTAAAAAAAATCCAATATTTAACATTATGAAACCAAATGCATCCTCTAGATATTGTAGTTACAAATCTAAATTTGAAAAAAATAGATTTTCATCCTTCATAAAAAAAAGTTGTGGTTTATAGTACACATCACTCTTTAAAAATGGTGTTTACTGTTAAAAACTAGTTATCGAAGGAGATGGAAAAAAGAAATTTAATTTGATTCCAAAAAGTTTAAAAAATATATATTTAGAATCTACAAACAAAATGTCACAAACCACTAGTTTGCATCATCTTCAAATTCCTCACGGTTTAGCAGCTATAGTTGTTCGAAAGTGAAGATTTGACTTTCAAAATGTTCATTTCAATGTCAAGTTTGGCCAAAAAGTGTAACCCAATATTGTGGGATCACCTTTAGAAAACAACTCGATGGAATTGATAGAACTTTTGAGAGTCATACCATTGCGGATACAACTCAGACAGTGGTCAAATCTCAAGCAAAGTTATTACTTAATCATTCAATAACTTTTACAAGACACTATTATATGATTCTGACAATTCAATAAAAGTTTTATTATGTCTTGGAGCATTTTTATCCGATGGAACAAAGACCATGTTTTCCACAACCTTGCTCTTGCTAGAGACTAACACGACTGACTGACCATCTTGGCAGGAGCATGAGGATGAATCCCCCTATTCGACAGCCACTTGATGGTACTCTCTCAAGGCAACACACAATGCACAAAAGAAGGATACTTTTCTTGCAGCGAGGGTTGCAAGTTCCTAATAAGCACTTTTTGAACATAAAAATTAGGAAAAGGATAAGAAATTTGTGCAAATATCGCCTAATACTAAGCTATGAAATTAGTTAACTTCTCATGAGTCCCTCACTTGCATCAGATGAGATTGTTGAAAGTGATCTTTGGCCTGATGTTGGTCTAATACTGTTGGAGAAACTAATTAACCAATTGATCAAAAGAGAAAATAGAATTGTCAGGAAAAGAACAATACCATTCCAATGTAGCACCCTTGAGAGAACATAGGAACAACTTGGCCAAAAAAGCATCATTATGAAAGAAATCAGTACATAGCGCATTGAAGGATGAGACATGTGTCCACAGATCCCCACGACTATTGTACTTTTCAAATTTTGAGATCTCCACACCCTGAGGGATAGGAGTGTTCAAAATGGAAATGGAAATAGGACTATGACAAAAAAAAGGTTGAAACATAGGCTAGGAGGAGAAGCTAGTCAAATTCGCTAACTGATTCTACATGTGTCCCATGTTCTGTAAAAGAGCATTGAGAGCTAGATCAGTAGATGAAATATGACAACTAAATCACCAACATGACCACTAGCACTCACACCAATGGATCCCTAGCACTGATGCCACTAGGGGCTCCAGCACCAACACTAGCGCCGATAGAGGTATTGACATCAATGCCCTAAGCTTCAGACGGGGAACAACTAAAGCCCAAAGGTACCTTATTTACTTTAATTGTACGATCCTTCTTTGTAAAGGGACCTGCATTAGTCATGCTCATCGACACCATAGGCATCAGGATTTTCAGTTGTTTTTTAGCGATTCTTGATCCCACATCTTGAGTAGCACTCAAGGTAGAGGTGTAAGATGGAATCTGGGTCTCTACAATATCAACAATACCACGAAGGAGCTCTAGACTGCTTCAATATTTCATTACCAACTCTTTCAAAATTTCAACCATGGGACCTGCATGGGAAAAGCTTGATCTCTTGCAAAGAATCCCACAAGGTCTACGAGTCTCAACTCTAAGAAGTAAACTTGCTTTCCAGGGACCTTAAGAGCAACTTCATCTTCCAAAGAGGAGGCATAGGTCGTAGGTGAGGCATGAGGGATAGGAACATGAGTCCTAGCTTCAAGGACAAGAGGAGTATATCTAGTGGAAAGCCCGACAAAAAACTCCTCAAAGGATGTCCATTGACTCAGGAATTTGTTAGGGATGTCTGCGCATTGTGTAGATGTCTGCGTGGCGCGAAAACGTCCTAGTCAAAATTCCCTGCACCGATGAAAAATGACAAAATACTAATAGGACAAAACGTTTAGAGTGACAAGTTTTAGCATTATCAATATTATAAAGCTAAGATAAGGGTACATTATGAGAAATTGCGCTAGGGTGTAATTTTATGCCATAACAGTGTCAAACAACAAATTTTTTTAAATCATCTCAATTTTGAAGTCTTTGAATCAAAAAGAACTTTCTTTTGACTATTCACAATATAAAATTTGACTTATAGTTTACAAATTATCGCAAAATGAAAATATCCCCGCCCGTCCCCACCAAACCCCCTTTACAAACATTGATATTGTTCATGCAAACCGCCAAATGAGTGTCATGCTAGAAGGGTTTGGCGAAGTCTACGTGTGTGGTGGTAGCCATTGAGAAGACTAAGGAGTTCATGTCAAAAGGCTCGATGGTTGGAGCCGTTGGAAATGAATAGAGTAGACCAAGTCAAAGTCGTTAGAACTTTACTGTTAAGAAAGAGGAACCACCAATTGAGATTAAGCTTGAGGCAAAGGCATTTGTATGAAGCTGAGTCAAAGCTTCAAAATAGTTATCAATGACACGACTATGATAACAATGTTGATGCCGCTTGTAGAATTCAATGAAGTCGCTTATGCTCATAAAAATGTGAGCTCTAAGGCAGTTTTCTTAAAAGAGATGCCATGCCAAAGGTAGATAAAAAAAATTCTTTTATATAAGAATTCCAGCACCATCACCATGTTGGTATCGTAACCATAGGCATCACAATGAGCCATGCGAACGATCATTTCCAAGGCATCCTTCACCATTTTAAATGAGGGGTGGGCAAAGAGGTTGGCAACAAAGCCCACATTGCACAAGTCTTTGTCCAACGACAAATAATACAAGCCTAGGCGCCCACTCGACACCCTTCGACTGCCATACATATTGGATTCTCCTATTGCGATAGAAAGAGCGATGGGGTTGAGCACTGATGAGGCAAAGAGATTGTTCACATAGCAATTTGGATTGGCCAAGAAATTTCCTATACCAATCACTTAAAATAATTTTATAATATGCACCAAATCAAGAGATTGGTGTCGTTGACCAAGTAGGAGACCTGGGAGCTTAAGGAAGTCTTCTTAGATGATGGAGAAGTCGACTAAAAACAAAAAAACTGATCAAACTCCAGGAAAAAATAAACCTTGGTTAAGCTTAAGGCAGGTCACACGACTGAAAAAGGCTTGGTGATAAATGGTATCGAGTCAAAAAATAATGCGAACTAGATTCAGTAGAGTGGCTCAAATCGTCAACCAGCCCGTCTAAAAGCTGACGCCAAATATCTTGTGTATGTTGGTGAGTTTGTAAGGTTAGTCAAGAGGAAAATACAACACAAACACACACTCTGTTATGCATTTCTTTCGAAGAAACTTACAAGCCCTGCATGGTGAGCTTGAAAATGATGGTGCCATCTTTCTCTTCGACATGAAAATAAGGCTACTGAAACAACTCTCTTAAAATAGTTCCCAAAAAACTTGACAAACAAAAAAAATTTCCTAAATCATTGACATGCAAATTCGAACCCGCGACCAATTAGTCCAGGCTACCGTCCTACGCTCTATTGCAAACCAAATCCATGGAGTTGGAAAGGAGCGAATTGTAGACCGCTTGTTTCTTCTTCAGTTGACAAGGCATTTTATAGAAGAGCAATACTTGAGCATAATCTGGTAATATCTGATCACCCCAAATTGCATGCAACTACTATGAAGAAGTTGACAGACTTGCATGACTTTGCATAAAGGGTTTTAAACACCTAATACCAATTTCGTGTGTGGAAATGGAGGCGATATTTGTTATTTTTGTGGCAAGAGAATTCAATGACAAAAATAAAACTCTTCATCCTCAATGAATGGATTCACCGCCTTTGGCCTTCAAACTACTCCAATTTGCATGAGATCATTTGGTAGATCACTCTACACAATGAATCACATTAATCCAAAATAGAATTTGAGATCACGCCCAAACAAAGATCAATATTACATGCAAATCAAATTGCATGGAACTCTATGCTAGGTTAGATGCAAGATTTGGTAAGGGTTTTGTTATTATGGTTCTGATACCATGTTAGTACTTCCAAGATCATGAAAAAAAAATAAAGAAATTTCTACAAAATACATGCACACAATAAGCCAAACGATATTATCAAGAGTTGAGTTGAATGTACAAAGTAACCTTTCTTATATAGGCAAGGTGGTGAAGGTAGGCAAGTTGAAAACAATGACTGACTAACCCTTCAATGATGGAACACTTGTTTCATGAAAAGTATACTAGTGAGTGGCAAGTGTGCATGCAGGAGGTATCTCACAAGTGAAGACACATGTCTCAACCACATGAGGTGAGATAAAACTATAGAAGTCCCTAAGTGGATACTTAAGAAATGTGAATAGGACTCTCCTAGGTAGGTTAATAGCTAACTAGTTTGATAAAGTCACCATTTACACCAATACCCCCTCTTAGGTGTAACTTAGAGAGTAATGTATGCAAGATAATGATGGGTCATGACTACTAGCCATTATAAGTACCCATGTACAATACAATTTCTTATAAAGTGAAGTAAAGGAGAAAACCCAATGAGAGTAAAAATCCTCTCTAAAAGAGAAGATACAATGAAGAAAGACTATGTATTCCCCCATAAGATGATGATAACTTCTTTGAATGTTGTTCAAATGCTCCATGTGAAGACTGATATAGAACATGTACTAAAGAAGTGATGTGAAGTCTTGCTATAAATAATCTTTGGATCTCTCAATGAAGCACCTTTGAATTTTGATGTAAGAAGTGATGTCCTGCTAGAAAGAATCTTTGGATGCTCTCAATGAAGCACCTTTGGAATCTCATGTAGCAACGAGTGATGGTGGATGAACTGATCTTTTTTTTAATCATTCCCATATTCTTTGAGTTGCAAGCTTAGAATCATGGAAGAAATAAAAAATAAATATAAAGTGCTCAAGGAACAATGACAATGATAACCCCCCTTGATTATTTTGTCCCCCCTTGAATTAACACTTTATATGTTTTAGTGCAAATAACAATTTCAATGGAATGAATAATGATGCTTTATAATTGAGTGTGATGTCATTTCCAACAAAATGGACAAGTGATATTCACTTTCACAAAAAACAATTCCTGATTTGAGTACCTAATCAAAAGTTACAATAATTCTATTTGCATAATTTGCACTTAGAAACTTAAAGTTTTCCTATTAAATGAGGAGAAAAAATGTGTGTTAAACAACAAAATTTTTAACTCGTCTTGACACTAAAGTTTTTGGAATGGAAAGAGCTTTTTGTTGACTATTCACAATCGAAATTTCAACTTATGGTTTGCAAATTATTGCAAAATGAAATATCTCCTCCCTTGACAAACATTGATATAAATTGACGGTTTGACTTGTCCGCACTAAAGGTTAGCATTAAATGCTAATTAGAACCGCCAAATGAGCTTTTCATGCTAGAAGAGTTTGACAAAGTCTAGGTGTGTGATGGTAGCCATTGAGAAGACTAAGGAGACTGTGCCAAAAGGCTCGGTGGTTGGAACCATTGGAAATGCATAGAGTAGACCACTCAAAGTTGTAAGAACATTAACATTGAGGAAGAGGTACCACCAATTGAGGTTAAACTCGAGTCAAAGTCAAGTGTATGAAGCTGAGTCAAAACTTCAAACCAGTTATCAACAACACGACTATGATAACAATGTTGATGCCACGTGTAGAATTCAATGAAGTCGCTTATGCTCATAAAAATGTGACCTGCAGTTTTCTTCAAAGAGAAGCCATGCCAAAGGCAGATAAAAGAACTTTCTTTTATAAGAATTCTAGCACCATCACCAGTGTTGGTATCGTAACCACAGGCATCGCAGTGAGTAATACAAACGAGCATTTCCAAGGCATCCTCCACCTTTCTGCAAGAGGGGCGGGCAGAAAGGTTAGCAACAAAGCCCACACTGCACGAGTCTTTGTCCAGCAATAGATCATACAAGCCCAGACGCCCACTCGACACCCTCCGACTGCCATATATTGGATTCTCCTATCACGATAGAAAGAGCGATGGATTGAGTGCTGATGAGGCAAAGAGATTGGTCACACAACAAGTTGGATCAGCCACTCCTACATACTTTTGTAAAATTCTATTTGGTGCGATTATTAATCTCTATCATACATAGATTGTTTGGCTCACGGAAAATAATTCTCGGCCAAATATCAAAAATATACTTAAGAAACACCTTCACCAATAAAAACTCACAAGATAGAAGCTTATTCACAATAATAGACACAATATTTTTGAGACAAGTTATTAAGTGGAAAAACAGGAAGGAAAACCCTCTTTGGATGAGGAATTATATTAAACTGGCAAATTAAGGAGTCTAAAGGCTGCTTGCCTCTTCTTTGTGAGCTCAGGCAATATTCTTCTCAGAAAATTCTTCCCTCAATTTCTCTTGCTGAAATTCCACAGCTGCTATCCCCAACGCTATCACTGCGCCCTTGCTAACACTGCAAGACTATTTTCTCTCACTGCAAATCTACTTGCTATCACTGCAAGTCTACTTGTTGTTGTGTTATTGTTGTTGTATTATCCAGTGCCCGTGATCCCACTTTTATACTTTTCCGTTGGAAATAATGGCCATGATTTAATCTCAATCAATGGCTAAAGATTAAATAGACTCTAAAACCCTAACTTCATGGATTCTAGAGAGTCTCTGGGAGAATCCCGATTTATTTAATTACATAATTATCTAGACAACTCAGCCCCTTTCTAGAGAGTCTCTAGAAAATAATAATTAAATAATTAAATAACACTTCTAGACAAGTAGGAACCTGTCAAGCTATAAATTAACACTCCCTGCTAGCGAGGGAAGGTGTTACGACATGACCTGGCTTATCTACGAAGAGATGGGTGGCCTTCCCGATGCCTTGGTAAAATGTCACGCTGCACCTTTGATCTGTGGGGTATATCATGGAATTTGAACAATCCCTTGTACACAATCTCACGATGGAAATGATATCTGAGTATCTATATGCATAGACCTATCGCGTACCCGGATTCTCGATCCAGCAATTACAACTCGGTTATGCATAGTATCACCGTAGTCTCAACCCTCTGACCAAACAGGCCACGGCAACCCGAGAAGCCATATACGCGCCTCACCGTCGCCATCTTTAGCTGCTATGTAATTACGCCTCTGCGGAGACTCAAACCACAAACCACGCTTCTGTGTGCCAAGAATAACTCGATCCCCAAGCTAAGCTTAACCTTACTGGAAGTGCTTTCATGCGTTATACTGCCTTGTCTAGCGTCGATATAGCTATCGGCTGATACCATCACCGCCAGTATATTTAGTTCCATACTTCGATTGTACCCACTTATAAATGCCGCCCAACACATGCTTTGCGGCTGTCAATGCACTCTCTTGGCTCCACCGCTTGGTATTCAGAGTTTACTGCAAAGGATATATCTGGCCTGGTGTTGAACAAATACATGAGAGACCCAATCAACTGTCTGTATAAGGTGGGGTCTACATCCTCCTCTCTGGATGTCTCTACCTTCTTCCAATTCGTGATCATAGGAGTAGACATGGCTCTGCAATCCTCCATCTCGAACCTCCTCAAGATTTCGATGCAGTATTTCCCTTGTCCAAGGAAAATCTCTCCATCTGTCCGCCATACCTCCATGCCTAGAAAGTAGTGCATAAGCCCCAAATCCTTCATCTCGAACTCTGCTGCAAGGTCCCTCTTGCTTTCCTCTATGAGCCCTAGTGAACCTGTTAAAAACAAGTCGTCCACATAAAGAACAAGAATGAGAACCTCACCCCCAACCCCCAAGTAGTAGAGGTTAGCATCCGCTTCACTCTTCACGAAGCCCATTCCCTGCAAGTATTTATCAATGCGCTCATACCACGCCCTGGGAGCCTGCTTGAGTCCGTACAAAGCTCTATTCAATCTGCACACGTGGGTTTCACTGCTGTGTGCCACAAAGCCCTCTGGTTGTTCTATGTATACCTCCTCTTTCAATTCACCATTAAGAAACGCCGTCTTGACATCCATCTGATGGATCTGCCATCCCATTTGTCTTTGCCAAGAGAATCGAACCATTATAGAGTATACGGCCCTTTGGGCAAATGTCTCCTCATAGTCAGATTCCTCCTTACGGGGAACCCTTGGCTAAACCTTGTATTTCTGCGATGCTACCATGCGCGCGTGCTTGATCTTATAGATCGGTGATGATCCAACCAACTGCCCTGCTCTGTCGGTCTAGGCACAACCTCCCACACATCGTTCTGCACTATTGGGGTATACTCCTCAACCATTGCATCTTGCCACACTTGTTGCTGTGCAGCCTCCTGATAGCTAGAAGGTTCACTATCTACCAACTGACTAACTAATGCCATATAGTCATCATACCTGGCTGGTTGTCTCCGCTGTCTACTACTCATCCTAGGAGCTCCCACAAACTCCTGAGTATCCCTTTGTGACTGCTGGTTCTTGCTACCAACTGTAGAGGATGAAGTATCAACCTCCATATCACCCTGATGCATCTCTTGGATCTACTGCATCTGCTGCTCCATACTCTGCGAATTCTCAGCACCTGAGCTTGTGCATGTACTAGTAACTGTACTCGAGCTTCGCTGTCCTTGATCTGGTTGAACGATCCTTGGAGCTTCCACTAACTGCTCACTCTGATCATCTGCTGGCAAATCTCTGGACCTCCTGAATGCCTTGTCCTCCATGAACTTGACATCACACCTAACTATAGTCCTCTTGGTCCCTGGAATAAATATCCGATATGCCTTTGAGGTTTCACTGTACCCCACAAAGTACCCCTTCTCTGCAGTTTGATCTAACTTGGAACATGTCGCACCTGGAATGTGACAATACGCCAAACTCCCAAATATCCTGAAGTGGCTAACATCTGGCTTCTTCCCTGAGAATGCCTCCTCTGGTGTCATCTTGCCTAATACCTTATGTGGAACCCTGTTTTGTATGTACACTGCTGTACTGCATGCCTCTGCCCATAAGTAGCGTGGCATATCCTGGTCATACAGCATAGCCCTTGCCGCCTCTGATATAGACCGATTCTTCCTCGACTAACCCCATTCTGGCTGGCAAGGTTTGCCAGAGCGATCCTCTGGATTCCTTCCGCAATTGAGGAACTCCTGGAACTCTTTCCCTTTTGTACTTTCGCCTCCATTGTCGTAGAAGGAACAGCTATCTTCCTCCACCAATGAATTCTCCACAAGAGCTTTGAACTCTTGGAAGCGACTAAAAACCTCATCCTTGGTCTTCAAGAAGTATATCTAGGTCTTCCTGGAGAAATCATCAATAAAAGTAACAAAGTACTCGTATCCTCTGAGAGACTTCGCCGACATTGGTCCACATATGTGCGAGATGTACTGAATCAAAGAACTTGCCTTGGATCTAGTGTCCCATCGCTGGAAAAGTTGCTTTATAAACTTTACAACACACATTTCTTACATACATCATCATGCTCTGTGCTCACCTCTTGGAACACCCATCAGCGCTGTCTCCCGCGAAGCGAATTTAAATTAACTCCATGATGTATATGGCCCATCCTCCTATGCCATAGCTCTCCTTGATCTCTAAAATTCTGGCATCGATTGCCTTACAAATTATCAAACTACAACTGCAATAAAAGAGCGCTCCTAACTCAGTAGCTATGGGTGATTTCCAATCCTTGTGCTTAAATTACACTTGCCCCTCTAAAAAGTACATTATAACCTTTATCCTGAAGGACAGATATGGAAATCAAATTCATACCTAAGCCTGGCACATGCAACACATCATGAATGGGAATCCGCTTACCATTCTCCCTCTGAAATAGAACAGTCCCTTTCCCAATTGGATTGAGCTTGGACATGTTCCCCATAGAAATCTGTATTCTGATGTCCTCCTCCTTATAGCTGGAGAAGTACTCTCTAACTCCTGTCATATGAAATGACGCCCCACTATCTATATACCAAACACCTTGTGAGGTTGAGCTAGCCATACAAGCTATGAGAGCGAACTCATCCTCCATTCTACTAGAGAGCTCATCTGCACTTGCTAAAGCTGCTGTCTGCTTCTTGCCTTTCTTCCTTTGCGGGCAATCGCTGACATAGTGGCCAAACTCGTGACAGCCATAGCACTTGACTTTAGATAAGTCCTTCTTCTTCTCACCTTGTGGATTTGATCCTTTACTAGACCCCTTCTTTGCTTTCCCTTTTCCTGCAAGGGCAACGTTCTCCTGTTCCACCTCACTTTGCTGACTCTTGCTACTGGTCCTACTGACAAGACTTAGTCTAAGCTCCTCTTGAGTGAAGTCACTCCAAAGTCGATCCCAACTCGGCAAGGTGTCTCGTCCATTAATAACTTGAACAAAGACATCCCACTGCTTAGTAAACCCATTTAGGGCTATCCGCACTAGCTCGTCATCACCTAGATTATCTCCAACAGCAGCCAACTCATCCTTGACAAGTCTGAGTCTGGTGAGGTAACTTGTCACGTCCTCTCCCTTGTTCATTCGAGTAGTCCTCAACTTTTCTTTGAGAATCAACTTCCGATTAGTGGTAGCATTCTGGTACAGATTCAGAATGGCATCCCACATCTTCTTCGCTGTATCTAACTCTGCGACATGTGGAACAATATGATCCTTGACACCATCAAGAATCATCCTCCTCGCCTTGGCATCTTCCTTCTTATATGCTAAGAGCTGTGCTGGATCTGTAGGTATAGGTACAACACTGGTCACATATTCCTTGATCCCATTCTCTTCCAGCAACAAAGAAATTCTGGCTTTCCAGACACCAAAATTTGAGGCTCCATCCAATCTGTCCTGATCTCTTAAACCTGCTGAGGCCATCTCAAAAGATAAAAGAAAACAAATAATAGTAATAATTAGAAGGCGGGATCTTTCCTTCACAATGTTGAGCATATACGCCCTCGGATCGGCTCACGATGCACCATGTGAAGATTCTATTGCGTTCTTGATTGATAATATCCTATCTAATACATAGATTGTTGACTCTGGAAAGTGAATTACCGACAAATGTCGAAAAATAACGCCGCTGCGGCTTCACCAATAAAACTCACAGAATAGAGAAACATTCCGATAATGAACCATTTTGAACAAATTGTGGTGGAAAAGCCGGAAGGCCACTACGCGGATGATTATATTAAACTGACGAATTCAAAGGAATCACCAGGCGCTTCTTGGCGGAGCTCGACTATTCTTCTGCGATTGTTTCAATTTCTCTCTTTGAGGGATTCCGCGGTTTACTTTATCCCCAAAGCGGTATCAGCGCTGCGCCCTTAACAAGACTAATACATCTCCATGCCAAATCTACTTGCCTATCAACGCAGAATCTACTTGTTGTTGTGTTATTGTTGTTGTATTCTCCAATTGCCCATTGATCCCCTTTTATACTTTTCTCATTGGAAAACCAATGGCCATGATTTAATCTCAATCAATGGCTAAGATTAAATAGACTCTAAAAACCCTAACTAACTGGATTCTAGAAGTCTCTAGGAGAATCAATTTATTTAATTACATAATTATCTAGACAACTCAGCCCTTTCTAGAGGTTTCTAGAAAATAATTAAATAATTAAATGACACTTCTAGACAATGGAGACACCTGTCCAAGCTACATAAATTAATACATACCCGTATCCAAGCAATTTACTATGCCAATCCCTAAAAATTATTTTTTAACATGCACCAAATCAAGAGATTGGTGGTTTTGACCAAGTAGGAGACGTGGGAGCTTAAGGAAGCCTTCTCAGATGGTGGAGAAGTTGACTAAAAGCAAAAAAACTAATTAAACTCCAAGAAAAAATAAACGTCGGATAAACTTAAGGCAGGTCGCACAGCTGAAAAAGAGCTTGGTGATAAATGGCATCGAGTCAAAAAATAATACGAACCAGACTCGACAGAGTGGCTCATTTTGTCAACCAGCCCATCTAAAAGCTGACGTTGAATATCTTGTGTACGTTGGTGAATTCATAAGGCTAGTCAGGAGGAAAATACAACGCAAACACACACTTTGCCGTGCATTTCTTTCGAAGAATCTTACAAGCCGCGCATGGTGAGCTCAAAAATGATGGTGCCATCTCTCTCTTCGACATAAAAATGAAAGGCAACTGAAACAACTGCCTTAAAATCGTTGCCTAAAAACTTGAGAAACAAAAAACCTTTCCCAAATCACCAACATGCAAATTCGAACCCGCGACAAACCAGTCCAGGCCACCCTCTTGTGCTTTATTGTAAATCAAGTCCATGGAGTTGCAAAGGAGCGAATCGTGGACCGTCTGTTGCTTCTTGTGTTGACAAGCTGTTCTATAGAAGAGCAACACTTGAGCTTAATCTAGTAATATCTGATCACCCCAAATTGCATGCAGCTGCTATGAAGAGGTTGACAGAGGTGCACGACTCTGCATAAAAGGATTTTAACACCTTTTACCAACGTCGTATGTAGAAATGGAGGCAATATTTGCAATTGTCATTGGAAGAGAGGTCGATGACAGAAATCAAACTCTTCAACACAAGTGTAAGTCGTCGTCAATAAATGGACTTGCTACCTTTGGCCTTCAAACTACTCGAATTCGCATGATATCACTTGGTAGATCGCTCTGCATAATGAATCACATTAATTCAAATAAAAATTAGATCATGCCCAAACAAAGATCAATATTACATGCAAATCAAATTGAATGGAATTCTAGACTAGGCTAGATGAAAGATTTTGGGAAGGGTTTTACTAGCATGACTCTAATATCATGTTATGATTTTTAAAATCATAAAGAAAAAACCAAGAAACTTCCATAAAGTACATGCATACATTAATCCAATCATATTATCAAGAATTGATTTGATTGTGCAAAGTAACCTTGCTTATATAGGCAAGGTGGTGAAGGTAGGTAAGTCAAACACAATGATTGACTAACCCTTCAATGATAGAACACTTGTTAACTCACATAACAAGTGTTTTAATGAATGACAAGTGTGCATGCAAGAGCTCTCACAAATGAAGACACATGTCTCAACCACATGAGGTGAGATAAAACTATAGAAGTCCCTAAATGGAAACTTAAGAAATGTGAATAGGACTCTCCTAGGTAGGTTAATAGTTAACTAGTTTGATAAAGACACCATTTACACCAACAAGGAGGACTCAAAGGATCCCTATTGATTTTGTCATAAGTTTATAGTAAAGATCCCCCTATAGGAGAAAAAAAATAGATGAGAATATGAATCCTTTCATGAAGAAGTGACCCTTAGGCCATTATTGAGGGACCGATGATATTAAACCGTCCATTATTTGCAAATATTATTTCTCCCCTTGGAAGAAATATATCCATTGGCGATTGTAGAATCCATTCCTATAATCTATATGAATGAGGAATCGAAATCCAAATGTGTTCCTTTCAATAAAATTCTAGTGTCTTCATGCTAAATAAAGATATCTCTTCCAAAATAGGAATTGAATTCCCAATCATAAAGGTAGAACTAGAAGAGTAAAATATCTCAATTGCATTTACAAACATTGAATAAGTGATGATATGACTACCATTAAAGATAAAATATAAATAATCTAATGTGTCCTCCATATTAGTAATGTGAGAATCCACAAATAGAGATAATAAGTCTAATAGATAGGAATCCCAATGAGGTGGATCTAGAAGATGATAAATGTCCTGCTATATTGAATCATTGAGGGCTATGGTTGTACTGATACCAATATCATTAAGAGCAATTGTAGTGTAGAAAATGTAGCCCTTTACATTTTCACGCTTGTTTGGACCCTCCCTGCTAAAATTGGGCTTGTTTATGCCTTAAATTGGTCCTATTTTGCATCCACAAGCCTTATTAAATGCATTTTTCTAAGGTTAATCTCGACACTTATTAAATAACCAATCATAATTCAATGTTTTGGGTCATGTGTTCTAAATCTGGTGATTTGGGACTCATACACCACCTTGGGCATATGAGTCCCACCTAGGTCTTGGGACCTGATTTTGAATTTCACATTAAACAAGAAACTTCTTGGAGTTTGTGTCCCATGTTTAAGCCACTGAGACTCATACACCACAACTGGTGTATGGGTCCCGATTTAACCAAGACCTAATTTAAATCAAATTCTTGGCAGGATTTTTTTATCCTAGATCTGATGTCGGCTTGTAGTGTTATAATTTCAAGAAATTTGGCATAAATAAGTATAAATACAAAGTTATTTCACATAGTTTCATCCTAGAATTTCATAAGAAATGAAGATCACTTTCACAAGAGCTCACAAGAGCATTCAAGAACATTCAAGAGCATTTCAAGAGCATTCAAAGGCAGATTTGAAGAAGATTCTTGTAGTCATTCAAGATCCATCATCATGTCAAAGACTTAAAGCATCATGCATGTTGTTGAGCTAATGTTGTGATGTAGCATTGAAGATCAATTCAAGATCCCATTTAATCATTGTTTCTAATCAAGTGTTGTGATCAATATCTACATTCATTAAGGCCGCTTCATGCTTGTTTGCAGATCTACAAGATTTCAAACAAGGTTCTATTGTTTCATCTTATGTTTCATGTTTCATTTCTCATTAAGGTTTGATTTCCAAAACAGGGTTTGACCAAGACAAACCCCCATTCCCAAACAATCAACAAGTTTTTCTCTGTCTACATGTGTGATTGCAGATCTAGGTGTCTTGGAGCTTGAAGGATCTTTGAAGACTAAGTTGCAAGATTGAAGAAAGTTGTCAGAGTTTTCTCCTCATTTACAAGATCACAGAAAGTCACCCACAAGCCAGAATTCAGGGTTTCTAACTCGGAGATTTGGAAAGAAGGAAGCTACAAGAAATCACCAGAGAATGCCAGAATTTATGCCAAACCCTAATACTGGGACTAAATCACCACTTGTGGTGTATGAGTCCCAGTACTGACATTTTCCAGGTTTTAGGAGATTCAGATCAATTCTTGTAAGATTTCAATTTTGGCACAAAAACCCTAGTCTAGGACTAAATCGCCCAAACTAGCATATGAGTCCTAGTGGGCATCAAACATTAGGATTTCAGGGTTTTGGAGCTTGTTTTGGCCTCATTCTCAATTTGTTATCCTAATTTTCAATTTCATTTCCTAGGTCATCTAGTTAGGTTTTGCATGTTACATATTCATTTTTTGTCTTTCCAAGCCTTGATTGGTGGTGAACCCTCTTATTTACTTTAATCACACCCTAGGACACCCTTATTGCAGATATCTTTCCCTCATTCTTATATCCTTGGATTGAGATCTCTAGGGTTTCCTTGAATGAAACTTGAAGAAACCTAGTCTAGGTCCCTAAACCCTAGTTTGTGTTCCACCTCCCAAAAGGTGGAACACCTATTTTCTTCATTTCAACAATAAAATATGAATATATTATCTAAATAGGAGTATACAAAGAAAAAGGAGAAGTCTCTATGTATCCAGACATGTAAAGCCAATAATATACTCAAGATCATTTAAAGTATCATCATTAAATGGAATATTATATGTAGAATCAAGGGTAATGAATCAATTTTTAGTAGGATTATCTAGGAATAAAGACATATGTGGTTCTCCAAAGATCTCCCAATCTTAGTCAAAAGTATGTGTGTGCAATCAAGGTTCGACATAGCACACATAATGTCATGATCAACACTAGAAAAAATTAATCCCATAACATGATTAATATTATAAACTAATATTAATTTTCTCATAGGTGTGTCTAGTTTCAATGTGATCCCAAAAAAAGACAAGAAAAAAAGTTTAGCACCTAATATGTGTTAGGATGTCATTTTTCCAAGACTCATAATTTTCCTCATTCAAGATTATCATAGTGTGGCAACAAAAAAAGTATCCCTTCTACTTTTCCCTTGCTTGTTTGGGCTCTCCTTGAAAACTAAGTTTAATGGTGCCTTGATTTAGTGTTGTAATGTGTTTGACACATTCACATTAGGTCTTGGTCCCTTGTGAACTAATGGATATAAATTGTATCTTGCTTAAGTGTTGTGAGACACTTTCACACTTTTCTAAGGTTTTATTAATTAATGGCACCTAATAAATCTCTTTTTAACCTTAACCATGCCTTCTTTAAGGTGTTGTAAAGTGTTGTAACACAATTTCACACTTCCCTAAGGTTTTTTTTTAATAATTGGGCTTTATTATGCTTTAATTGGCCTTAAATTGCATCAACAAGCCTTAATTAATGCATTTTTTCAAGGATAATCCCAACATTAATCATCACCCAATCATAATTCAGGTGTTTTTGGCTTGTGTGGCCTAGATTTAGTGATTTGGGACTCATTCACCACCTTTGGCGAATGAGTCCCACCTAGATCATTGGGTCCGGAACTTGATTTCACACCCTCCCAAGCATTTAGCTCAAAATTAATTTTAATTCAAATTTTTGGCAGGATTTTATCTTCCTAGATCTGATGTCAACTTGTAGTGTTGTAATTTCGGGAATTCTTGCATAATTAAGTATAAATACAAGGTTCTTTCACTCATTTTCACCCCAAGAATTCAAGTGTTCATCCTTATAGAAAGTTTGTGTTTACAAGAGCATTCAAGAGTCTTCAAGAGCAGATTATCAAGCATTTTAGAGCAATATTCAAACATCAAGCATCATGTCAAAGCTTTCATGCATCATGTTTGTTATTGTGCTAATAATTGTATGTAGGGTTTTATGATTCAAGCAAGTGTTTCATTCAATATCAACATCATTCAAGCAAGATTCAAGATCTACATCCATTGGAGCCATCTCAAGAATATTTGTAGCACTTTATTGAAAGGGTTTGGTGAGTTGTAACATTGTCATTTCTTCATTCATCATTCTCTATTCCTATTTGATTTCATTTGAAGGATTGATTTCCAAAATGGGGTTTGACCAAGGAAAACCCCTTTCCACTAACCCAAAAAAATTTCCCCTCTCCTTGTGATTTGCATGTCTAGGTTGCAGATTTCCTAAGGAGCTGAACCGTAGATTTTTGGCACCATGCACCTTTCTAGCTCTTCTAGGGTTTTTCACCTAAAAGGAGAAAGTAGGGCCAAAAATGCTAAGGGGTTCATTCAAATTGTGTTATGTATGATGTAATTAAGACTAAATGAGATGATATTAATGAAACTAAGCTAAGTAGTTGATTGATTATGAATGCAAAACCTAAGAAACAAGTGATGTTTGAAAACACATTGTGTAATGCCACAATGAACTACAAATGAATGCAAAGCTTAACAGAACTGAACCAAATTGAAAGTGTGCACCTGAGATGTTGAAGGGGGCTGGAAATGACATTTGAAATGCTGCTGATGCTATTTTTCAGGCCTAGAGGGACTCATTTGCCATTCTGGGTGAATCATTCCCAATTATGTCAAACTGAGCCGAAACCTATTTCTGTCAAAAGGGTACAGTTAAAAAATGTAGAAAACTCAAAATTAAACTTGGAGTGGGACTCATTCACCACCCATGGTGAGTCCACTTTAGGTATAAGTTCTCAAAAGTGGATTAGGAGCTTTTCGATGCACTTCAGCCTATAGAGTGTCTGCTTGAAACTTTGATTCTGAGACTGGTAGAGATTTTGTTGATTCTTTGACTTGTTCAATGAAGAGAGGACTTTAGCAACTTTGTAACTTTATCTAAAATGATTTCCAAGCTTCCAAAGGACCTAAATCTACAAACACACAAGAAGAAAAGAAGAAATGGTGAATGCTAGGGCATGGGGGTTTGCCTTGGGCAAACCCCTTTTAGGTAATTAAACCAAAATGATGATGAAAGAATGAAATGAAACATGAAATAATGGAGTTTATTACCTTTCCATGATGTTGATCTTGGATTTCTACAACAATGGAGGAAGATTCAACCCTTGAATGTCTTTAGGAGCTTTCTTGATGTCTTGCAATGATAAAACCCTAAGTTGCTTGACTTGAGATATAAGAATGATGGATGAATGATGAAGAATGGATGTGAATTAAGTTAATAGATGTAAAAATGAGTTAAAATACTTATATTTATAGGAAATTCATCTATTTTACCTGTTAATACCTCATCATAGGCCAACATGAAGCAATATTAAACTCAAATTTCACTTTTTTCTTGCTCAAAGGTCAAAATTGAGCTAAATGGGACTCGTCTCTCCACCCATGGCGAGAATGGGCCCCACCTAGATGGGACTAATTTTCCATGCATGAATGGAGTTCCCTGAGGGCTATTTTGGCGGCTTCGAGATGCCAAGAGTTAAGGAAATAAAGGTCTAAATTACAGCAATAAATTGTTTGATCAATTTAAGGCCTTGGGATACTGTATGGGTTAATATGGGACTATTAGTGATGATGTGAATGTAAAATAGGGCTTGGGACACAAAAATGAATGTGAAAGTGTGATTAAATACACTTTACAACACTAAAATGAGGCCCACATAGCCTAGAAAGGCACAAAAACCAATGTGAATTTGCAGGACACATTAAAACACTAATTTATCATTTAGTTTAATTCAGATAACTTCTATATTGATTTGATGATGTTATTAAACACATTTCATAATGTTGATTAGGGAGACATGGGTTCATTAAGTCTAGAAAAGTGTGAAAGTATCTTACAACACTTTACAACACCTTTAAGAGACATTGTTAAAAGCATGTTATTCAATTTGCAAGGGTCCAAGACCTAGTGTGGATGCATAAAATTGCCCACAACACTTGAATCAAGGCCTCATTAAGCCAATTTATCACGAATTAATCCCATGTCAAGCAAAGGGTCCTTTTTTCTATGTTACAAGAGCAAGATTGGAGAAAATTTGTCAAAGAGATCAAAGTTGTTAAAGTTGTCATCAAGCATTGGAGATACTTGGAGATCACCTATAGGTTGCAAATCTGGGTTTGAGATCTAGAAATCAATCAGGAAAGACAGAGCAGACTGAGAAGAACAGATTCAGGTTTTAATTCTTGAAAAAGAAAAAGTGGACTAATTACCAAAAGTGGTGAATGAGTCCCATTGTAGGTGTTTGACAGAGATCTTTGCAGATTCAGACACCCTTTTGGTCGAAACTTGCTCCTGTGCAAAAATCCATAACTAGGACTAATTCGCCCAAAATGGAAAATGAGTCTCTATAGGTCAAAAGGTTAGAATTTCTAGCAATTCAGGACTCCCTCCAGTCATCTTCAGGTTTTCAGGTGCACACATTCCAACTCAAAAGCATTTTTCTGTTTTGTTTTACTTGCATTTCTAGGTCATTTAAATCAAGTTTGCATCATATTAGGGTTTTGCATTTCATTTTATTTTCCAAGTCCAAACTTGGTGGTGAACCCCTTATTAGTTTACATTCAACCCCTAGGAAAACCCTACAACAAGATCTCTTTCTCCTTTGTATTGAGATATCTAGGGTTATCCTTGAGTGAAACCAGGGAGAAGGAAAGTGGGTTGTTCTATGTCCTAAACCATATGCAACAATCTCTCCTCCTTTTCTAAATGTTTCATTTCAAATGGTGAACCTGCATTTAGAACATTACAATTTTGATTTAGAGTGCATCATCATCCTAGATTTGGATTGCATTAACATTGCATTGCATTTTTCATTAGTTAATTGACATTCTATGGTTTCAAATTTTTCATTAGTGAAAGCTCATATAGCTTGCATTTTTGCATCTCATTTAATTGAAAATCAAACAAAATATGTATCTACATTTAGGATTTACATCATAAAGCATAAAAAGCAACTAATTTTTTTTAAATTTAAAAAAAAAACCTTACTAGGACTCATTTTCCACCTTGGGAAAATCAATCCCCGTGCATATTTTGAATTGCATTTTTTGGAATTTAAAGTGCTTTTTATGAGTTTCTGTTTGTTGTTTATAGCTTTCTATTTCAATTTACAAAGTTTTTGTTATAGTCATTTCATTTTTCTTAGCTTATATTGCATTACATTCATTTAGAAACAATTCCATGAAGATTTGGTGTCCTCCGCTAATACTAGGGCCATTCCTACAACATCAAGTGCAAAATGACAACATTTCAACTACGACCATCCCTGCTATAGATAACATTCACCACATACTTGAAAGTGAAGATGGACTTGACCTTGTGAAAAACATTGTTCAAATCTTTGGAAAATAATTCCCCTCAACCACTAGTTGTCCTTTATCAACAAGCAATGTCACAAGCCAAGGAGGAACTCAAATTCCTACTCTCACAACAATGGCCTCAATTCCTACCTATACCAACCCTCAAGTCACAACAACAATGCAACCAACTAGTAATGTGATTCCTTCCTTGGGTATTTCCACTAGCATTCCTAGTACCTTTGTGGCATCACACATCATATCTCCTACCAGTTTACCACCTATAAGCATTCCATTCACTTAACCCTTGAACACATACTGTAACCATTCACCTTTTTCACTCCCATCTCATAACACAAGCAATGACCCTCTCATAAACCAACTTTTACAAACCGTTTCATCCCTTCAAAAGCAAGTTTCCACCATCAATCAAAATAAAAATGGTACACCTACCTATTATGTCAAAAGAAATCCATTTTCCTTGGAGATATTGTGAACACCGATTCCACAAGGTGTAGAGGTGCCTAGATTCGAGAAATATGGAGGAAAGGGAGATCCTTCTAACAATGTTAATGCTTATACCGCCTTATTTAGTGAATTTTTCCTTGATGATAAACTCTTGGCTAAGCTTTTCCCTAGGTCCTTGAAGGATACTGCCTTGGAGTGGTTTTCTTCTTTAATGAACAACTCAATTCATTCATTCAATGAACTTGTTGAGGCATTTGTCAACCATTTCCAAGTGCATATGACTTCTAAGATGACCTTGTCTTATTTGATGAGATGCAAGAAAAAAGAAGATGAAAAGATAACAAACTTTATCTCACACTATCAATCGCTTTATTCCCAAATCAATGTCAAGGTTCCCGATACTCACCTTCAAAAGATGTTCTTATAAAATTTGTAAAGTAAGATACAAGATAAGCTTACCATGATGAAATTCTCGTCCTTTATGCACTTGTGTACTGCCCTTCATGATTATCAGAGTTTGGTTAGTAGTTGAGATGGAGAATCCACCTCTAGCCAAACCAAGAAGTCCGAGACCACAAACAAAAAAATTTCCAAAACTTTTAGAAAAATGAACAAACATTTCCTTCAATTCAATCCCTGTCAACAAACAACTCAGAATGTCAATAACCAAGTAGCTGTTGTTAAAACCACGATCCCCTTTAGCTATGGGGACCCGAACAAAGAATTCACTCCCTTACCTGATACCCTCCAAAACACAATATCACAACTCATAGAACAACAAATGATCACATTACCTCCCGTTAAAACAATCAATCCTAATAAGCCTTTACCTTAGAACTTTAGATCAAATGCATATTGCCATTATCACCGAAAAATGGACACGATACAAAGCACTGTAAGCATCTTAAACATTTGGTGCAAGACCTCATTGATTTTGGTTGTCTTTCCATTGGAGGTGTTAATGATAAAGGAAATAAGTCCGTAGCCCCTCCTAACAAGAACTTGCAAATATTTACCAACCCCATGCTGAATCAAAACATTTCATTTGTCAAAACTAGTGAAACTAAAAATAATGATATGATGAATGTTGATACGGATGATGATAACAATGATACTGTTCAACATAATCCTATAGATAATGATCATGCGAATGAGATGGTAGGAGTGATAGACATCATTCCTCGTAAGGGCCGAACTAAAAATCCTCTTGAGATTACTTTCTCTTCACAAGATATACCCAAAAATGTACTTGATGGTCCTCTTTACATAGCCAATAGAATCTATGACAAGCCCACTAATGGGATATTAATAGATCCCATATGTGGAGAAAATGTGATCACTAAAGAATTCTTGGTTGTGCATGAACTTTACCAAGAAACACATGATAAACCGAGAGCATGGATCAAGACACATAATGGTTTCACTTTCCCTACGATAGGATTGATCAACCTACCTTTAATGATATGACCAAAAGAGTTAGATGCCACATTCTCGATCATCCCACAGTCAGACTAATTTCATGTGAAGCTAGGCCATCCATGGATCCACTCCATGAAGGCAGTCCCTTCGGTTGTGCATAAATGCTTAAAGTTTTTATTTAACAATGATATCTATATTGTGTATCATAGTAGATTTAATCTTGCATCGGAAAAAGGGAACTTTTCCTTAGATTTATTTTGGCCTGAGCCTATGGAACCTATTAGACCTCGTGAAAACTTCTTTTTCAAATTTGATCAAAAATTCAAGGCAACGAAAATAAAAAAATTGTCCCTTAAAAACATGCCTAAAAATTCAACCGAGCTCACCATCCTTGACGAAACCATGATTGAATCTAAAAACATAACACAAAATCAAGATCAACTTGCTGCAACTCTTCCTAGGACATCTTCTGAAAGACCTAGAGACAATGAAACTTCCACACCTCCTAAAATCAAACAAGTTTACAAGCCTAAAGAGAAAGTGGTTGAAAAAATTCCCGTGGTTCTTTCCATTCCTCTCTTTAGGGAAGAAAAGAAACCTATGGTTAACCAACCTGTTTCTACACAAACACAATTTGAAAACAACAAAGAAAATCAACATCCAAACTTGACTAAAGCAATGCACGATAAGTCTCCCTCGCCGCAACAAAAATATCCTATACCGCAACCACAATAGGAGCTAAACTCTTCCTTGAACATTATCCTTTGTCAGGTCCTATTGTAATAAACTTGGATGACGATGATGAGACTGCTAAATTTGATGCGAAAGTGCATAATGAATTGGATATATTGTTTTCCTCTTCTATGAGCTTAATCGACAATTCTCCTAAGAAGACTGTTGAACCAGGTGATGACCCTAGTTTGACACATGCCGTTGTCCCTTTGGCTAGTTGTCTGCCTTCTACATATAATGAACAATATTGGGATGCAAGTGGCCTACTTTAGGTTGAATTGCATGTGCCTTAATAGTCAAGTTTGCATTATTTATTTTTCATCTTCTTTGGTGTGATTGCATATACGTAATGTGATCCCCCATGACATTTTGTTTGATGTTCTCTCTCTCTCTCTCTTTGTGACATTCCTCTATTTGTACCTTTCACTCTTCTCTATGTCGTAAATATTTTATCGCTTTTCCTTTTTCTTTATCATTTCATTTGTCTTGTGTTTTCCTTTTGGGGATGACACAAGGTGTTGAGACATTCATGTTTCTTCCATTTTGACCCAAAAGCTTTTTCTTTATCTTTTCATTTGTCTTGTGTTTTCCTTTTGGGGATGATGCAAGGCATCGAGACATTCATGTCTCTTCCATGTTGACCCAAAAGGTTTTTCTTTGTTTTCGCTCTCTTTGTGTCATTCTTCCACCTCTATGTGTATTTGGGGAACGATGATAGTTCTGAGCTCTCTAAAAACATTGTAGCAAGAACATACTGACCCCAAATCTATAGATCCCTTACATGTGTTTGGTGTTTTCATTTTGGGGGCAACCCCTCTCTTTTCTTTTGAATGACATAGCTTTACTTGGAAACAAATGACTTGGTATAGGGATTTCCAGGTTAGCTCTCATGTATTCTTTATTGTTTGCACTTATAATTTGCTACTTTAAAGTAATTTCTCACAACATGGTGTTTAGAAATTTCTTTAAAGTGGGGGCATACATTAGCATTATTCCTTTGGAATTTTTCTTTTTCATGGTTCATAGTGCAATCCTTTTTTTTTTCATACGGTGGATTTTTCGCTTTGTGGTGAAATTGGGTGTGATGTCCTGTTATGCCTTGCATAACCACCCCATTTTTAGTTGGAAAAAAAGGGGTCCCCCTTTCTTCTCCTTTCTTTGCCTTTGGTTTTTGATTTTTCCTCAGTTGGAATTTGGTTTTTCTCCTGGGTTCGGGATTTTCCACCCCATCCGGATTTTCCTGGATCCCGCTCAAACTCCGGTTGGGCATTGTTTTTTCACGGATTTCCTCCTGGACTAGATTTTCCCGAAATCCGTTGTCCCCTATTTTTTCTAGATTTGCGGGAATTTTTTCTCTTTCGTGAAAATTCGTCCAGCACAGATTTCCTCAGAATCTCAGGAAGTGTGGAGAAGTTTGCAGTAACAGGATTAGCTAATAAATGATGATGCATTAGATGAATGATTGATGCTACTTTGGGATCTCACATGTTGTTCCTGGTTTGATACTGATCAAATTGAGTTTCTAATGCGTGGTTTCATGCTCATTCTGCTGGAATCCGCCTGACTCAGAATTCTTTGAAGTTGCTCCTTGGCTTGGATTTTGTGGGTTGGCCTGAAACCTGAACTGTTGTATGATCATTTTGTTTGAGAATTAAGAGACATACACGTTCAATTAGGATCAGATCCTAGGATCCTAACCAACATAGATATTCAAGTGGCAGATATTCCAGAGACCTATGGTATGTTGCTAAGCTGAGATTTGATGAAAAATTAAGGGGGATATCTTTCCCTTGACTTTTCATATATGTGGCTATCATGGAAAGGGATTCCCAATTAGATTAGGATTGAAAGTGAGCCTTGCCTCAAGCATATTATCACTGAGTATGATTGTCTCAATGAGGTGGCTTACTTTGAGACTGAGATGGGGGTTTATAAACAAGAGGAAATCCTAACCTTCTCGGTTCTTAGTGTTGAAGACATGTCAAAAAAAAAAAACCCTGACCCCACCATTGATGAAAATCAACAGGCCTTGGTTAGAAAGCTGCAACAAGACCAACTAGTCTTAGGGGCAGATATAGATCTGCAAAGTCTCCTGCTCCCTAACTGGTGCTAGATACATTATCAAAGTCATTTTGAATTAACTTGTCAACCTTGCAGGGACATTTTAAATCATGTTTCCCAAGCTGAGGAAGCTGGCACAAGTCACCCTGAGACCATTGCAGACTGCTTCTCATTTGAGGCCAAGGAAGCAACCATGTTAACTCGGGATACAACACTTTCAAAAGAAATCCCTTCTCAGATCAAACCTACTCTAGACACATGCCCAAATCAATTGATATACTGATAAGGAGTAACCCCAAGATGCAAACGAATGTCGAGAGCATAACTGTGGGTCACATAATATATCTGTACAGGAATTGAAAATTATACCAAAGGAATTGGTCGAATTACCTGATGTAAAAGATCAAGGAGTCCCATATCTGACTCATCTAGATCAAAACCCCATAACAACTTCAAAAAAATCAACTCCAACCCCTGATCAGTTGTGGACCCTTACCTTTGGTGGATCCAAATTTAAGATAGGCAGTGGTGTTGAAATTGTACTAACCAGCCCTCAAGGGAAAACCTTCTTTGCTTCTTACAGGTTGCAATTTGGATGCACAAACAACGTGGCAGAATATGAAGCTCTGGCACGGGGGCTGATGTTTGCTCATAAGAAGGTCACTGCCTTGATGGTCAAGGGAGACTCAAAAATAGTTATCAGGCAAGTGCGTAGCCAATATACATGTCACAACAAGAGGCTGGCAGCATATAGGAACAGGGTATGGAACCTGATTAAAGACTTTGATGCTTTTGAGATTAGCTTAATCCCTAGAGAAGAAAATCAGGTAGCTAATTCACTGGCTGTTGCTGCAAGTACCTTGGAACCTATGCAAGGCTCCAAATTCAAAATATTCTTAGTGGAACTGATGTCTACCCTAGCTGTTCCTGACAATGTCAATAATTTTCAAGTTTTTGATGATGACTGACATATCGTTGCTTTCCTATCAAGTTTTGATGTTTTTTAAAGGAAAACCATTGATGATTCCAACAGGGATCAAGGAGATTGGAACCCTGGAGATTGTGATACATAAGGGGTCCTTAATCTGAAAAAGGGAATGGTTGCTCTAGAAAAAATGTTTGACTCAGATCCAAGGGCTTGAGAGAAAATATCAGCTGAAGAAATGGGAGGCGAATATGAAATAGTTAACTTGTCCGATGCTGGACCTGAAAGGAATGTCTATATAGGGAAGGCTTGCCCAGAAGCAATTAGAGAAGACATATTGAAGGCGCTTAGAAAGGATATTGCGGCAATTTCCTGGGGGTATGAAGACCTCCAGACATTTGATGCTTCTGTTATGATTCACACTATCCCCTTGAAGCTTGAGGTCAAGCCCTTCTGACAGAAGCAACACTCTGTCAATGCCCTGATTGAGCCATTGATCTATAAAGAAGTTCAGAAGTTACTGTCTGCAAGGGTAATCTTCCCTGTGCGCCATTCAACTTGGGTAGCTAACTTAGTTCTAGTCCACAACAAAAATGGGGAGATCAGGCTATGTGTTGATGTCAGAAACTTGAATAGGGCTTCATAAAAGGATAACTACCCACTTCCCTCACTGGATGAGGTCTTGCAGACTATTAATGGAGCCTAGATGATGTCATTCTTGGATGTTTACTTTGGATACAATTAGGTAATGGTCGACTTTGAAGACATGATGAAAATGACTTTCACTACAAAGTGGGGGATGTTTGAATACAGAAGAATGCCATTCGGTCTGATAAACATTGGAGCAACTTTCCAACATGCCATGGACATAGCTTTCAAGGATCTAATTGGAAAATGCATTATTGTTTATATGGATGACCTGACAGTGTTCTCTAAGGACCGACTGAATCCTGCTGCGCACTTAGCTACAGTTCTCGAGAGATGCATCCAATATGGCGTCTCCCTTAACCCCAACAAATGCATGTTCAGAGTTTCTAAAGGGAAGCTCTTGGGGCACATAATTTATGAAAGAGGGATTTCAATCGACCCAGATCGAGTCCATCCTGAAGATCACCAGGCCAGGAAGTAAGAAAGAGTTGAGGTCTTTCTTCAGGAAAATCAATTTCGTGAGGAAGTTCATCATGGGCTTTGTAGAGATTGTAAAGCCTCTGAATGAAATGATGAAGGACACCAAGATAAAGTGGATGGATGAAGCAAAGGATGCATTCTCACAAGTCAAGCGGTCCATTTCAGAGGCACCCGTGCTCACTAGCCTTGATTACAAGAGGCCATTATACATTTACTCTTTTTCCTCTGAACATCCATGCACGACTGTCCTAACTCAACGAAAAGTAGAGGCAGAGGAGAGACCGATTGCGTTCATGAGCTCTTCGTTCAATAATGCAGAAATAAAATACCCGCCTCTTGAGAAGCAATCTTTCATGCTGGTGTGGGCTGTGAAGAAGTTCTGGCATTACATTCTTCGAAGCCAAATTGTTGCTGTAGTTCCTGATGTGGCTGTGAAGTCTTTACTGATGTAGAGTGAGCTGGGAGAAAGGAGAGGCAAATGGATGGCCATCCTGCAAGAATTCGATCTGGAGATACATCCCATGAAACTAGTCAGGGGAACAGGTTTGTCCCAGTCCATGGCGAATGCTAGCGACAACATCATCTATCAGCAGTACACGACCCAGTCTTTCTCTAACAACCCCTGGTATGCTGATACCATATGCTTTATGCTCAACAATCGATGTCCATAAGGAATGAGTGCCACTCAAAGGAGAGCCCTAAGAATGAAGAGTTCTCATTACATGATCAAAGGAGGGTTGTTATACAAGAGGAATTTTGAAGGACTATACCTGAGATGCCTTGATCATCAAGAGGCCAAGCAGGTGAATTCTGAGTTTCATAGGAAGCATGGCATAGGTCATGGGTCTGTACATTCTTTGGCACACCAGATCCTCTGATCTGGTTATTATTGGCCCTGTGTATTCAAAAATTCCCATCAGCATGTGAGGACATGTCACGTTTGCTAGATTTCTACACTAAGGGAACGCCATGCAGCCATGCCATTGCAGCCTGTCTAGGAGGTGAGGCCATTTGCCCAGTGGGCACTAGATTTCATTGGAGTGATTAACTCGAATTCCTCTATAGGACATAAATTCATCTTGATTGCCACTGACTACTGCACAAGGTGGACAGAGGCTATACCTTGCAAGAACAACACCACAAAGGTAGTGATTAAGTTCCTCACCAAATGCATCACTATGAGGTTTGGGGTACCCTTTGCTCTGGTATGTGATAATGGTTATGCTTTCTCTTCTGCTGAATTTATTTCTTGGGCATATGACCACAAGATTGTCTTGAAATATTCTACAAATTATTATCCACAAGGCAATGGAGTTGCAGAGTCAACTAATAAGAATCTCTTAGGGGTCATTAAGAAAATGTTAGAGCATAACCCTAGAGATTGGCATACCCAACTTAGATTCGCATTATGGGCAGATAGGACTAGGATTAAGGCTGCCTTAAACACCTCACCATTCAAGTTGGTATATGGCCAAGAGCATGTCTTTCCTATCCATCTGCAAATACCTATCCTTGAGTTCATGCAAAAATTCTACTCTAATGACAGTAGGATAGAGGTCAGGTTAGTTGCTTTGTTGAAATTAGAAGAGCAGAGAGATGTGGCCCTACAACAATTCTTTAGGCATCAGGCTGTTGTCAAAAGTGGTTTAACAAAAGAGCCAAGATAAAGGCTTTTAGGATATCAGACCTAGTCCTGTTATGGGATAAGGCAGGTGAAAAGAATGGAAATCACCAAAAGTTTGACAAACTCTGGTTAGACCCTGACCAAATTGCTGAGATCCTAGGGGAAAATGCTTTCAGACTAAATACTCTAACTGAAGAACCTGTTTCTTTGCTTGTTAATGGGCAGTTCCTCAAGCTCTATTTTGAATCCTGATGCCTTTTAATTTCTGTGTTATATAGGTAATTCGTTACTCTGTATGTAAATAATTTATTTTTGTCTCCTGTACGTAAATAATTTGTTTTTTTTTTGTAAATACTTTCTTTGTTTCTGCTTGTCAATAATCTACTGCTCCTTATGTAGATAATTTACTCTTTGCTTGTAAATAGTTTTTTGCTTGTTTGTTTCTTCTTTCCTTGTGCTCTTTGTGTTTTTCCTTTACTGTTTGGTTTTGGTTTTGTTTTTGTTCTTTGGGGTTGATCTATTTCTTTCCATCTTGGAATGATGATTGTTATTTAAAGTATACTTTGGTCATTTGGAGAGGAATAGTTTAGATATTTTCATGCTTTCTGGTTAGGTGATTTTGTCCTAAACTCTTTGTTTCATGCCCATTTTCAATGAAGGTTGTGGAACGTCTTGAAAACAAGGTGCAATGTAAATAACCTTCATTAGCTCCCTCTGAATTTGTCACAAATCAACAAGATCATCTCCTCTTGTAATGATATATTTATCCTAGGATGACAATGTTGTAGGATTTGAGTGAAAAATCCAATCTCCCAATTGCTGTTATGATGTCCATGGTAGTTTTCAACTCTGATAGGATGTTAAGCATCTGACATATTGAAAAGAAAAAGAGAATTAAGTGAAATATCTGAAACTTCAACAAAAAAAGAAAAGAATTATCAAAAGAAAAGAGGCTAAATATGAATGGGTGATTCCAGTATCTCTACCGAGGCTATGGACGCCTAATTGGCAGTAGAGAAATGCTGTGAGAAAACTAGAGGTATCTCTGTCGGGGCTATGGATGCCTGGCTGGTAGCGAAGCAATGCCCAGGATATCATTGCACAATAGCTTAAGGAGGTCAACTAATGTAGCTCAAATCTTACACATTGTTGTCGAAAAGATGAAGAAAACTTCATAAGGGATGTGATGCACAATCAAGGACACACATTGATTCAGGGGGTAGCCATTGATTGACTTACATTTGAGATCCTAGCTCAACCTTGCTTCTAAAAACTAACCCAACTGGAATTGTGATGCTTATGAACCAGGAGTTTTGGGTAGCTAAATCCTTCAAATTCTTGAAAATGGTTAAACCATTTTCCCAGCCAAGTCGCCATTTGTTATGCCTTGCATAACCACCCCGTTTTAAGTTGGAACAAAATGGTTCCCCCTTTCTTCTCCTTTCTTTGCCTTTGGTTTTTGATTTTGCCTCAGTTAGAATTCAGGTTTTCTACTGGGTTCGGGATTTTCCACCCCATCTGGATTTTCTCGGATCCCGCTCGAACTTCGGCTGGGTGTTGTTTTTTTGCAGATTTCCTCCTGGACCGGATTTTCCCGAAATCCGTTGTCCCCTTTTTTTTTCGGATTTGCGGAAATGTTTTCTCTTTCGCGAAAATCCGTCCCACGCGTATTTCCCTAGAATCTGAGGAAGTGTGGAGAAGTTTGCAGTAACAGGATTAGCTAATAAATGATGATGCATTATATGAATGATTGATGCTACTTTGGGATCTCACATGTTGTTCCTGGTTTGATACTGATCAGATTGAGTTTCTAATGCATGGTTTCATGCTTATTCCGCTGGAATCCGCCTGACTCAGAATTCTCCAAAGTTCCTCCCTGGCTTGGATTCCGCGGGTTGGCCTGAAAACGAACTATTGTATGATCATTTTGTTCAAAAATTTAACTGCACCCTGCTGGCATAGGATTCGTTGCAATGGTGTTTTGATTATTTAACTTCTGTCCTTGTGATTTTCATTATGGTTTTCTTTGTTGAATGCAGGAATGAATCACATACATGATGGTATTTGTCAAAGGGGCTCAGCTGCAATGCTTTCCCCAGTTCAGTTGGTCATAAAAACCATCTAAGGAGAAAGTTGGTAAGACCTTGTAGATGTCTTGTCGACTACTGGTGCATTCTGCTCAACATACGTCTGTGTTTCCTATCGGCATAGGTTTGTCTTCGGGGAGTGGTCTTGGTGAAATCTCCATGTCTCGCCGACCATCGTTAAAAGACTCATACATCGACGAAAGGTTTTCTCTTTGCCAAAAAGTCTTGGTGAGTTCACGATGCCTCCCCGACTACCGCACAACGAGTTATCCCTTCGATGGGTGTCAACTTCTTCGCTAAGAAGTCTCAAAGGTCTTGCCAAAGGGAGTTGCATTCGACAAAGGATAAAACCTTCGGTGTAATGTCTGGCCGAAGAGGTGAGGTCACAATGACAAAAGCGGCATCAGCAGGAGTCATCTTCTTCGGCATATGGTCTCAGCGAATTCATAAAGTCTCACCAACTAAGCAAATGGAGTCGCTAGGAGTCTCGCCGACAGTGAGGGTCTCTGTATTGGAAAAGCAGTTGGAGCACGTAGGAGTCTCGGCGACACATTTGGAGCTAGAGAAATCACTTCAATATGACTATAGTGAGGTCTTGGTGAAGGGTGAGGGTCACATCAAAACAGGAAGGCTAGGGCTCGGTAAGAGAATAGGAGCTTGGGATAAGGTCTCCCTGACCCAGTGAAGTCTCACCAACACAAGGAAGCTAACCCAAAGATTTCGCCTTCGGAAAAACGTCTCGTCGACTTGCCAGTGTCACACCAAAAGAATGAAGTCAGCTTGCTGCAAGATAAGGAGAATGTTGGGGAGACTCCAAAGGAAAACGAGGACTTCGCCATGTGGTCTTGTCGATATGCTAAAGTCTTGCTGAAAGGAAAACGAACTCTGAGCCAGAGGGAGGGATATCATCGCTGTGATGTCTTACCGACAAGTGGCTATCTTACCGACCACTTTTGATTGCCTGAGGAGCTCGCTTGGAATATGCCCGACCAATCAGAAGAAGCCAAAGAGTGATTCATCGGTCCCTTTGACCGATTGACTGTTTCTGGGAAAGAAGGCCAATAGAATGCAAACCAAATGGACTCTTTCTGAGAAACAAGTGGCGATGGTTTAGCTAGGGAAAAATGTTCAGATCTGCAAGAAGGCCTGATGGCATTTCTAGAAGAATGGTCAACCTACAGAGAAGTCCCAAAACAAAAAGAAAGGCCGAAGGAAGGAAGAAATTGTGACTCAACAGTACAGTTGTGGCGACTACTGGCAAAGAGGTAGATCAACATTGATGAGGATATTCTGAGCATTCAAGGCGCCCCAATAGAGTTTGAAGATGGACACGCATGCAGGAAAGTTAATGCTATAGTTGTCAAAAGATTTAAAAATACTTCTCCTGCGAGTAGGAATCCTTCATCAACATGGACAACAAGGATTCACATTGAATGCAGTTTTGACTTTACTCAGAAAGATCGAAGAGCCGACTCTCCTGGAGGTAGATATTTTGTAAACCCTAGTGTAGGGGACAACACATTCCTCTTGGAACATTCTGTATATAAGGCATTCTTGCCTCTTTGTAAAGGTTAGAACTTTTAGTGTTAGCACTTCTAGATTAGACAGTAAGGGATTAGAACTTCTAGATTTAGATAACTTTTAGATGGAGAACCATTCTAGAGTTAGAACTATTAAGAATTGGTCAGTTAGCAGAAGGAGATAGAATTGCATCTTGATTTTCAGTAATGAGAGCTTCTTTGTCTCCTTGGTTAGTAGTAAGATTTCAGTATAGACTGTAATGTATTTTCTGAGTTCTCTTAGTGTAGTTGGAAACAATCCGGAGCCTTAGATTCTCTGTACACTGGTGATTGTGCCTGCTTTGTAAATATTGCTTATCTGTTTAATAACAGTAGAAGCAATCAAAGTTTAATCTACTTCATGTTGTGTTCTTGAATGATACTTGTCTTAGTTTGATCATTTGATTTGTGAAGTCTTCAAGGAATGAAATATTATTTTGTGTTTTATTTAGATAGTAATTAAAAATTTGTTATGCAAAATAGCACTGTGAATGAAGGAGGTTGTGTGTCAATCACAAGCTTATCTTGTTCTGCAGTTATGGTTTACAAATGCCTTGAAGTTAACAAGTCTGGTTAAGGTTAGATGAACTATTATTCTTTTCTATTTCAAAACCCTGACTTATCTTTTTATATTTCTTTAAAAACCCCTGTTAGAGTAGGTTTTATTTAATGCTTGATCTAAAAATAGTCCAGAAGCTCGACACCAGCAGGCCCCTTGAATATTACTGTTGCATTGACCACTGAGTAACATCAGCACAGTTGAGACCCAACTACAAAGACCTTGGGAGCTAAGGAATCCATGTGTTGCATTTCTCTTTCAGGAGAAGAAAAATAGCAATATTTTGTTTGCATTGTTGTGGTGCCAAAATCGCCATCAATAGGAACTAGCACTAGGAGGGCCTAGAAAGGGAAACTGGAGAACACTCGGTCTTTCTCATTAGAGAAGCCCCACAAAATTTTTTGATCAGTAGAAAATCCATCACCTTTCATAGAACTCAAGACCCCAACAAGACACAAGAATCATAAGACTGGGGCAACAATCATACCACCCTTATCAGCTCCGCTCACTCCACTAGGCTTTTCATCAATACCCCAGTGGATACCTATCAATCAACCATCACGTCCATCCCAATTGACATCATAGCTGATTCAACCTACACAACAGCTGGCTCAACCACCACCACTGCTACCAATGGCTTTTTTCCAGAATAATCCTTCTCCATTAGGGACTATTCTTGAAGGTTTTCATGACCTACCTAAGAACCCTAAGAAATTTTGTCCTAAGTACATTCATGGTGAGTCAAGGAGTGCTGAAGAGCACATACAAGCTTTTAAGGATGCTTGTACTAGAGCTCAGATTGCCCACCAGGATGTAGTCTGTAGGTTGTTTCCTTATTCCTTAGGGGATATGGCCTACAATTGGTACCTTAATCTCCCTCAAGGTTCTATTCTATCCTGGACACACAGGGAAAATACTTTTATTAATCAGTTTAGAATCTATGTGGATCCAGCTCTTCTATATCATCAATTTGCTACTATCAGAAAGGAACCAGGTGAACCCTTGCCTTTGTTCAATACCAGATTCCAAAGAATGTATAGGATATTGCAAGATCCCTATCTAGTCACCGAGGGTAGCACCATTCTAGCTTACTTTAGGTTTATAGACCCTTTTCTAGGTTTGTTCCTGCAGAGGACCTACCAACCAGCTGAAATTGATTCTCTATCCAAAGTCTACCACCTAGCTATCAAGCTGCAACAACAAACCAGTTTTCAACAAGGAGGCCTAGGAGGGGGTTTCCCTTAAATAGGCTATC
This sequence comes from Sequoia sempervirens, assembly GCA_007258455.2. Classification (NCBI taxonomy): domain Eukaryota; kingdom Viridiplantae; phylum Streptophyta; class Pinopsida; order Cupressales; family Cupressaceae; genus Sequoia; species Sequoia sempervirens. Next base: position 10,395,059 of record VDFB02137365.1, on the reverse strand, counting down.
AGATGTCTAGCGCAACTCCTCTATTTAACACTATCCCAGGAATGTCTCGTTCACATTATGGGTCTATGTTTGAATTGCAGACTCAACCACTAGTCCCATTCTTTGCTGCTGGAACTCCTGATCTCTTTCAACAACCACAGGTTCCTCAAAGTTCCCAGGGTTATCATAACCAAGTTGTAACATCAAATCATGGTGGTCAACCACCGGTTACTAAGAGTGTGGAAAGTGAGAAGATAGTTCAGCTTACAAACGAGGTAGAAACCTTGAAGAAAACATTGTCTCAAGTTACGAACGACATGGCTCAGCTTCAGTTGAACCCTTCCCAAAACCAAGGGAACTACCCTAATCAAAATAGCAACAACCAAGGTACTTATCAGAACAATAACAATTACAACCAAAGAGGTTATCAAAACTAAAATAGAGGGTACAACTAGAGAACAAATAACAACATACAATGGAACACTGGGCCCAATAATGTGTGAGTTCCTCCTAACTATCAAGTAAATGAGGAAAGAACACATACTGCAAGTGTGGCTGACCTCAACTTCATGACCAATTGGTGCAGGCTACATAATACAACAACCCATTCAGAGGTAAACTTCCCTCAAATGGAGATAGTTGTGAAGATGGCACACGAAGATGCCCATACATTCCAGGGGAATTCAAACAAAGGAGGTGGCTAGCTGGATACAACAATGGCTTATGATATCTTTGAAGAAGAGCCTTCATTCCCAATGCAAAGTGAGAATGAACCAGAGGGAGATTCATATGATGCCCAAGCCTTTCAGTCAAAAGGAGGACACTTCCTGAGAAATAAAAGTAAGGGGCCATTCACTACATCAACACCCCCTAATCATATCATGCCTCCGAATCAAGGTGCTGATAATAATCCTCCTCCACCAAAAGGCTCGCCTGACTTCCATAATAAGGGTAATTCCTCTGCCATTTTCAAAAATATTGCTAGTTGTAACACATAATTTGATGTTGTTTCTAAGATGCAGAGACATAAAACTTCTTTTTCATTCTTTGACATCTTGAAGTGGTGCCCTGCTTAAAGGGAGATAGTGCTGAAGGCTTTAGAACAAGTTGATAAGTCAACAGGAAAGAGCAAGGTGGCACCTACTGGAGACGTGAATGCAGCCTTATACAAAAACAAGGTAGGTACTCCACCTTTCCTTTTATGTTTAAGAATTTCTGGCAAGAATCTGCATAACTGTCTGTTGGACTCGGGGGCTTCAGGAAATGTCATGCCATTTTCAATATGCAAGAAGTTAGGATTAAAACCCATTGAAACCAATAAGAAAGTCATTCAACTTGACAAGATAGAGGTTAATGTGGTAGGAGAATTAAGAGACATACACGTTCAAGTAGGATCAGATCCCAGGATCCTAACCAACGTAGATATTCTCGAGACCTATGGTATGTTGCTAAGCCGAGATTTGATGAAAAATTTAGGGGGATATCTTGCCCTTGACTTTTCACTAATGTGGCTATCATGGAAAGGGATTCCCAATCAGATTAGGATTGAAAGTGAGCCTCGCCTCAAGCATATTATCACTGAGTATGATTGTCTCAATGAGGTGGCTTACTTTGAGATTGAGATGGGGGTTTATAAATAAGAGAAAATCATAACCTTCTCAGTTCTTAGTGTTGAAGACATGTCAAAACAAAAAAACCCTGACCCCACCATTGATGAAAATCAACAGGCCTTGGTTAGAAAGCTGCAACAAGACCAACTGGTCTTAGGGGCAGATATAGATCTGCAAAGTCTCCTGCTCCCTAATTGGTGCAAGGTACATTGTCAAAGTCATTTTGAATTAACTTGTCAACCTTGCAGGGACATTTTAAATCATGTTTCCCAACCTGAGGAAGCTAGCACAAGTCGCCCTGAGACCATTGCAGACTGCTTCTCATTTGAGGCCAAGGAAGCAACCATGTTAACCAGGGATACAACACTTTCAAAAGGAATCCCTTCTCAGATCAAACCTATTCTAGACACATGCCCAAATCAATATACTGATAAGGAGCAACCACAAGATGCAAGAGAATGTTGAGAGGATAACTGTGGGTCACATAATATATCTGTGCAGGAATTGGAAATTATACAAAAGGAACTAGTCGAATACCCTTCCCTTGTACCTGATGTAAAAGATCAAGGAGTCCCATCTTTGACTCATCTAGATCAAAACCCCATAGCAACTTCAAAAAAATCAACTCCAACCCCTGATCAGTTGTGGACCCTTACCTTTGATGGATCCAAATCTAAGACAGGTAGTGGTGTTGGAATTGTACTAACCAGCCCTCAAGGGAAAACCTTCTTTGCTTCTTATAGGTTGTAATTTGGATGCACAAACGTGACAAAATATGAAACTCTAGCACGGGGACTGATGTTTGCTCATAAGAAGAAGGTCACTGCCTTGATGGTAAAGGGAGACTCATAAATAGTTATTAGGGAAGTGCGTAGCCAATATACATGTCACAACAAGAGGCTGGCAGCATATAGGAACAGGGTATGGAACGTGCTCGAAGACTTTGATGCTTTTGGGATTAGCTAATCCCTAGAGAAGAAAATCAGGTAGCTAATTCAATGGCTATTGCTGTAAGTACCTTGGAACCTATGCAAGGCTCCAAATTCAAAATATTTTTAGTAGAACTGATTTCTACCCCAGTTGTTCCTGACAATGTCAAGAATTTTCAAGTTTTCGATGATAACCGACATATCCTTGCTTTCCTAGCAAGTTTTGATGTTTTTTAAGGGCAAATCATTGATGATTCCAATAGGGATCAAGGAGATTGGAACCCTAGAGATTGTGATATAGAAGGGGTCCTTAATTTGAAAACTAATAACATTCCCAAGGGAATGGTTGCTTTAGAAAGAATTTTTAATTGAGATCCAAGGGCTCGAGATAAAATATTAGCTGAAGAAAAGGGAGGCAAATATGAAATAGTTAACTTGTCCGATGCTGGCCCTGCAAGGAATGTCTATATAGGGAAGGCTTGCCTACAAGAAATTATAGAAGACATACTGAGGGCGATTAGAAAGGATATTACTGCGATTTCCTGGTGGTATGAAGACCTCCAGAAATTTGATGCTTTTGTTATGACTCACACTATTCCCTTGAAGCCTGAGGTCAAGCCCTTCCAACAAAAGCAGTGCCTTGTCAATGCCCTATTGAGCCATTGATCTATAAAGAAGTTCATAAGTTGCTATCTGCAAGGATAATCTTCCCTGTGCACCATTCAACTTGGGTAGCTAACTTAGTTCTAGTCTGATAGAAAAATGGGGAGATCAGGCTATGTGTTGATTTTAGAAACCTGAATAGGGCTTCAGAAAAGGATAACTACCCACTTCCCTCATTGGATGAGGTCTTGCAGACTTTCAATGGAGCCCAGATGATGTCATTCTTGGATAGTTACTCTGGATACAATCAGGTAATGGTCAACTTTGAAGACAGGATGGAAATGACTTTCACTACAAAGTGGGGGACATTTGCATACAGAAGAATGCCATTCGGTCTGATAAATGCTGGAGCAACTTTCCAGCGTGCCATGGACATAGCTTTCAAGGATATAATTGGAAAATGCATTATTGTTTATATGGACGACCTGACAGTGTTCTCGAAGGACCGACTGAATCATGCTGTGGACTTAGCTAAAGTTCTCGAGAGATGCATCCAATATGGCATCTCCCTTAACCCCAACAAATGGGTGTTCAGAGTTTCTGAAGGGAAGCTCTTGGGGCACTTAATGTCTGAAAGAGGGATTTCAATCGACCTCAATCGAGTCGAGTCCATCCTGAAGATCACCAGGCCAGGAAGTAAGAAAGAGTTGAGGTCTTTCTTCAGGAAAATCAACTTCGTGAGGAAGTTCATCATGGGCTTTGCAGAGATTGTAAAGCCTCTGAATGAAATGATGAAGAAGGACACTAAGATAGACTGGAAGGATGAAGCAAAGGCCGCGTTCTCACAAGTCAAGCGGTCCATTTCAAAGGCACCCATGCTCACCAGCCCCGATTACAAGAGGCCATTCTACATTTACTCTTTTTCATTTGAACATTCATGCGTGACTGTCCTAACTCAACATAAAGTAGAGGCAGAGGAGAGACCGATTGCATTCATGACCTCTTCATTCAAGAATGCAGAAATCAAATACCCACCTCTTGAGAAGCAAGCTTTCGTGCTGGTGCAGTCTATGAAGAAGTTTCGGCATTACATTCTTTGAAGCCAAATCGTGGTTGTAGTTCCTGATGCGGCTGTGAAGTCTTTACTGATGTAGAGCGAGCTGGGAGAAAGGAGAGGCAAATGGATGGCCATCCTACAAGAATTCGATCTAGAGATACATCCTATGAAACTAGTCAGGGGAACAGGTTTGTCCCAGTCCATGGAAAACGCTGGCAACAACATCATCTGTGAGCAGTACATGACCCAGTCTTTCTCTAACGACCCCTGGTATGCTGATACCATATGCTTTATGCTCAACAATCGATGCCCAGAAGGAATGAATGCCACTTAAAGGAGAGCCCTAAGACTAAAGAGTTCTCATTACACAATCAAAGGAGGGTTGCTATAAAGGAAGAATTTCAAAGGAGTATACCTGAGATGCCTTGATAATCAAGAGGCTAAGCAGGTGATTTCTGAATTTCATGGGAAGTATGGCACAGGTCATGTGTCTGCAAATTCTTTGGTACAAGAGATCCTCCGATCTGGTTATTACTCACCCTGTGTATTCAAATATTCCCATCAACATGTGAGGACATGTCACGTTTTCCAGATTTCTGCACCAAGTAAATGCCATGCAACCATGCCATTGCAGCCCGTCTACAACGTGAGGCCATTTTCCCAGTGGGCACTAGATTTCATTGGAGTGATTAATCCGAATTCCTCTGCAGGACATAAATTCATCTTGACTGCCACTAACTACTGCACAAGGTGGACAAAGGCTATACCCTACAAGAACAACACCACAGATGTAGTGATTAAGTTCCTGACTGAATGCATCACTACGAGGTTTGGGGTACCCTTCGCTTTGGTATGTGATAATGGTTCTGCTTTCTCTTTTGCTGATTTTATTTCCTGGGCATATGACCACAAGATTGTCTTGAAATATTCTTCAAATTATTATCCACAAGGCAATGGAGTTATAGAGTCAACTAATAAGAATATCTTAGGGGTCATTAAGAAACTGTTAGAGCATAACCCTAAAGACTGGCATACATTGCTTAGATTCGCATTATGGGTAGATAGGACTAGGATTAAGGCTACCTTAAACACCTCACCATTCAAGTTGGTATATGGCCAAGAGCCTGTCTTTCCTATCCATCTGCAAATACCTATCCTTGAGTTCATGTAGAAATTCTACTCCAATGACAGTAGGATAGAGGTCAGGTTAGCTGCTTTGTCAAAATTAGAAGAGCAAAGAAATGTGGCCCTACAACAATTCTTTAGGCATCATGCTGTTGTCAAATGGTGGTTTGACAAAAGAGTGAAGATAAAGGTTTTTAGGCTATCAGACCTAGTGCTACTATGGGATAAGGCAGGTGAAATGAAAGGAAATCACCAAAAGTTTGACAAACTCTAGTTAGGCCCTTACCAAATTGTTGAGATGCCAGGGGAAAATACTTTTAGACTAAATACTCTAACTGGAGAACCTGTTTCTTTGCCTGTTAATGGGCAGTTTCTCAAGCACTATTTTGAATCCCGAGGCTTGTTAATTTCAGTGTTATATAGGTAATTCGTTATTCTGTATGTAAATAATTTATTTTTGTCTCCTGTATGTAAATAATTTGTTTTATTTTTGTAAATACTTTATGTGTTTCTGCTTGTCAATAATCTGCTGCTCCTTGTGTAGATAATTTACTCTTTGCTTGTAAATAGTTTGCTGCTTGTTTGTTTCTTCTTTCCTTCTATCCTTTGTGTTTCCTTTATTGTTTGGTTTTGGTTTTGTTTTTGTTCTTTGGGGTTGATCTGTTTCTTTCCATCTTGGAATGATGGTTGTTATTTAAAGTATACTTTGGTCATTTGGAGAAGAATGGTTTAGATATTTTGATGCTTTCTAGTTGGGTGATTTTGTCCTAAACTCTTTGTTTCATGCCCATTGTCATTGAAGGTTGTGGAATGTCTTGAAAACAAGGTGCAAAGTAAATAAATTTCATTAGCTCCCTCTGAATCTGTCACAAATCAACAAGATCATCTCCTCTTGTAATGATATATTTATCCTAAGATGACAATGTTGTAGGATTTGAGTGAAAAATCTGATCTCCCAATTGCTGTTATGATGTCCATGGTAGTTTTCAACCCTGATCGGATGTTAAGCATCTGACATATTGAAAAGAAAAAGAGAATTAAGTGAAATATCTGAAACTTCAACATAAAAAAGAAAATAATTATCAAAAGAAAAGAGGCTCAGTATGAATGGGTGATTCCAGTATCTCTACCGGGGCTATGGATGCCTGACTGGCAATAGAGCAATGCTATGAGAAAACTAGAGGTATCTCCGTCGGGGCTATGGGCGCCTGATTGGCAGCGGAGCAATGCCCAGGATATCATTGCACAACAGCTAAAGGAGGTCAACTCATGTAGCTCAAATCTTACACATTGTTGTCCAAAAGATGAAGAAAAATTCATAAGGGATGTGATGCACAATCAAGCACACACATTGATTAAGGGGGTAGCCATTAATTGACTTACATTTGAGATTCTAGCTCAACCTTGCTTCTAAAAACTGACCCAACTAGAGTTGTGATGCTTATGAACCAGGAGTTCTGGGTAGCTGAATCGTTCAGATTCTTGAAAATAGTTAAACAATTTTCCCAGCCGAGTCACCATTTGTTATGCCTTGCATAACCACCCCATTTTGAGTTGGAACAAAACAGGTCCTCCTTTCTTCTCCTTTCTTTGCCTTTGGTTTTTGTTTTTGCCTCAGTTGGAATTCAGATTTTCTCCTGGGTTCGGGATTTTCCACCCCATCCGGATTTTCCCAGATCTCGTTCGAACTCTGGCTGGGCGTTGTTTGTTTGCAGATTTCCTCCTGGACCGGATTTTCCCAAAATCTGTTGTCCCCTATTTTTTCTAGATTTGTGGGAATAATTTCTCTTTCGCAGAAATCCTTCCCATGTAGATTTCCTCAGAATCTGAGGAAGTGTGGAGAAGTTTATAGTAACAATATTAGCTAATAAATGATGATGCATTATATGAATGACTGATGCTACTTTGGGATCTCACATGTTGTTCCTGGTTTGATACTGATCAAATTGAGTTTCTAATGCGTGGTTTCATGCTTATTCCACTGGAATCCATGTGGTTTCTGTCCTTGTGATCTTCATTATGGTTTTCTTTGTTGAATGCAGGACTGAATCGCATACATGATGATATTTGTCAAGGGGGCTCAACTAGAATGCTTTCCCCAGTTTAGTTGGTCATAAAAATCATCTAAGGAGAAAGTCGGCAAGACCTTGCAGATGTCTTGCTGACTACTGGTGCATTCTGCTCAACATACGTCTGTGTTTCATATCGGCATAGGTTTGTCTTCAAGGAGTCGTCTTGGCGAAATCTCCATGTCTCGCCGACCGGTGTTAAAAGACTCATACATCGGTGAAAGGTTTTCTCTTCGGAAAAAAGTCTTGGCGAGTTCACGATGTCTCCCCGACTACCGCACAACGAGTTATGCCTTCGGTGGGAGTCAACTTATTTGCTAAGAATTTTTAGTGAAATCTCAAAGGTCTTGCTGAAGGGAGTTGCATTCGGCGAAGGATAAAACCTTTGGTGTAATGTCTAGCCGAAGAGGTGAGGTCACAGCGACAAAAGCAGCATCGGTAGGAGTCATTTTCTTCGGCATATGGTCTCGGCGAATTCAAAATTCTCACTGACTAAGCAAAGGGAGTCACGAGGAGTCTCACCGATGGTGAGGGTCTGTGTATCGGCAAAGCAGTTGGAGCACGTATGATTCTCGGCGACACATTTGGAGTGAGAGAAATCACTTCGGTATGACTACAGTGAGGTCTTGGTGAAGGGCGAGGGTCACATCAAAACAGGAAGGCTAGGGCTCGGTAAGAGAATAGGAGCTTGGGATAAGGTCTCCCCGACCCAGTGAAGTCTCACTGACACAAGGAAGCTCGTCAAAAGATTTGGCCTTCAGCGAAATGTCTCACCGACTTGTCAGTGTCACACCGAAACAATGAAGTCAGCTCGCCACAGGATAAGGAGAATGTTGGGGAGACTCCAAAGGAAAATGAGGACTTCGCCATGTGGTCTTGCTGAAAGGAAAATGAACTCTGAGCCAGAGGGAGGGATATCATCGCTGTGATGTCTTACCGATGAGTGGCTATCTTGCCGACCACTTTTGACCTCCTGAGGAGCTTGCTTGGCATATGCGCGACCAATCAAAAGTAGTGAAGAGTGATTCATCGGTCCCTTTGACTGATTGAATGTTTCTGGGAAAGAAGGCCAACATAATGCAAACCAGATGGACTCTTTCTGAGAAATAGGTGGCAATGGTTTAGCTAGGGTGAAATGTTCAGATCTGCAAGAAGGCTCGATGGCATTTCTAGAAGAATGGTCAACCTACAGAGAACTCCCAAAACAGAAAGAAAGGCCAAAGGAAGGAAGAAATTGTGACTCAGCGAGACAGCTGTGGCGACTACTGGCAAAGAGGTTGATCAACATTGATGAGGATATTTTGATCATTCAAGGTGCTCCAACAGAGGTCGAAGATGGACACGCATGCAGGAAAGTTAATGCTGTAGTTGTCAAAAGATTTAAAAAGACTTCTCCTGCGAGTAGGAATCCTTCATCAACATGGAAAATAAGGATTCACATTGAATGCAGTTTTGACTTTCCTCAGAAAGATCTGAGAGCCGACTCTCCTGGAGGTAGATATTTTTTAAACCCTAGTGCAGGGGACAACACATTCCTGTTGGAACATTCTGTATATAAGGCATTCTTTCCTTTTTGTAAAGGTTAGAACTTTTAGTGTTAGCACTTCTAGATTAGACAGTAAGGGATTAGAACTTCTAGATTTAGATAAATTTTAGATGGAGAACCATTCTAGAGTTAGAACTATTAGGAGTTGATCAGTTAGTAGAAGGAGATAGAATTGCATCTTGATTCTCAGTAATGAGAGCTTCTTTGTCTCCTTGGTTAGTAGTAAGATTTCAGTATAGATTGTAATGTATTTTCTGAGTTCTCTTAGTGTAGTTGGAAACAATCTGGAGCCTTAAATTCTCTATACACTGGTGATTGTGCCTGCTTTGTAAATATTGCTTATATGTTTAATAACAGTAGAAGCAATCAGAGTTTAATCTACTTCATGTTGTGTTCTTGAATGATACTTGTCTTAGTTTGATCATTTGATTTGCAAAGTCTTCAAGGAATGAAATATTATTTTGTGTTTTATTTAAATGGTAATTAAAAATCTGTTATGCGAAATAGCACTGTGAATGAAGGAGATTGTGTGTCAATCAAAAGCTTATCTTGTTCTGCAGTTCTGGTTTACAAATGCCTTGAAGTTAACAAGTCTGGTTAAGGTTGGATGAACTATTTTTCTTTTCTATTTCAAAATCCTGACTTATCTTTTTATATTTCTTTAAAAACCCCTATTAGAGTAGGTTTTATTTCATGCTTGATCTAAGAATAGTCCAAAATCTCGACACCAGTAGGCCCCTTGAATATTACTATTGCATTGACCATTGAGTAACATCAGCACAATTGAGACCCAACTACAAAGACATTGGGAGCTAAGGCATCGATGTGTTGCCTTTCTCTTTCAGGAGAAGCAAAATAGCAATATTTTGTTTGCATTGTTGTGGTGCCAAAATTGCCATCAACAGGAACTGGCGCTAGAAGGAGGGCCTAGAAAGGGAAATTGGAGAACACTCGGTCTTTCTCATTAGAGAAGCTCTATAGAGTTCTTTGATCAGCAGAAAATCCATCACCTTTCATAGAACTCAAGACCCCAACAAGACACAAGAATCATAAGATTGGGGCAACAATCATACCAGCCTTATCAGCTCTGCTTACTCCACAAGGCTTTTCACCAATACCCCAGTGGATACCTATCAATCCACCATCATGTCCATCCCAATTGACATCACAGCTGATTCAACCGACACAACAGTTGGCTCAACCACCACCACTGCCACCAATGGCTTTCTTCCAGAATAATCCCTCTCCATTGGGGACTATTCCTGGAGGTTTTCACGACCTACCTATGAACCCTTAGAAATTTTGTCCTAAATAGATTCATGGCAAGTCAAGGAGTGCTGAAGATCACATACAAGCTTTTAAGGATGCTTGTACTAGAGCTCAGATAGCCCACCAGGATGTAGTCTATAGGTTGTTTCCTTATTCCTTAGGGGATATGGCCTATAATTAGTACCTTAATCTCCCTCAGGGTTCTATTCTGACCTGGACACAACTGGAAAATACTTTTATTAATTAGTTCAGAATCTATGTGGATCCAACTCTTCTATATCATCAATTTGCTACTATCAGAAAGGAACCAGGTGAACCCTTGCCTTTGTTCAATACCAGATTCCAGTGAATGTATAGGAGATTGCAAGATCCCTATCTAGTCACCAAGGGTAGTGCCATTCTAGCTTACTTTAGGGTTATAGACCCTTTGCTAGGTTTGTTCTGCAGAGGACTTACTAACCAGCTGAAATTGATTATCTATCGAAAGTCTACCACCTAGCTATCAAGCTGCAACAACAAACCAGTTTTCAACAAGGAGGCCTAGGAGGGGGTTTCCCTTCAATAGGCTATCAGATGTCTAGCCCAACTCCTCTATTTAACACTGTCCCAGGAATGTCTCCTTCACATTATGGGCCTATGTCTGAATTGCAGACCCAACCACCAGTCCCATTCTTTGCTGCTGGAACTCCTGATCTCTTTCAACAAACACAAGTTCCTCAAAGTTCCAAGGGTTATCATAACCAAGTTGGAACATCAAATCATTGTGGTCAACCACCTGTTACTAAGAGTGTGGAAAGTGAGAAGACAGTTCAACTTACAAATGAGGTAGAAACCTTGAACAAAACACTATCTCAAGTTACGAACGACATGGCTCAACTTCAGTTGAACCCTTCCCAAAAACAAGGGAACTTCCCTAATCAAAACAACAACAACTAGGGTATTTATCAGAACAAAAACAATTACAACCAAAGAGGTTATCAAAACCAAATCAGAGGGTACAACCAGAGAACAAATAACAACAGACAATGGAACACAGGGCCCAATAATGAGGGAGTTCCTCCTAACTATCAAGTAAATGAGGAAAAAACACATACTGCAAGTGTGGCTGACCTAAACTTCATGACCAATTGGTGCAGGCTGCATAATACAACAACCCATTCAGAGGTAAACTGCCCTCAAATGGAGATAGTTGTGAAGATGGCACACAAAGATGCACATACATTCTAGGGGAATTCAAACAAAGGAGGTGGCTAGCTGGATACTGCAATGGCTTATGATATCTTTGAAGAAGATCCTTCATTCCCAATGCAAAGTGAGAATGAACTAGAGGGAGATTCATATGATGCCCAAGCCTTTCAGTCAAAAGGAGGACACTTCCTGAGAAATAAAAGTAAGGGGCCATTCACTACATCAACACCCCCTAATCATATGGTGCCTCCGAATCAAGGTGCTGATAATAATCCTCCTCCACCAAAAGGCCCGCCTAACTTCCATAATAAGGGTAATTCCTCTGCCATTTTCAAAAGTACTGCTAGTTGTAACACATAATTTGATGTTTTTTCTGAGATGCAGAGACAAAAAAATTCTTTGTCATTCTTTGACATCTTGAAGTGGTGCCCTGCTCAAAGGGAGATAGTGCTGAAGGCTCTAGAACAAGCCGATAAGTCAAAAGGAAAGAACAAGGTGGCACCTACTGGGGACATGAATGCAAGCTTATACAGAAACAAGGTAGGTACTCCACCTTTCCTTTTAAGTTTAAGAATTTCTGGCAAGAATCCGCATAACTGTCTGTTGGACTCGGGAGCTTAAGGAAATGTCATGCCATTTTCCATATGCAAGAAGTTAGGATTAAACCCCATTCAAACCAATAAGAAGGTCATTCAACTTGACAAGACAGAGGTTAATGTGGTAGGAGAATTAAGAGACATACACATTCAAGTAGGATCAGATCCCAAGATCCTAACCAACATAGATATTGAAGTGGCAGATATTCTCGAGACCTATGGTATGCTGCTAAACTGAGATTTGATGAAAAATTTAGGGGGATATCTTGCCCTTGACTTTTCACATATGTGGCTATCATGGAAAGGGATTCCCAATCATATTAGGATTGAAAGTGAGCCTCACCTCAAGCATATTATCACTGAGTATGATTGTCTCAATGGGGTGGCTTACTTTGAGACTGAGATGGGGGTTTATAAATAAGAGGAAATCCTAACCTTCTCAGTTTTTAGTGTTGAAGACATGTCAAAACAAAAAAACCCTGACCCCACCATTGATGAAAATCAACAGGCCTTGGTTAGAAAGCCGCAATAAGACCAACTGGTCTTAGGGGCAAATATAGATCTGCAAAGTCTCCTGCTCCCTAACTGGTGCAGGGTACATTATCAAAGTCATTCTGAATTAACTTGTCAACCTTGCAGGGATATTTTAAATCATGTTTCCTAAGCTGAGGAAGCTGGCACAAGTTGCCCTGAGACCATTGCAGACTGTTTCTCATTTGAGGCCAAGGAAGCAACCATGTTAACCAGGGATACAACACTTTCAAAAGAAATCCCTTCTCATATCAAACCTACTCTAGACACATGCCCAAATCAATATACTGATAAGAAGCAACCCCAAGATGCAAGCGAATTTCGAGAGGATAACTGTGGGTCACATAATATATCTATGTAGGAATTGGAAATTATACCAAAGGAATTGGTCGAATACCCTTCTCTTGTACCTGATGTAAAAGATCAAGGAGTCCCATCTCTGACTCATCTAGATCAAAAACCCATAACAAATTCAAAAAAAGCAACTCCAACCCCTAATCAATTGTGGACCCTTACCTTTGATGGATCCAAATCTAAGATAGGCAGTGGTGTTGGAATTGTACTAACTAGCCCTCAAGGGAAAACCTTCTTTGCTTCTTACAGGTTGCAATTTGGATGCACAAACAACGTACCAGAATATGAAGCTCTGGCAGAGGGACTGGTGTTTGCTCATAAGAATGTCACTGCCTTGATGGTCAAGGGAGACTAAAAAATAGTTATTAGGCAAGTGTGCAACCAATATACATGTTACAACAAGAGGCTGGCAACATATAGGAACAAGGTATGGAACTTGATCGAAGACTTTGATGCTTTTGGGATTAGCTTAATCCCTAGAGAAGAAAATTAGGTAGCTAATTCACTGGCTGTTGCTGCAAGTACCTTGGAACCTATGCAAGACTCCAAATTCAAAATATTCTCAGTGGAACTGATGTCTACCCCAGCTGTTCCTGACAATGTCAATAATTTTCAAGTTTTCGATGATGACCGACATATCCTTGCCTTCCTAGCAAGTTCTGATGTTTTTGAAGGGAAAATCATTGATGATTCCAACAGGGATCAAGGAGATTGGAACCCTGGAGATTGTGATACAGAAGGGGTCCTTAATCTGAAAACTAATAACATTCCCAAGGGAATGGTTGCTCTAGAAATAATTTTTGACTCAGATCCAAGGGCTCGAGAGAAAATATCAGCTGAAGAAAAGTGAGGCGAATATGCAATATTTAACTTATCCGATGCTGGCCCTGAAATGAATGTCTATATAGGGAAGACTTGCCCAAAAGAAATTAGAGAAGACATACTGAGGGTAATTAAAAAGGATATTGCTGAATAGGGCTATGTGTTGATTTCAGAAACCTGAATAGGGCTTCAGAAAAGGATAACTACCCACTTCCCTCATTGGATGAGGTCTTGTAGACTTTCAATGGAGCCCAGATGATGTCATTCTTGGACAGTTACTCTGGATACAATCAGGTAATGGTCGACTTTGAAAATAGGATGAATATGAATTTCACTACAAAGTGGAGGACATTTGCATACAGAAGAATGCCATTCGGTCTGATAAATGCTGGAGCAACTTTCTAGCATGCCATGGACATAGCTTTCAAGGATCTAATTGGCAAATGCATTATTGTTTATATGGATGACCTGACAGTGTTCTCCAAGGACCGACTGAATCATGCTACGAACTTAGCTAAAGTTCTCGAGAGATGCATCCCATATGGCGTCTCCCTTAACCCCAACAAATGCATGTTCGAAGTTTCTGAAGGGAAGCTCTTGGGGCACATAATTTCTGAAAGAGGGATTTCAATCGACCCAGATTGAGTCGAGTCCATCCTGAAGACCACCAGGCCAGGAAGTAATAAAGAGTTGAGGTCTTTCTTCAGGAAAATCAACTTCATGAGGAAGTTCATCATGGGCTTTGCAGAAATTGTAAAACCTCTGAATGAAATGATGAAGAAGGATGCCAAGATAGAGTGGACGGATGAAGCAAAGGCTGTGTTCTCACAAGTCAAGCGGTCCATTTCAGAGGCACTCGTGCTCACCAGCCCCGATTACAAGAGGCCATTCAACATTTACTCTTTTTCCTCTGAACATTCATGCGCGGCTGTCCTAACTCAACGAAAAGCAGAGGCAGAGGAGAGACCGATTGTGTTCATGAGCTCTTCGTTCAAGAATGTGGAAATCAAATACCCACCTCTTGAGAAGCAAGCTTTCACACTGGTGCGGGCTATCAAGAAGTTCCGCCATTACATTCTTTGAAGCCAAATTGTTGCTGTAGTTCTTGATGCGGCTGTGAAGTCTTTACTGATGTAGAGTGAGCTAGGAGAAAGGAGAGGCAAATGCATGGCCATCCTACAAGAATTCGATCTGGAGATACATCCCATGAAACTAGTCAGGGGAACAGGTTTGTCCTAGTCCATGGTGAACATTGGCGACAACATCTGTCAGCAGACACGACCCAGTCTTTCTCTAACGACCCTTGGTATGCTGATACCATATGCTTTATGCTCAACAATCGATGTCCAGAAAGAATGAATGCCACTCAAAGGAGAGCCCTAAGACTAAAGAGTTCTCATTACATCATCAAAGGAGGGTTGCTATACAAGAGGAATTTTGAAGGAGTATAACTGATATGCCTTGATCATCAAGAGGCCAAGCAGGTGATTTCTGAGTTTCATGGGAAGCATGGCACAGGTCATGGGTCTGTAGATTCTTTGGCACACGAGATCCTCCGATCTGGTTATTACTGGACTTGTGTATTCAAAGATACCCATCAGCATGTGAGGACATGTCACGTTAGCTAGATTTCTGCACCAAGGGAATGCCATGCAGCCATGCCATTGCAGCCCGTCTACGAGGTGAGGCCATTTGCCCACTGGGCACTAGATTTCATTGGAGTGATTAACTCAAATTCCTCTGTAGGACATAAATTCATCTTGACTGCCACTGACTACTGCACAAGGTGGATAGAGGCTATACCCTGCAAGAACAACACCACATAGGTAGTGATTAAGTTCCTCACTGAATGCATCACTATGAGGTTTGGGGTACCCTTCACTCTGGTAAGTGATAATGGTTCTGCTTTCTCTTCTGCTGAATTTATTTCCTGGGCATATGACCACAAGATTGTCTTGAAATATTCTTCAAATTATTATCCACAAGGCAATGGAGTTACAGAGTCAACTAATAAGAATCTCTTAGGAGTCATTAAGAAACTGTTAGAGCATAACCCTAGAGACTGACATACCTAGCTTAGATTCAAATTATGGGCAGATAGGACTAGGATTAAGGCTGCCTTAAACACCTCACCATTCAAGCTGGTATATGGCCAAGAGCCTGTCTTTCCTATCCATCTGCAAATACCTATCCTTGATTTCATGCAAAAATTCTACTCCAATGACAGTAGGATAGAGGTTAGGTTAGCTGTTTTGTCAAAATTAGAAGAGCAGAGAGATGTGGCCCTACAAAAATTCTTTAGGCATTAGGATGTTGTGAAACGATGGTTTGAAAAAAGAGCCAAGATAAAGGCTTTTAGGATATCAAACCTAGTGCTGTTATAGGATAAGGAAGGTGAAAAGAAAGGAAATCACCAAAAGTTTGACAAACTCTGGTTAGGCCCTTACCAAATTGCTGAGATCCTAGGGGAAAATGCTTTCAGACTAAATACTCTAACTGGAGAACCTGTTTCTTTGCCTATTAATGGGCAGTTCCTCAAGCACTATTTTGAATCCTGAGGCTTGTTAATTTCTTTGTTATATAGGTAATTCGTTATTCTGTATGTAAATAATTTATTTTTGTCTCCTGTATGTAAATAATTTGTTTATTTTTGTAAATACTTTCTTTGTTTCTGCTTGTCAATAATCTGCTGCTCCTTGTGTAGATAATTTACTCTTTGCTTGTAAATAGTTTTCTGCTTGTTTGTTTCTTCTTTCCTTCTGTCCTTTGTGTTTTCTTTACTGTTTGGTTTTGGTTTTCTTTTTTTTCTTTGGGGTTGATCTATTTCTTTCCATCTTGGAATGATGGTTGTTATTTAAAGTATACTTTGGTCATTTGGAGAAGAATGGTTTAGATATTTTCATGTTTTCTGGTTGGGTGATTTTGTCCAAAACTCTTTGTTTCATGCCCATTGCCAATGAAGGTTGTGGAAGGTCTTGAAAACAAGGTGCAAAGTAAATAACCTTCATTAGCTCCCTCTAAATCTATCACAAATCAACAAGATCATCTCCTCTTGTAATAATATATTTATCCTAGGATGACAATATTGTAGGATTTGAGTGAAAATCCGATCTCCCAATTGCTGTTATAATGCCCATAGTAGTTTTCAACCCTGATCGAATGTTAAGCATCTAACATATTGAAAAGAAAAAGAGAATTAAGTGAAATATCTGAAACTTCAACAGAAAAAAGAAAAGAATTATCAAAAGAAAAGAGGCTCAATATGAATGGGTGATTCCAGTATCTCTACCGGGGCTATGGACGCCTAACTGGTAGTAGAGCAATGCTATGAGAAAACTAGGGGTATCTCCATTAGGGCTATGGATGCCTGACTGGCAGCAGAGCAATGCCTAGGATATCATTGCACAACAGCTAAAGGAGGTCAACTCATGTAGCTCAAATCTTACACATTGTTGTCCAAAAGATAAAGAAAACTTCATAAGGGATGTGATGCACAATCAAGCACACACATTGATTTAGGGGGTAGCCATTTATTGACTTACATTTGAGATCCTAGCTCAACCTTGCTTCTAAAAACTGACCCAACTAGAGTTGTGATGCTTATGAACCAAGAGTTCTGGGTAGCTGAATCCTTCAGATTCTTGAAAATGGTTAAACCATTTTCCCAGCCGAGTCGCCATTTGTTATGCCTTGCATAACCACCCCATTTTGAGTTGGAACAAAATGGGTCCCGCTTTCTTCTCATTTCTTTGCCTTTGGTTTTTGATTTTGCCTCAGCTGGAATTTGGGTTTTCTCCTAGGTTTGGGAATTTCCACCCCATTCAAATTTTCCCAGATCCCGCTCGAACTCTGGCTGGGCATTGTGTTTTCGCGGATTTCCTCCTAGACCGGATTTTCCCGAAATCCGTTGTCCCCTTTTTTTTTCAGATTTGCGGGAATGTTTTCTCTTTCATGAAAATCCGTCCCGCGTAGATTTCCCCGGAATCTGAGGAAGTGTGGAGAAGTTTACAGTAACAGGATTAGCCAATAAATGATGATGCATTATATGAATGATTGATGCTACTTTGGGATCTCACATGTTGTTCTTGGTTTGATACAGATGAGATTGAGTTTCTAAAGCGTGGTTTCATGCTTTTTCCGCTGGAATCCACTTGACTCAGAATTCTCTGAAGTTTCTCCCTGGCTTGGATTTTGTGGGTCGGCCTGAAACCCAAACTATTGTATGATCATTTTGTTTGAAAATTTAACTACACCTGATTGGCATAGGATTCATTGCAATGGTGTTTTGATTATTTAACTTCTATCCTTGTGATCTTCATTATGGTTTTCTTTGTTGAATGTAGGACTAAATCACATACATGATGGTATTTTTCAAGGGGGCTCTGCTGGAATGCTTTCCCTAGTTCTATTGGTCATAAAAATCATCTAAGGAGAAAGTCGGCATGACCTTGCAGATGTCTTGCCGACTACTGGTGCATTCTGCTCAACATACGTTTGTGTTTCCTATCGGCATAGGTTTGTCTTTGGGGAGTGGTCTTGGCGAAATCTCCATGTCTCGCTGACTGGCATTAAAAGACTCATACATCAGTGAAATGTTTTATCTTCGCCAAAAAAGTCTTGGCGAGTTCACGATGTCTCCCCGACTACCGCATAATGAGTTATCCCTTCGGCGGGAGTCAACTTCTTCGCTAAGAAGTTTAGAGAAATCTCAAAGGTCTTGCTGTAGGGAGTTGCATTCGGTGAAGGATAAAACCTTCGGTGTAATGTCTGGCCGAAGAGGTGAGGTCACAACGACAAAAGCGGCATCAGCAGGAGTCATCTTCTTCGGCATATGGTCTCGGCGAATTCATAAAGACTCACCAACTAAGCAAAGGGAGTCGCTAGGAGTCTCACTGACGGTGAGGGTCTGTGTATCGACAAAGCAGTTGGAGCACGTAGGAGTCTCGGTGACACATTTGGAGTGAGAGAAAGCATTTCGGTATGACTACAACGAGGTCTTGGTGAAGGGTGAGGGTCACATCGAAACAGGAAGGCTAGGGATCGGTAAGAGAATAGGAGCTCGGGATAAGGTCTCCCCGACCCAGCGAAGTCTCACCGACACAAGGAAGCTTGCCCAAAGATTTGGCCTTCGGCAAAACATCTCGCCGACTTTCCAGTGTCACACTGAAACAATGAAGTCAGCCCACTGTAGGATAAGGAGAATGTCGAGAAGACTCCAAAGGAAAATGAGGACTTTGCCATGTGGTCTTGTCGATATGCTGAAGTCTTGCCAAAAGGAAAACGAACTCTGAGCCAGAGGGAGGGATATCATCACTGTGATGTCTTACCGACAAGTGGTTATCTTTCTGACCACCTTTGACTGCCTGAGGAGCTCGCTTGGTGTATTCCCAACCAATCAGAAGAAGCCAAAGAGTGATTCATCGGCCCCTTTGACCGATTGACTGTTTCTGGGAAAGAAGGCCAACATAAAGCAAACCAGATGGAATCTTTCTGAGAAACAGGTGACGATGGTTTAGCTAGGGTGAAATGTTCAGATCTATAAGAAGGATCGATGGCATTTCTAGAAGAATGGTCAACCTACAGAGAAGTCTCAAAATAGAAAGAAAGGCCGAAGGAAGGAAGAAATTGTGACTCAGCGGGATAGTTGTGGTGACCACTGGCAAGGAGGTAGATCAACATTGATGAGGATATTCTGAGCATTCAAGGCGCCCCAACAGAGTTCGAAGATGGACACGCATGCAGGAAAGTTAATGCTGCAGTTGTCAAAAGATCTAAAAATACTTCTGCTACGAGTAGGAATCCTTCATCAACATGGACAACAAGGATTCACATTGAATGTAGTTTTGACTTTCCTTAGAAAGATCTAAGAGCTGACTCTCCTGGAGGTAGATATTTTGTAAACCCTAGTGCAGGGGACAACACATTCTTGTTGGAACATTCTGTATATAAGGCATTCTTTCCTTTTTGTAAAGGTTAGAACTTTTAGTGTTAGCACTTCTAGATTAGACAGTAAGGGATTATAATTTCTAGATTTAGATAACTTTTAGATGGAGAACCATTCTAGAGTTAGAACTGTTAGGAGTTGGTCAGTTAGCAGAAGGAGATAGAATTGCATCTTGATTCTCAGTAATGAGAGCTTCTTTGTCTCCTTGGTTAGCAGTAAGATTTCAGTATAGACTGTAATGTATTTTCTGAGTTCTCTTAGTGTAGTTGGAAACAATCTGGAGCCTCAGATTCTCTATACACTGGTGATTGTGCCAGCTTTGTAAATATTGCTTATCTATTTTAATAACAGTAGAAGCAATCAGAGTTTAATCTACTTCATGTTGTGTTCTTGAATGATACTTGTCTTAGTTTAATCATTTGATTTGCGAAGTCTTCAAGGAATGAAATATTATTTTGTGTTTTATTTAAATGGTAATTAAAAATCTGTTATGCGAAATAGCACTGTGAATGAAGGAGGTTGTGTGTCAATCACAAGCTTATCTTGTTCTTCAGTTCTGGTTTACAAATGCCTTGAAGTTAACAAGTCTGGTTAAGTTTGGATGAACTATTGTTCTTTTCTATTTCAAAACCCTGACTTATCTTTTTATATTTCTTTAAAAACCCCTATTAGAGTAGGTTTTATTTCATGCTTGATCTAAGAATAGTCCAGAAGCTCGACACCAGCAGGCCCCTTGAATATTACTATTGCATTGACCACTGAGTAACATCAACACAGTTGAGACCCAACTACAAAGACCTTGGGAGCTAAGGCATCTATGTGTTTCCTTTCTCTTTCAAGAGAAGTAAAATAGCAATATTTTGTTTGCATTGTTGTGGTGCAAAAATCGCCATCAACATTTCCCTCAAGAGCATGATCTCTCTTAGCATATTACATTCCTCTTAGTGGCTTGATGTGACACAGTGCATCCCCTAAGTTGCAAATCTTCTATTCTTTGATTGGTCCTCTCTTGGAGACATTAGGCACAATGTCCCCTAAGTTAAAGGCCTTGCATGGATTAAACAAGACTCCTTTGAACATTCCTTATTGCATTTGCATGGCCATATTGCGTAACACAACTTGCATGCCTATGGAGCCATCTTGTTTGTTCATGAGCTCCAAGCATATGAAGTTTTGCTTGTCTCATGAAGCTTGAAGGTCATTTTTTTTTGCATGCCGCCTTATTAAAGTTATCAGGAGGTATAACTTTGGTATGGTTTGATGGGAAGCCCGACTGAGGCATGACTTTTCCTTAGCCACTCGTGTGTGAGTGTGAGTGCATACCGGCCAGGTGTGTATGTGTCTCACCTCTTTGGACTTCTCACCCAACGAACAACTTGAAGTTTCGTTACCTCAAAGTGAGTATTCATTTTTTGAACAAACAACCTATATTTGATCCACATCGCGATGGACAAATGATCGACGCTTGATCTACCCCTTTTTCTTTTTCATTTTGTTTCATTTTCTTTATGTCTTTGACAGTGCATGCACTTGTTCCTTTATGATGCTCAGATTATATCATTTTCATGTGTGTTCTTTTGTGCCTATATTAGTTTTCCATGGGATCTTGGTCTTGGGGGCTTGATCACCCCTCTTGATCATTTTCTTCCCATCCTATTGAGGGTGTGTGCATGATCATGATGGGCCAAAAAGTGGCAATATGATGGGTATGTCACTGACAACTTTTTTTTAACCCAAAATTGATAAAACAAAAAGGGTTTTTAAAGGAAATTCTTAGCTTTCCACCAATATAAATTATGCTTTACTTTGAATTTAATAAGTAATTATTATTCATTTTCTATTCAAATTATGACTAAAGTCCCGATTGATAGACCGATTGAAAAATATCTATATATTTCAAACGATATCACATTTTTTGAATCCAAAACATGCGTCACATTTTATGCTTCACATACTATAGGATTAAAAAAATAAAAATTGAATTTCATGAAGTTTTGACCAAGTTAGGGTGGTCAGACATACAATTTTTTTATATTTTTAAAAAGTTGTAATAAAAAATTCATTATCAATTATTTACTTAGAAAAAAATTACAAAAAAAATATGCATTACATCGAGACATGAGTCCTCTACTTATATCTAAAATGTTATAAAAAATGTTATCATTTTATTGTGGTTAGGGTGGTCAGACAGACACCTACTTCTTATTTTTTCCCTGAAATTTAAGTATTGCTGCATTGAAATTTCAAATTTTTACCAAATAGATTTCATTTTTTTTAACAAACCTACTAGTTTAGAAACTATATTCAATTTTCTATAGATTCTATTCTTACATATTTTTGAAATAATATAGATAACTTATTCAAATTTTTATGTCAAGTTTCTTAACTCTAATTTTTCTTAATTTTTTGCCTCTTAAGGGCCTATTTTTTCCATGATGATCCTGCACATACCCTTGATGTTGGTGCATCTAGACCCCTCTTGATGTGTGTTTGTCTACTTTAGTGTGAGTTTGAAGCAAGTTCATCCTCTCACTAAAGTGGGGGCTAAATGTGGCAACAAAAAAAGTATCCCTTCTGCTTTTCCCTTGCTTGTTTGTGCCCTTCTTGTGAATTGAGCTTAATGGTGCCTTGATTTAGTGTTGTAATGTGTTTGACACATTCACATTACGTCTTGGGCCCTTGTGAACTAATGGATATAAATTGTACCTTACTTAAGTGTTGTGAAGTGTTGTGACACACTTTCACACTTTTCTAAGGTTTTATTGATTAATGACACCTAATAAATCTCCTTTTAACCTTAACCATGCTTTCTTTAAGGTGCTGTAAAGTTTTGTAACACACTTTCACACTTCTCTAAGGTTTTTACTTAATAATTGGGATTTATTATGCTTTAATTGGACTTAAATTGCATCCATAAGCCTTAATTAATGCATGTTTTCGAGGATAATCCCAATGTGTTATTTAATCATCACCTAATCATAATTTAGGTGCTTTTGACTTGTGTGGCCTAGATTTAGTGATTTGGGACTCATTCGCCACCTTGGACGAATGAGTCCCACTTAGATCATTAGGTCCCGAACTTGATTTCACACCCTCCCAAGCATTTTTGAATTTTGGTCCCCTACATTATGCCCAATGGGACTCATTCACCACCTTGGATGAATGAGTGGGAAAATGAGTCTCGTTTAGCTCAAAATTAAATTTAATACAAATTTTTGGCTGGATTTTACCTCCTAGATTTGATGTCAGCTTGTAGTGTTGTAATTTTGGGAATTCTTGCATAATTAAGTATAAATACAAGGTTCTTTTACTCATTTTCACCCCAAGCATTCAAGTGTTCATCCTTATAACAAGTTTGTGTTTACAGGAGCATTCAAGAGTCTTTAAGAGCAGATTATCAAGCATTTTAGAGAAGTATTCAAACATCAAGCATCATGTCAAATATTTCATGCATCATGTTTGTTATTGTGCTAACAATTGTGATGTCAACATAGGGTTTTATGATTCAAGCAAGTGTTTCATTCAAGATCAACATCATTCAAGAAAGAGTCAAGATCTACATCCACTGGAGACATCTCAAGCATATTGGTAGCACTTGATTGCAAGGGTTTGGTGAGTTGCAACACTGTCATTTTTTCATTCATCATTGTCCATTCCTATTTGATTTCATTTCAAGGATTGATTTCCAAAACGGAGTTTGACAAAGGAAAACCCCTTTCTACTAACCTCCCAACATTTTTCCCTCTCCTTTTAGTGTGATTTGTAGGTCTAGGTTGCATATTTCCTAAGGAGAAAGATTGGAGAAAAGTTCTCAAATTTGTCATCAAGCATTGGAGATACTTGGAGATCACCTACATGTTGCAAATTTGGGTTTTAGATCCAAAAATCAATCAGGAATGATAGAGCAGACTGAGAAGAATAGATTCGGGTTTTGAATTCTTGAAAAAGTGAGAGTGGACTTATTTTCCACAAGTGGCGAATGAGTCCCACTGTAGGTGTTTGATAGAGATCATTGTAGATTCAGATACCCTTTTACCTGAAACCTGCTCTTGTGCAAAAATACAAAACTAGTACTGTTTCACCCAGAATGGTGAATGAGTCCCTGTAGGTCAAAAGGTCAGAATTTCTAGCAGTTCAAGACTCCCTCCAATCATCTTCAAGTTTTTAGGTGCACACATTCCAGCTTGCATCTTTCTGTTTTGTTTTACTTGCATTTCTAGGTCATTTAAATCAAGTTTGCATCATATTAGGGTTTTGCATTTCATCTTACATTTCATTGTCTTTTCCAAGTCTAAACATGGTGGTGAACCCCTTATTAGTTTACATTCATCCCCTAGGAAAAACCTATAACAAGATCTCTTTCTCTTTTGCATTGAGATCTCTAGGGTTATCCTTGAGTGAAGCCAAGCATAAGGAAAGTGGGATGTTCTATGTCCTAAACCATATGCAACAATCTCTCCTGCTTTTCTAGTTGTTTCACAAAGAAGAATGAATAGAAAAACCTATGATACTCTTATATAATAATAAATTAAAACTAATAATCTCAATACATATCAATCAACTAAAATGAAGTCATCTCCTAAAAACTAAACACTTTTAGGTGCCAAATATCCAAGTAATTAATTAGAATGTAAATATGTGATAAACTATTAAAAAAATACCTAGAAAATATTTTATAAAAGTGCATTAATGGTTGAGAAGAGCTCATAAATACCTTTTCAATGTTATACTAATAAAAAAAATTAGATAAATTGGCAAAGAGATGTGAGGACAAAAGATAAAATAGATGATCAAGCTTCAACTAATAGTGAAATACACCAACAAAAAGTATGAAAAAATACAAGTACCATTAGAAACTGCTCAAAACTAGATTTGTCATGGCTTACTATTTTAAAAAGCCTGATATCATATTCCTAAGTTATGGTTAAAGGAAAAAACAAAACTTTATAAAAAATGGAATGGGGCTATGTCGCTACTAGGTCATGTAGTGGTAGTGCTCGAGTGGTTGATTACTGGCATATCTAAATGGCTGGTACGCTAAGGATTGATGGTATCTCCAACAAGTGGTGAAGAAGTAGTTGTAATAAGTGATGATGACATATTATAGGTGAAACTTCTTGGGCATGGCCTAAGCACTACTACTATGGGTGCTAGGATTTCTAGTGATTAGGAAATACCCAAAAATATAGAAAACCATTAAAAAGACCATGGTGATGTTAGCCCTAACAATGATACAAATTCATACCACCATTAGAATATGCATAGGTAATCATAGAAAAAGGTTTTTGATTGTTGTGTCAAAAAATGGACCACCAAAAATAATAAAAAGTCAACCAGTTTGAATAGAGCCATATGAATGTGAACAATGGTATACAAATAATAAAAACTGATGCAAGAGCATCCCAGAATCAGCCATAGCATAAACCAAAACGATTTTATGTTCTAAGTTTTGAATTGCTTCACATCTTTTGGAAATTTGGTGAAACTTTAATATTTTGAATTTTGTGAAGATTGAGGGAAAAAGGGTTGGTAAGAATGTTTGTGGTATCATTATGGGTGTGCTCGCCAATTTTTATATAAAACATAACACTTTTCGTTTTACACCCGTCGACACCCGTGACACTCCTGACAATGTGAAAGTCGAATAATAAATTGCCTTCCTAAATCTAAATTGTGCAGCTTCAAAATATTTCAAGTGTTAAATTATTTGATCTTGATTTAAATATTTTTTAATAACCTATGAAGGGCCAGTTGAATATAGAATTTTTTTTCTAAACAAAAAAGAAAGAAAGAAAAGACATATTAAAATGGGGTGCATAGTTGAAAAGGAGGAAGTTAAAAAAATGAATGTCAATAGAAGATGAAGAGGCAAGAGAGAATGAGAAGAGGTGTGATATGATTTAATCAAGAAATGGAAGAAAAGTATAGAGTGGAAAGGAGTTGCATAGAGTTTTTGAAGGGAGAGAATTTGGGTGTGTAGAGGGGCTGCTGCCACCATGTTTAGACATTTTAAAATTCAAAACTGCAGATAGAGATAAAGAGAGGTTGTGTTAGCTAAGGCATAAAATTATGAATTGTTGATCCGGGTTATTGCAGGAGGTTGGAGAATATTGAAAGAGGGGGCTGCCTATTTGAAAAAAATGCTCAGATAAAAGTTAAGAGGTTGTGTTAGAGTTGGAATGCATGAATTTAAACAAAATAATAAGATAAAATGTATGCAAAATTAAATCAAGTTTGAAGGGATGCATTGAATCTCAGAGGGATCCATGCCATCAAAGATGGCCGTTTAAAAATTGAATTACAAATGTGAATGTATAAGCTGTGGAAAGAGAGGTAAATGCTTGAGTTTACAGATGGAGTTTACAAGAAAGAGGGTCAAGCCATATAATGTGTTGGTTTTGAATCAAATTACAATAAAATACAAAGATTAGTGTAGAAAGAGGCTGTGTACAATATGTCTTTGAGTGGATAGCATAAAGGAAAAGTTGTGCCAAATACAGAGAGGCCATTTGTAGTATAACAACATAAAATTAATGGCATAAGAATGCAGATTTAGAGATTGGAAGGTAGTGTAGGGAAAATACTTAGGGTTGTGTTGAAGGAAAAATTGAGAAAGAAAGAGGGGCACAAAAATTAAATTAGCGTGAAAATTTTAAATGATGGTGAATTGTGCTTGTGTATGCAGAGAATAGCTTGAAATAGAGCATCTGGTTAATTGTATGGAAAATTTCAATTTGAAGAAATAAAATAATTTGTCACTATGAAGCTTGTGTGAATTCAAATCAATTTAATTGTCAAATGTAATTGCCAATGTAAATTGTGTTACTATGAAATTATAAATTTTATACTTTGAAGAGAATTGGTGAGTCATGGGAGATTAGTTGTGAATTTTTTGTCTGCATCAAAAACTATATGACCATATTGATTCCAGATGTATCCATATAATCATAGATAATTTTTTAGATGCTTTTGAAAACCTCCAAAAAATATCTTGAATTTTTTATATTCTAATTTCAATATTTAGATAGGCAATCTTAGAGTTTTGACATCTTTTAAATGTAATTTGGCAATGTTCATTTTGTTCTAGGATGTGCTATTTGAACGCACAAGGCGAAATATCTCAAAAAATAGATAAAAAATAATAGATTTGGAGTTCTGATATCAAGTTGAAGTTGATTATTAAAATCTAGCAAAATCCCAAAGATCACTTGCAATCAAAATGCCCTATCACACAAAAGAAAAGTAATTAATTTTCTATAAAACCTAAGATTTTATTACATATGAAAAGGAAATGATTATCATATACAATGCCAAATCCTTGTTATAAGGCTAAAGATGAACCCTAGGTGAAATCTTAGGATATAATTAGATAATGACATTTGTTCTAATGTTATGACTTAAGATAAAAAAATGCATGACCTAAATAAGTTTAAGTATGTTAGTGTCAATAGGACCTAATAATAATTAATTAAGTGATTTATCCTTTTCACAACAACAATGAGATCATGATGCTATGACATTGTTGGCTAATGAGAAACAT
Organism: Sequoia sempervirens; assembly: GCA_007258455.2. Classification (NCBI taxonomy): domain Eukaryota; kingdom Viridiplantae; phylum Streptophyta; class Pinopsida; order Cupressales; family Cupressaceae; genus Sequoia; species Sequoia sempervirens. The sequence goes on along the minus strand of VDFB02137365.1, from coordinate 10,367,897 downwards.
GGTAATGCTTAATTATAATTTGTGAGTTTTTTTGGCATTTAAAAAAGTTCTTGAATCCTAATTATATTATCATTGATTTTTTATGTTTTTTAACAATTAATTTTTATTCAAATAATTTTTCAAACTACAACTTGCTATAATATTAGCTTGGTTTTTTTATTTATAAATAAATATATATTTTATCACACAAATAATGTATAAATTATTCATAAAAATGTAGAATAATTGGAATCACATCACAAAGTCATGTAAACTAGGCTAAACAAAGACAAATCGAAGTACAAGCTAACTCATAAATGAAATAACTAATAAACAATTGCATCATAGAACTCCCAAAAGGAGACAATTTTTCAATAACTCTATAGGTTTATAACTCAAAAATGTATCAAGAGAAATATTACCAATAATAGAAGGTATATATTCCAAACATCTGATTTGAAAATTTTCACCCCTTTTTGAATAATTCTAGCTATCATAAATAGGTTAATTTCTAAATCTTAGCCATCATCAACAAATATATATTTTAAATTAAAAGTTTATTAAAAAAGTATTGGAAGCATTATATCTACTAATTAAATTGAAATGCATAAAAAAAATAGTCCCATAAAATCTATTAAATTGAAATGCATAAAAAAAATAGTCCCATAAAATCTTTCTTTTGCTTGCAACAATTAAAAAACAACTAAGTACTGAAAGTTCATAATCTGAGTTTGTTAAGTAGCAATTTAGTTAAAGAGGGAAATGGTTGAGGAAGAGTCGATGGAATACTGGAACGTCATGAGGTGGATGTAGCCATCATGCTACTGCATGCAAAAAAAAATTATCGTATAGGGAAAGTTTACATCTAGACTGATCTGTATCAGATATTATATTGTTTTCTGAGGATACGTCTTGTCCTCAAGATAATCTACTTTTATCTCTGTCCGATTTTTCAAAGGATTTTAGAGAGCAAGAGCTCGAAACAAAGTGGACAAATATTTTAAAGCAAATGTATCCTTCAGAAAGCAACGTGCAATAAGTAAATAGTTTTACAGTGTTTGATGACAAGACAATAGAAGAAATCTGCAACAACTTAGAGCATGTTGATGGTGTCTAGCTGAAGCAAAGGTTTGTTGGTGCTGAAGATGTGGTTATCAATTGAATAAAATGTGTAGATAGAGATCTATTAAGGGTTGGTTGTAGATTTCTAAAGAGTGTGATAGAGCTTTGGAATATCCTAAGAGACCATATTGTTATAGGGGACTCTACAAAGGAGCAAAATGATCTAAAGGTTTTTAATATGGCAATTTTGGTGGTAATATGTGTGTGCCCACGTTTGTTTAGGCCAATACTTTGACATGGTTGTTGGGTGACCATAGATTTGAAGAGGGAGATAGATTTTTTTTTTTGTCTTTATAGAGAGGTTACTAGAAATTGAATGTTGGTGTAAGAACATGGAGGAAGGAGGCATTTATTGGTTGTTCAATTATGTCCTAGACTACATTAATGAGCATTTAATGTGTTGAGATGCATTTGAGTATGAGATTGGGGGTTTCAAATTTTATGGAGATGTATAGGTGTTTTTGCAACATTCAAATTCATAATATTTGGAGAAAAAAATGGACATGTCTTGGAAATGTGGGAAAAGAGACTTGAGAAAGAGTAAAATAATGAAAAATTTCATGGATGTAATGTCTATGTGTATTAACAAATAGGATCCATTTTTTATGTGGTTTTTTGCATGATTTTTTTTGTGCAAGTTGACACAAGTGTGTGGTCACCCTTACACATTACATTTTGAGTTGTTGCACATTAATGTATACTAAGAGAAAGCTTCACGATTCCATATTATTTTGTGGTTTTTTAAAAGGTTGTGTAGTGGGACTCTTGTTCATTCAAGCCTCCATGGTACCATTATTTTGGTACAAGAGGAGGATACAACTCTCAGAGTGAGTTGAATATGTTGTGAATGTCAAACATGTTTGAGTGTTGGATAGAGGGATGTAGATATGTCTTCCATTGAGTGGATAGTGTGCAAGTTAATCAAGCAGATCTATACATCATCTATTTTTTTTTTGGGTAGAGGGAAATGTTTTGAGTGGGTTGTAAGGAAAAATAACTTATGAGTGTGTGTATGCTACATGAGATGATAGCTAAGAGGGTTGGAGTAATAGGGAAAAGTGTGAAGATAATCAAGATGCCATCAAGGAGAAGATTTATAGATGTTACAACAACATCATTATCACTTCCATTAAAGATCAAATGTAAATCATGCAATGCATCCTCCACATTAACAATGTGAGACTCCACAAATAGAAATAATATGTCTAATAGATAGGAATCCCAATCAGGTGGATCTAGAATATGATAAGTTTCCTACTACATTGAATCAATAGGGACCATGGATGTAATGATACTAATATCATCAAGAACAATAAAATATGAATATGTGATCTCAATAGGAGGAGAAAACATAAGAGGAGAAGTCTCTATGTCATCAGAACATGTAAGACCAATAATATACTCAAGCTCCTCTAAACTATCAACATTAAAGGGTATATTATTTGTATCATCAAGGGGAATGAAGAAATTTGTAGTAGGATTAACTGGGAATAAAGAGATACGTGGTTCTCCAAAGATCTCCCAAATCTCGGTCCAAAGTATAAGTGAGAAATCAAGGTTCAACATATCACACATAGTGTCATGATCATAAGCTTGCATTCTTTTAGCAATGCATTATCTTCCAAGAAAACTTCTTTGACAAATTCATATGCAATATGCTCTAGAGAATCATACGACTATAGTAAGCCCAAACAATTTGAGATAAATATTGATGGTACCTATGAAGGAAATATTAACCTTCGAGCTTGCAGATTGATGATTTCTTCTCCAATGATGCTAGGTGTGATCAATGCTTCCTGAAATTAGGAATTCCCAATTTCAAAACAAGAAACCTGCTATGAAGTTTTGCAGACAGTATTCCATGCTCACTCTTCATAGCCATCAAAACCTCTAGATTATCATCATTTTTTATGTATTTTTAATAATTATTTCTATTTAATTAATTTTTCAAATAAGGACTTGCTACATAATATCATCTGGTTCTTTTTCCTTTATATTCTTTTTCCTTTATATATATATATATATTTTCGGTTAAAGGCATATAGCCTGTATATATTATATTATAATAAAAAAGAATTTACATATAAGTTGCCATTTCTGTCCAAACCAGGAGCTACCAATTGTGACTATTACTACTGCTATTTCATGTTTGACTGTGTTCACTTGCTATTAACCTTTCAGTCACATATTTTTACAAAACTACAAAATTCCCAAGTTGGTGAGATTTGCAGGCCCCTGCGCATGGTCATTTCAAGACCCATATAAAATATTACAGAGAATGAGGGATTTTTAGAGGGGAGCCTTCATTCATGAAGGACTTAACAAAATTTAGACAAAAAATTTGCAAATCGATATTTATTCCTCCATACAGTCCTTACCAACGAAGTTCTCACCTTGTCCTTCGACGACGTCCTCTGTCGTCACTGCAACCACAACCATGTCATCCATTTCCACTATTGTATCCACGACCATTGGGAAGATATGCAGCCCAGAGGTCACTAAGAGATTCCAGTCCGACTGTGACGAGGCTGTCTGGAGGACCGGCGGTGGTGGATGAGCTGTGTGTGCCCAAAGGAAAGCAATTGTGAAATATTTCTCTTTGATGTCCACTTCCATATTGGTGTAGAGGAAATTGGAGTGTTTCCGCATAGCCTTCAAGAAGAGGTGATCACAGTTGTGTTCAAGAGCCCGTTTGAGAGCATTGTAAATCTTTGCGAAACCATGGTTTTGCTTCAAATACTTTCTGGGGAAAAGCCCACCTACAAAACCCTTACCCTTGTAGAGGTCATATTGTTGCACCCCCATTAAGAGGGCATTATCATCTAGGAACACATCTTTGACATACTTATCCACAATCTCTTCTAAGTCGCCTAGTTTGAAGTAGGCCATATAAATTAGAGAAAAAGTTAAAGAGAACCTGTGAAGGGAGCAGGGCTCTTCTCACCTATGGGCTGGTGATCTCAATCCCAAGCATAGTATGAATACAATCTTCCACCCTTGAACAATCCAAATTGAACACTATATCCAGGCACTCATGAGACAGGTATCCCTCATAAGAAAGCTCCCAGGATTTCACTTGCATTGGCACATGATAATTTGGGGGATTGTAGCCCATGGTGCCATCTTACTGCTTCGAATGGGACTAAATTTTTGCACCCAGAACACACTACCCTTTGTTAAGAGAAGAACAGGCCAAGCAATGAATACTCTAGAAATGCCAAACAAAAGGAATTGAGGTTGTTTATGCTTGCAACTGGCATCAATTTCGAGTAGTCGTGCTATAGGTGTCAAGCTGTCGATTAAAACATCTACCTTCTTGCATGGCATTAACTTTGGTACAAAATTCTATCTCTTTAAAACGTGCAAGAGCTCTGCTCGGATATATGGGGCGTGTTAAAACTGTGCCAACTTCTAGTAATAATAATCCTCCTGTACCTAAAAACACATGTTAGAATGAACAAAAAAACACTCGACGTTATGAGTGGGGCAAGAATTGGTAGATGTGAAGGCTAAGAACCATGAAGATGGGGGTGTGAGGTGGGTCCCCAATTGTCACGGTATCACCTTGTTTCCCATTCAACATTTACTCGTCTGATTTGTGATAAGGATAATACATTGTAAGAAAGAGATTTTTGGCACATCCAAGTGAAAGAATCACCACCTACAAAAAAATTCCCCACAACCATCATTTAATGCCTATACTAGTCTAAGGTTTTTCAATTTACTAATTCATATAATCTTACTTGAGTGTGATACATAGGGTTATATTTCTACATGTTCACAAACATAATATAAATATATACCATTTTTACTAGTCAAAGTTAATAAGTGAAACCTTTATAAAAGGGTTTAATGCATCATCTACTAGTTAGTTATGTTAATTTTAGGTATGCCATTTCTTGTTGTTTCTATTATTTATTTATTTATTCTAATGAATAAGTGTGTTATATTACTTGTATAAATAATGTATACTATTTTGATTTGATTTTTAACTTTTAATTTTTCTAGTTTTTTTAATGAATGAGTGTCTTAAATTACTCCTTATTATATAGTTTTATGATCAGTATGATAATGTCACATTCAAAAAGAGTGGTTGGGTTATCGTTATATGATGACATGAATGTATCCTAATGCCACTACATGTAAACCCAACATCATTGACTTTGGTAATCCTTATTATTTCTTATTTTATTTGTAGTATCTGGAATTCAATTGAAATTACAATAAAAAATATAAGATATAGACATTCAACTTTAAACTAAAATTCAAAAACTAACTTTTCAAAAAATTTAATTTTAATACTTATTTGAAACTTATTAAAATACAAACATTTAACATCAAACTAAACTTTAAAAATCTACACTTTATAAACTTTTCTATTTCCATCACTAAAAACCATTGACATGCAAACAAAAAGTTTCCAAAAAGAGCCCACATTTTCATAAACCTTTTTGTGTTGGTTCTAAACATGATTGAAATGCATAAAAAACTATTCCCATGAAATTTTATTTTTCATGCAGCAAAAATTAAAAAAATTCCAGTGGAAGTTCATAACCTGAGTTTGTTACGTTAGTACTAATTTAGTTAAAAAGGGAAATGGTTTAGGAAGAGTCGGTGGATTACTGAAACGCCATGAGGTAGACGTATCCATCATGCTACTCCATGCATGGAAAAATTATCGTATAGAGAAAGTTCACATCCAGACTGATCCGTATCAGATATTATTTTTCTTTCTAAGGATATGTCTTATCCTCAAGATAATCTACTTTAATCTCCCTCTGATTTTTCAAAGGATTTTAGAGAGCAAGAGCTCGAAGCAAAGTGGACAAATGGTTTAAAACAAATATATCCTTCAGAGAGCAACGTGCCGCAAGTAAAGAGTTTTACAGTGTCTAATGGAAAAAAAATATAAGAAATCTAAAACAACTTAGAGCATGTTGATGGTGTCTAGCTGAAACAAAAGTTTGTTGGTGCTGAAGATGTGGTTATCAGTCGCATAAAATGTGTAGATGGAGATTGATTAAGGGTTGGTTGTAGATTTCTAAAGAGTGTGATGGAGCTTTGGAAGATCCTAAGGGACTATGTTGGTATAGGGGACTCTATAAAGGAGTAAAATGAACTTAAGGTACTTAAATATGACAATTTTGGTGGTAGTATGTGTGTGCCCACGTTTGTTTAGGTCAATAGTTAATGGCCTTAATGGCCTTAGTGACATGGTTGTTGGGTGACCATAGATTTGAAGAGGGAGATATATTTCTTGCTAGAGGAGTTGGTGTAAGAACATGGAGGAAGGAGCCATTTATTGATTGTTCAACCACATCAGACTACCTTATGAGCATCCAATGTTTCAAGATCTATTTGAGTATGAGGGGGATTTCAAATTTGAAGGAGATGCAGGAAACATTTAATGGAGGTGTTTTTCACTGAAGGATGTATTTTGATACATTCAAATTCATAATTTTTGAGGGAAAAAAGATATGTTTCAGAAATACATGGATAGAGACTTGGGAAAGACTAATATAAGGAAACATATTATTTAGTTTGTTGTTCAATACGGCATGAGTGTAATGTCTATCTGTATTAACAAATAGGATCCATTTCTTATGTTGTTTCTTGCATGATGTTTTTTTAGTGCAAGTTGATACAAATGTGTGATTACTCATACAAATTACATTTTGAGTTATTGTATATTAATGTATAGAAAAGGAAAACATCATGCTTCTAAGAGGTTGTGTAGTAGTACTCTTGTTCATTCAAGCCTTTATCTATGAATGACACCATTAGTTTGGAACTAGAGGAGGATACAAATCTAGGAGTGAGTTGAACATGTGAATGTCAAACATGTTTGAGTGTTGGATAGAGGGATGTAGAAATGTTGTATATTGAGTGGATAGTGTATAAAGCATTCAAGTGTGTCCTTACATCATCTATTTTTGTTGGGAAGAGGGAAAATTTTGAGTGGGTTGTAAGGAAAAATAATTAATGTGTGTGTAACCTACATGGGATGGAAACTAAGAGGGTCAGCGTAATGGGTCAGAGTAATAGTGAAAAGTGTGGAGATAACCAAGATGTCATCAAGGAGAAGAGATATAGATATTAGAAAAATAGTCATTATCAAAAAGAATGTTCATGTGTTGGAAGTCCTAAGAGAGACACAAGCAAAATTAGAAGCTTTGAAGAAAGGCCAAAGGGGAGGCCCAATATATACATGGGTTATTTTAGTGAAGAAGACAAGAGAAAGTAGGTGAAAGGAAGAAATTTCCTTGAGAGGTAATGAGTGGGTTTAGGTGTCATGTGAGAAACTTGTAGATGGAGCAATGGATCATTTACAACCTATATTCAAGACATTTTGGATATAAAGGTATAAGAGAAGGGAGTCCTTATGGACAAGAACAAACATGATAATATAACCTGTGTTGTTAGAGGTAGAAATGACAACTATGATGGATAATAATAAAGGGAGAAAAGTTGAGGCCCTTATTTTAGATAACCTATTTGTCTTTGTAGGTTTAGAAGAGAACATTAATAAGGAAGAAGAGATCTCGATGAAAGAGGATAAGGTTGAAAGAGGCATTTTTTGAGGAAGAAATGAAAGGTGCTAATATGCATACTAAAAATAGGAGAGATATTGGGCCAAGAAGGTAGGATTAGTGTAGCCATGAAGGTTGATAAAGAACATTTATTAATAGAAGAAAGGATGACATAATTTATTCATCTAAACACATGAATCTTACCATTTTGGCAGGATAAATTTGAGCTAGGGCATCACAATAATGCATAGAAGAAGAAAAAATGTGTGTAGTAGTTGGTGATGCTATGGAAAACCCAAGTCTATGAAGGAGCAACTTGAATTATGGTAGGAAAGAAAGGAATACAACAATAGTGAGAAAATTGTCACCAATGGGGATAGAGGGGTGGATTACATATGAGACATTACAAGTACATGTATCGAATGATCTAAAGAATGAGTATGCAAGTAGGATTAATGGTTTTCCTAGGGTTTCATTGAGATGTAGATCAACAAGATAATTAAATTGAATTTCAACCATGAAGGTGAGCCAATCAAACCTGGATCTACAACTGATTGAGGATGGGAATGGATTGGAAATGATTTGGAATGACTAACCTAATTAAGCTATATGACCTAATATGTAAAATACAAGATCTCAACAACTGAAAGATGAAAATAGTAATTTGGAGGTGGATCTCGAAAATGAAAAGTAATATGTACCAACCTAGAAAAGCTTGTTTCAGCCACTATAGAAGGACATAGTCGCCAAGGGGAATCTAAGTCCTTGTAGGGGTGTCCTACTCAACTTTTGAAGTACTTTGGTGATAGGTTTGGGACATTTTTTTCCACTTGCAAAGTTGTTGGAATGTTGTTAGATAATTCTATAAGTGAGTTTTCATTTATTGATAAAATGTAGGGCTTTGAATGCAACAATGAATAATTTGTTTTCAAGATTCCTTCAATCCTCTTCAACCTGAGATCTGCACAATCACAAAGAGAGGAAATGTTGGGCCATTTTAGGGGCTTTCCATAGTCAAACCCCATGTAAGTGTTTCCACTTCCATAATGGCAATGTCAATGATAGGAATGATAATTGAAAAGAAGGAATGATGAAATAAAAAAGTGCTGCAGCTCATCACCCTTCAATGGCTTCCTTGAAGGACTGAAGTCATGCCCATCACTTCAAGGATTTGTATCTTGCTTGCTTGAATTCTTGAATTCTTTGGAAACCTACAAAATGGGTTAGCCTTCATAAAACAATGATATAATGATAACATGAACTCACATACACTTTGACACATGTGATGCTTGGATCTTGAATAATTACTGTAACAAATCACTAAAATTCTACTCTTGACATGCTCTTGAATTCTCTCAATGTTCACCTATTTTAGATTCTTTCACTTATATTTCAAATGGTGAAATGACTAGGTATTTATATGTACTTGTGCTAATTTCCCCAAAATAGATTATAGAAGATGACACTTAAAACTTGAATTCTAAATGTTAAAATGCCATTGAAAACATATTAAAGTTTGATCCCCAAGAAGATTGGGGGACCCATACACCCATGGGTGTATGGGTTCTAGCCCTATCTACTAGGACATTAGAGTCGGGATCAAAAAATTAATTTCTTGCATTTGTTCAATGCTTGCAATCCTTCAAAAAATAGTAAAAATAGGATTTGGAATGCATAATTTAGGAAATTAGGAGCTTAATTAGGCCCAATAAATTAAGGGGGAGAAAAACATACTGTGAAATTGTTAAAAGGTGAAAAATTTTGACACTACATTTAGCCCCCACTTTAGTGAGAGTATGAACTTATAAATGCTAAGACTCACACTAAAGTAGAGAAATATATGTCAAGAGGGGTTCAATTGTCCAAATGTTGAGAAGATAGGATGACTAAGGATCTAGGGGGAGTGCACAAGCCCCTAGGATCTAAGATCCCATGGAAAACCAACATAGGAGTTACAAAGGAACACACACATGTATGAAATGCAACAAGACAACATACATAACATACATGTAAAAAAACATGAAACATACACGATGAAAACACATGGGATGATGGAACATAAAGATGGTGAAAAAATGAAAATAAATACAGTGTGAAAATGATGTAAACACAAAGAAGACACAAAAAAGACACAAGGTTAGTACTAAAAGATTTGAGTTGGTAAGGAAAAGAGACCTCAGTCTTAAATTTCCTCAAATACCAAATGTCATCCCTAGAATAAATGTTAGCTATGCATGGGGACTAGGAAGTTGTGTTATGCCACATCACTCATGAAACACATGGCTCCATTGGCAAGCAAGGTTTGTTATGCTATGTGGTCATGTTAAAAGGCATTCATAACTCACAGCATAGTAAAGTCCGATATTTTCTAGGTGAATTATAAACTAGAAGAAACATGGGATAGTGAAGTCTAATATTCACTAGGTGAACCCCTAAGATAGGGTAAAATGAGAAACACACATAATTAGGTCTACAAGGTGTGCCCATAATCACCATACCAAGAGTTATTCTCCTAAATAATCTTGATAAGGTGCCCCAAAGTACTATATCAATGCATCACTAAGCTCAACACTCGTAAACAAAGTGAAGCAAAAATAACAAGGTTTAAAGTCATGAGGGATGAATATGACAAGGTTTAACATCATGCAAAACAAATATGACAAGGTTTAATGTCACGAGGGATGAATATGACAAGGTTTAATGTCATGGGGGATGAATATGACAAGGTTTAACATCACAGGGGGGTGAATATGACAAGTTTTAACGTCACAAGGGATGAATATGACAAGGTTTAAAACCTCAAGGGATATTGTAATAAAATCACCACAAAAAGGTAATAATCAAAGGGGCTTTACTTAATACATGGTCACACCTTAGGGAACATCACACATGATGTCACCACTAATAGAGGACTATTTGATGGATAGAAAGTCACAGCTTAGGGTATACCAACCATAGTATCACAACCAAGAGGAACATCATATGCCAAGAAGGGTCACACTCTTATGGGACATCAAGTCAAATATTACTGTTGTCAATAAGGATTGCATCCAAAATGGTAAGCTTTAAATCTCGACAATCCTGTGCAACATGGGGACATCCTCAGGCTTGTGGGTTGTATAAAAATGAGGATGAACCTCTAGATTATTGGCTGGTTCCCCTCTAAAACCTCCTACTTACTTGCTGGCTTGTTTGGAAAAGGGATAAAAAACTAAAATTTAATGATTACTAACCCTAGGAGGTGATGAACCAATTTGAAAAAAGACTGTGTACCTACTGCTCTAACTCACAATCTCTCTCAAAACAACTCCTTTCTATGCACAACTCAGTTTTGATCAACCTATTAAAAAGTGTTTCAAAGGGAGGTTTTGTTTCAGGTTTTCTGGAGGAAAACTAAAGAGTTTTCACAACTATAACTACTTAAATTAACAACACAACCTATGACCTACATAAATTGTTCATATTCTTACATGGAAATAGTTTTAAATGAGACCTCATTTAAGGATTCAATACTGAAATCACAAAAAATGAGTCAAATCATTCATAATATGCTCAACACAAGGATTCTAAGAAGGAAAAGAAACTGCTTTTATTGATTAAAAGGAGATCTCTTGTACAAATATTTGAAAGATACTGAAAATAAACAAAGTTTTGCTATATTAATCTCAAAAACTGATTTACAATGCTTCTCTTTCTGCTTAAGGAAAAAGAGGAAAGAAAGAACTAGCCTTAGAAAAGAAGAGAAGAAGACTTGATATAGAAGAGAAGCCAGAATCCTAACTGAAAGAGACCAATGATGGTGATCTCTAGCTCTTCTTTCCTTTAAAACTCCTCTAATTTGCATGATAAATCACCCTTTGGTCGTGCAAAAGAGAAAACCCTATAGAAGAGGCCTTAGAGCTGCTGCAAACTAGCTGTTTGTAGGCTAAAAAATTTTCTCAATTGATATTGCACCCATGTGGGTCCTTGAACTCAACTAGAACTACTAAAATTCCCCCTTTCTAGGCCTTAAATTAATCCTTTATGACTTTGCATAGAGTTATCCAACTACTGGGCGTATAAGGCAAAAATGCCTTAATTTAAGGGATTGAAACTACCCCAATTTGCATGATATTAGTCCCAAACTCTTCACAACTCAAGTTACAACCATGTAGGCTTCTACAACAGGTCAAAACTACTTGTAAGTGCATTCAAACTGAGTATTTTGGCCAACTAACTCCCCTCAACTCAAGAAATATCATGCATGATGATGTGTCACTGGAGTTGTTTGCAAATAAGTAGGTCTTTCAAAGTGTTTACATCCTTTTCAAACCCTATCATTAATGTAAAGGTTTCCCTTATCTTAAAACTCTACCTTTTCCTAACTTTTTGGAAGACTACCCTTATCTATTACATACTACTCCTCACATTGACTGTCTCTCATGCTTGAATGACTACACACTATGCATTTGAAAATGAAAACTACATATGCCATTTATTTGATACCACTGTCTTCTCCATTTGGTCACCTGTTGATAGGTCACTTAATGCCTCTCAAATGGTGTACTTAACAATGTTATCTATGGTTGCATTTTCTACAATTGATGAATGTATAAAAAATAGTCATTCCACTCTTTTGACCTTTAGCATCACTGCTCCACATTAATACTATCTTCATTACTCTTTTCAGTGTGCTTTGAAAAGAAACATGCCATGAAACCTGTTTGTCATTTTACTGTGCATCCTATAGGGAATAAATCATTATTTTTGTAATAAGAAACTAAACACCATGCTCTGCTCACTGTTAAACATTTTACACCATTTCCTTCCATTTGCTACTTCATGATAGGCTACTTACTGTCTCTCAACTACTGCTAGAAGCTTATCATTGAGCTTTCATACATTTTCAATATCTTTGAAATGCTAATGGAATCACTATGACAATGACTACCTTAATCACGAGACTGTACATCCTTAAGCATCCAAAGCTCCTTTCACAACCCTACCATAGTCAGGAGGAAAAATGAATGTCCTTTAATCAAGCTTGCTGAAAAAACCTCTCACTAATGAAAATTGTGATGAGCTTAAACACCATTGACATTATGCTCCCCCTTGAAGCAGACATGCTACTTTTGATTCACGGTCACTTTGGATTGAATAACAAAGAGAGTTATAATTTATAATTCCTTCATCGTTCAAGGGTTGATAGCATCTAGCTTTGAGTTTTCTGCACTAAATCATCACCAAAATTACCAAGTTGTTTCAATATTGTTTCTTCTTTGTCTATAGTGAGATATAGAACCATTACAAGTTAGTGATAACATTGGATAGAAAAGGTAGAAGTGATTATTAATGTCCATAGAGCTCATATAGTATCTCTATCCAAGCTATTGCAACCTTTTTCCAAGAAATGTCATGCTTGTTGTCCCTTCAAAAGTTAAAATATGATTAACTATTGCTCTAATGCTCACTACCATTTAAGCATTACCTACATGGTTGTGACTGTGCATTCAAGAGTGAATATTGCTCCCTTCATGGACTACCATATAAAATGTACTATCCACTTTGTAAGTTGGTTGTCCACTCACTTGATGCTTTTCTAAAAAATAAGTCACAATGTTGTCTTATTGCCATATGACCGAATCTTAATGCCCAAAATCATGCAAGTTAAGAAGCTAGGGTTAAAATGCCTTCTTAGCAACATTTGAATAGTGTGGACACGAAAAAAGTAACCCTTCTACTTTTTCTCATGTTCAGGTCCTCCTAGTGGACTTTGGCTTGATTTTTCCCAGATTTAATGTTGTAATATGGCCAACACATTCACATCAGGTCTTGGACCCTTGTGAATCATTAAGACTTCTAGGTTGTCTTGTAAAAGTGTTGTGAAGTGTTGTAACCCACTTTCACACTTTTCTAGGACCCTTTCATTATAATTCATTTAAATATCTCCTTTTTTCCACTTACCAAGTCTTATTTCAAAGTGTTGTAAAGAGTTGTAACAAACTCTCATGCTTTTCTAGACTTGTCATTACTAATTCAACCCTTTCTTATGTTTAAATGACCCCTTAATGGACTTTTCGACCCTACTTAAGTGTATTTTTGAGGATATTCCCATTAAACATTATTTAATGCACTTTAATTTCTAACACCCAGTGAAATTTCCCTGGTGGGGCCAAGTCACCACTTGGGGTGACTTAGTCCCACTAGGCACAAAAATCAAAATAATTTTAATTTCTTGGTGGGATTTTATTCTCTTACCCTTGAGGTCAGCTTGTGATGTGTTATTTTTGGGAAATAATGGGAAATCAAGTATAAATAAGGGTTTTCCCCCTCATTTTATATCTCCTAATTCATCAAGCATTAAAGCATTCATTCACTTAATCATTCTCAAGAATTCAAGCACTCTAAGCATAATGAAGTCATCCATTGGAGCACTTCATTGCAGATCTTTAGATTTACACATCAAGGGTTTGGTAAGTTTATGACATTGTATGTTGTTTATTTATCATTCTCTTCTCATTTCATTTCATTTCATTTCATTTCATTTCATTTCATTTCATTTCATTTCATTTCATTTCATTTCATTTCATTTCATTTCATTTCATAGGGTTTTATTACCAAATTAGGTTTTGACCAAAGCAAACCCCTATACTCTAACCCTTAACCCTTTTCCCCCTCTTTGCATGTGTGTTTGTAGAATTTGTATGCAGATTTGTCAAAGAGGAAAGTGCCAAAAAGGTGTTTTCAATCCATTATAGTCAACAAAGTCAACAAAGCCCTAATTGAAGCTTGGAGACCTTTTTCAACTCGTTTTCTGCAGATTCAGATCCAAACACCTGTCAGAAAAGGAAGAGCAAACCAAAAGCTATAGAATCCTACCCTGAATTTCCATAAATTCCTAGGTAGACTAAGTCACCATCTATGGTGAATTAGTCCCACTTCTGGGCTTGGGATTTTTTTTTTTTTACATTTCTGAGTACCCATTTGGTAGATTCCTATTCTGGCAGATTTTCCTTAAAACCTGACTAAGTTGCCCAACTTGGTGTAAGTGTCCTATTCAACATTTCCAGTCAACTCTACAAGATTCTAGAGCCTCTCTGCATCCTATTTCATATTCCAGGTGCACCTCTCCAATTCTATTTAATTTTGTTATCATTTAATTATATTCTTAGGTGTTTTTGCATACATCACTATGTTTTCCAACACTTTGCATTTCTTAGGTTTAGCATTAATTAATTATTTCTCTTTTAGTTTGTTTCATCAGGACATCATAATTAGCCATATTGCATCCATCATAACATTAATATTTGAATGTATACATTGCGTTTTGGCCCATCTTTCCCCATTTTAGGTGAAAAACCCTAGAAGGGTTAGAAAGACATTCAGGGGACAAAATCTTTGTTTACATTTTGGTAAACCTGACTTTCAAACATTTTTGCTTATGATTTCAACATCCTAGGTTTAACTTGCATCAACATTGCATTAGGTTTTGCATTGTTTAAATTGCATCCTAGGGTTATCAACATTGTGTTAGTGAAAAGCTCATATAGCTTGCATTTTTGCATCATATTTCATTAAACAATGACAAAATTATGCATTTTCATACTGTAGCTGCATTTGTACATCTGTAAAACATCAAATTGCATTTAATTTTTTTGAAAAAACACAAAAATATCCTTAATGGGACTAATTCGCCACACTGGGCATCTTAGTCCTTCTACACATTTTGTACTATATTTTTTGACATTTTCTAGGCATTTTCTGCATTTCTATTTTTTGTTACTACATCTCTGTTACAGTTTCCATAATTTTTGTTATTAGCATTTTATTGCTCCTAGTTTGCATTTCATTTGCATCCACCCCGCCTTTAGTAGCCCTTGTATGAGTGTTTGGTTCCCTATTGATAATAATCTAGTGAGAAGAAGTTCACGACTCATGGAATCCTATGATAACACACTCGTTGTGGACCTTGGGTTGCCTCGAGCTACTACTCTTGGTATTGACAATAGTGCATTAGGAATGGAACCTACCTTTAGAAATATTGTGCCTTCCAATAACATGCAAGTTGGCACATCAAATGATCATATCCCACAAGAAAAATTCATTAACATTCATGAGGATTTAGCACATTTACAACATAACTTGTGTCTTGAAAACATTTCAATCACTACGATTCCTGCTATAGAAAATATCCATCACCTCATTGAAAGTGACAAAGGCTTAAACATTATGAAACGAATTGCTTAGATATACAACAAACATGATCCTTCCACCTCTAGCACATCCCAACCAACAAACATTGTGGTTAGTCAAGGAGGACTTAACACTCCTCCTCCTTCCACAGTGGCATCCATACCTACCTACACTACTCCGTAAGTCACAACCACAATGCAACAAGTTAGCAATGTGATTCCTTCCTCAACTATTCCTGCTAGCATTCCTACTTCTATGGCATCAAATGTTTTCTACTCTTCCACCATACCATCGATTAGCTTTCCATTCACTTTCCCTACCACTACATACACTCCATCACCACTTTCCCTTCCACCTCATGCCACTTACACGAAACCTCTCATCACACAACTTTTCCAAACTATCTCCTCCATGCAAAAACAAATATCCACCATCAACCAAAACTAGAATGGACCACACAACTATTAAGTCCGAAGCAACCCACTATCCTTGGAAATCCTAAGAATACTGATGCCACAATGAATAGAAATTCCCAGGTTTGAGAAGTATGGAGGAAAGGGCGATCCTAATAATCATGTTAATGCTTACAAAACCTTATGTAGTGACTTTGTCCTTGATGATAAACTATTGGCCAAACTATTTCCTAGGTCTTTAAAAGAAATTTCCTTAGAGTGGTTTTTATCCTTACCCAATAATTCAATTCATTCATTCAATGAACTAGTTGATGCATTCATAAGTCATTTTCAAGTGCACATGACTCCAAGGAAGACACTGGATGATTTAATGAGATGCAAAAAAAATGTGGATGAAAAAGTAACCGATTTCATCTCATGCTATCAGTCACTTTATTCCCAACTTGATGTTAAGATTCCTGATCTGCATCTCCAAAAGATGTTCATTAAAAATTTGCAAAGTCAAATCCAAGATAGATTGACCATGATGAAATTTCCCTCTTTCATGCACTTGTGGACAACCCTTTGTGACTATCAAAATTCGGTTAGTAGTCGTGATGTAAAGTCCACTTCCAACCACACTAAAAAATATGAATAGGTCTAGCACTTCAAACAATTCACAACCATTTCAAAAACCAAACAAAGGGTTCTTACAGTTCAATCCCCCTCAACAACCAAGTAGCAACTATTAAAGCTGTGATACCTTATAGTTATGGAGATCCAAAATGACAATTTACACCTTTACCAGACACTCTTCATAATGCCATGTCCCAACTTATACAACAAAAAATAATTTCTTTACCTACTGTTAAACCACTGGATCCTACTAAGCCTTTGCCTCCAACCTTTCAACCAAATGCTTATTGCCATTACCATAGACAAAATGGACATGACACATAATAGTGTAAGTGTCTTAAAAACATAGTGCAAGACCTCATTGATTCTAGCAGTCTATCCGTTTCCAATGTTAATGTTAAAGGAAATACGTCTGTTGCCCCACCCAATCAAAATTTGAAATTTTTTACCAATTCGATGCCTAAACATAATGTGTCATTTGTCAAAGCTAGTGAAACTCAACACAATTATGTCATGAATGTTCATACAAATGTTGCATATTCTGATCCTATTCTAGATAACACTACTATTCATCCTATAAAGGAAATGGTAAGTGCGATCTAGACGTTATCCCTCGTAAGAGCCAACCTAAGAAAAATATTGATATTACTTTCTCTTCTAAGGATATTCTTTTGAATCTTCCTGATGGTCCTCTTTACTTAGCCATCTGTATTTATGATAAGCCCACTAAGGGGATACTCATAGATCCTGCCTATGGTGAGAATGTGA
The DNA here is from genome assembly GCA_007258455.2 of Sequoia sempervirens. Lineage (NCBI taxonomy): Eukaryota > Viridiplantae > Streptophyta > Pinopsida > Cupressales > Cupressaceae > Sequoia > Sequoia sempervirens. Next base: position 10,350,298 of record VDFB02137365.1, on the reverse strand, counting down.
TCACTGAGGAATTTTTGGTATCACATGATCTTTATCAAGATGATTATCACAAACCAAGAGCATGGATCAAAACACACAATGGTTTTTCTTTCCCTACGATAGGATCAATCATTCTTCCATTATAGACAGGACTTAATGCAAGGAAAGCTAAGTGCAGAAGAAAATCTCCTCACGTCAAAACCTCAGGGAAGAATGCAGAGATACCTTTAAATTTTACAATTACAGTCCAAATAAGATGCACTTGAAAGAGATAACAGAAACAAAGAATTTGACAAACACATATGAACACCAGATTTACGTGGGAAAACCCTTACGGGAGAAAAACCCACCACACCAAGAGAAGTCACTTTGTATTACAGTAATGGAGATTACATACAGAGATTAGACTTATCTTTCTGATGTCAAATTACAGCAGCTTTTACAGTGACCAACCTTGTACATAAGATTCTAATTACAGTCTTCTCAGAATAGAATTCACACTGATGCACATTGAACTATTCATTAAACCATCGAACCGATCCTTCTAACCAGACTACTTCTGAAATATCTGAGTATATCCATGATGCCCTTGTTTGTTGAACTTCCTCTCAGTAATGGCCGCAACAGTCCAACTGCTAGCAGTTCCCATTTAGCTTTTCTGATTGGTCGAATACAAGCCACATAGGATAGTCTTCACTCGGTCAAAGCGTTCAACTTGTGTTGGCATGTCGGTGAGACACTAACCATGTCTCCCCGATGCCACAAAGCCAACATTCGATATTGCCAAGAGTCCTTACTATTGGCAAGAGGTTACACCGAGTCCAGAAAGCTATCGCTAAGACTTCGTCGTGTCGCCAAGACCTCATATCGATGATCATCACTTGTATCGCTATCGCCAAGACTTATCGCTATTGGTGAGACATAATACTGAAGCTCCAAAGTCACATAGACAATAGAATTCCCATTGGAAAGACTATCGTCCTTCGCTGAGAGATCATACCGAGCCTTTATGTTATACTGAAACATCCAACAGTCGGCAATATTTACAGCTATCGCTGAGATGTTACTCCGAAGTCTTCAAGTCACAGGTCGCAATGTTCCACCGTCGGCAAGACTTCGTTCGTCGCTAAGACTTCATACCGAAGCCTCCAGGTTACCCTGATGACTCCAAATGAATACCTATCGGCGAGAAATCTCCATATTGACAAGACTTCATATCGAAGCATATGAGTTACTCCGATGACCACATGTGTAACACCCCGTCGGCGAGACATACAATCTTGATAAGACTTCATACTGAGATAAGCCTTTCGGCCAAGGGTCTCCTCGACACTGCTTGTCACCCAGAGTCTCCTTGATATACGATAAGAGTGGCCTGTCAGCCAGAGATCTCCACTCGACAGAGAGTTACAACGATTGCCACAAGTCATAGTGACAGGTCCACTCAGCAAGAATGAAACAAGGTCTCAGCGACCAGAACTGTTCAACACGGTTTCAACTGCTAGTCGGCCAAACACAAAGCATGTCACACCGATTTGGCTCTCTTAGAGGTTTCAGCCTGTGGGATTGAGGCATATATTTCCAACAATCTCCCACTTGACGAAGATCACACAAGCACCTCCAGAGCACAACAAAACTACTTACATTCATGGGAACTAAGGCCCATCGAATTGGCACACCACCTGAACTTGTCTATGCTCACTAGCTTCGTCAATGCATCTGCAACATTTTCCAGAGTATCCACTTTTTCTAATGAGACCTTTCCATCCTCCACCATATCTCGTAGAAAGTGATACTGTACATCTATATGTTTCATCCTGGCATGGAAAGTAGGATTCTTTGCTAGACAAATTGCACTCTGACTGTCACAAAAAATACTTATTTTCCCTGCATCAAAACCAATGTTAGAACACAAATGTTTTAACGAAACTGCTTCTTTACAAGCATGTGTAGCTGCCATGTATTCAGCCTCTGTAGTGGACAAAGTGACTACAGCCTGTCACTTACTCATCCAACTCATTGCACCACCATTCAACATGAAAGTATATCCATTGGTGGATCTTCTGCTATTAATGTCCCCTGCCCAGTCAGAATCCACATAGCCTCGAATGCTGAGAGTCCTCTATGATTCAACCAAGTTCCCATGGTAACACAAAGCATATTCTAAAGTGACCTTCAAATATCTGAATACTTTTTCATCCCATCCCAATGTGTCCTTCCAAGATTAGCCATAAACCGACTAAGTACTCCCATTGCTTGGGCAATGTCTAGCCTCATACAGACCATTGCATACATAAGACTTCCAACCGCACTAGCATAGGGTACACTGGTCATGTCCTCCATCTTAGTAGGAGATTTTGGATAGTCTTCAACATATAGCTTCGTTCCCTGTAAAACTGGAACAACTAGCTGCTTGCAGTCATTCATACAAAATCTCTCTAGAATAGTCTTGATATACCTACTCTGACTGAGCCAAAATTTTCTACTATTCCTATCCCTGGTTATCTCCATCCCCAGAATATACCTCGCTGCACCAATATATTTCATTTCAAACTTTGCAGACAACTGAGACTTAAGATCAGAAATCATTAACTTACTATTGCCTATGAACAACATATCATCAACATAGAGAGCAATAATAAGGACTTGATCACTTTTAGCTTTGTAATACACACAATGATCAGATTTTGATCTTACAAATCCCAAAGATAATACAAAAGTATCAAACTTCTAGTACCACATTCTAGGAGACTGCTTTAACCCATACAGAGATTTATTCAACTTGCAAACCAATCTTTCTTTACCTTTTTCCACAAAGTGCTTAGGCTGGGACATATAAATCTCTTCTTCAAGATCACCATGAAGAAATGTTGTCTTCACATCCATCTATTCGACCTCTAAGTCATACATTGCTGCAAGTGACAAAAGAAATCTAATAGATGTCAGCTTAGCTACAGGAGAGAAAAATTTCCCCATAATCAATTCCCTCTACCTAGGAATAACCCTTCGCAAACCAACCTCGCCTTTGTAATTTTTGACACCGCCATCCGTGACCTATTTCTTCTTAAATACCCATTTGTAGCCCACAACTTTTCTGCCTTCAGCAAGGGCACCGAACCTGTGTACATCATTTTTTTAATGATGCCATTTCTTCATTCATGGCTTCCAACCAAGAGTTTGAATCGACATTCTAAATGCCTCTTTCATAGTCCTAGGCTCATCGCTAGAAATCAAAGCATAGGCACAAGTAGAATCTATCAAAGAGAACCCATACCTATTAGGGTTGCTTTCATGAGTTGACCTCCTCACTTGTCGAGGTCAGAGGTTGTTCTTCTTCATCAGAACTCTCAGAACTACTTGAGCTCTCCTCAGTTTCAGGTACATTTTGAATTTTGAATTCCTCTTTATCTGGTGTCAGAGGAATTTCAACTACATCCTTTTTGTTTTCTGATTTTTTCTCTGACTACAAATCCAAGGTAGAAGGCTTCAGCTCACGAAAGATTACACTTCTACTATACAAAACCTTCTCCGTATCAAGATTCCAAAGCTTGTATCCTTTTATGCCAGCACTATAGCCAATAAAAATACATTTAACAACCTTGTTCTCCAACTTAGATCTTTTCTCATACGACACATGAGCATATGCCTCACATCCAAAAATACAAATATGTCTTAAAGAGGGCTTTTTACCAGACCACACTTCCAAAGGTGTTTTCTCAACAAGAGTAGAATTTGGAGAATGATTTATCAAGGAACATGCTGTAGAAACTGCCTCAGCTGAAAACTTCTCCTCCAAGCCAGCACTGAACATACTTCGTGCTCTCTTCATCACCATCCTGTTGAAACTTTCTGCAACTCCATTTTGCTGCGAAGTGTAAGGTGTAGTTTTATGTCTTTTAATCCCATGATCTTTACAGTATCTCTCAAAATCATCATAACAAAATTCACCACCATTATCAGTCCTTAAACATTTTATTTTTCTTCTAGTCTGATTTTCTACAAGGTTCTTAAATTCCTTAAACCGACTAAACAATTCTGATTTACTTTTCAAAAAATAAACAAATGTTCTTCTCGAATAATCATCAATGAAAGATACATAGTACCTTGACTTAGAAAAAGAAGGAACATTCATTGGACCAAGTACATCAGAATGAATATAATCTAGCAAACCAGAAGATTTATGAGGACTGGAATAAAATGAAACACGGTGCTATTTACCATATATACAATGTTCAGAGAATTCAAATTCGAGGTTACAATCTTCAAGCCCCTCAACCAGGTTTTTATTCTTCAAAGTTTTTAAACCTTTCTCACCAATGTGGCCTAGCCTATGATGCTAGAGCATAGTATTTTCTGCTGGAATTTTAACTTCCATAGAGTTTACACAATTAGGAACATTTCCCTCTTTTCCTCCATGAGTAGCTTTCTGTGACTTTTCAGAGACACTGTTACATTGAACAACGTGTGCATCCAACTTGTACAAGGTACCAACATGAGCACCTCTTGCTAGCACCATAGAGCCTCTAGTCATCTTGCAACCATTTCTAGAGAATGTGACTTGCACTCCAATATCATTCAGCATACTAATAGAAAGTAAGTTTCGAGCCAGACTTGGTATATGCATTACATTATTAATTCCCTTCACTCTTCCATCAGGGAATTGAATTCTGAATCTTCCATGGCCAACTATTTCCAATGAAGAATCACTTGCCAAATACACCTTTCCACCATTGTATTTTTCATACTTCGTGAACTAGTCTCTGTGAGATGTCATGTGGAAAGATGCTCTAGAGTCAATCAGCCAAACATCACCTGATGCCTATGTTGCCAAGGCTGCAATGAAAGTGTCTGCATCACCCTGAGAAGAATCATTGTCGGAAGAATTCTTCTTCTTCCTTTTCTCCTCTCTGCAATCCTTTCAGACATGACCAGGTTTCCCACAATTCCAACACTTCACCTTGGACTTCTTTCTAGGAGACTTTGATCTCCCCTTTGATTTCAATTTGGACTTCTTGTCCTTCTTCTTGCCTTTATCTTTCAATCTTTCTCTAATAGCAAGAGCCTCCTTTGCCATCTCAGAAGATTTCCTTCTCATCTCTTCTGATAACAAAGAAGCAACAACATCTTCCATCTTGAAATTGCATGTTGTACTCCCAATAGCCATCACCAGGTGATCCCATGAATCTAGCAAAGAACAAAATAAAAGCATACAACGATCCTCTTTATCTATCTTCACACCAACAGATGTTAACTGTGCAATCAACATGTTGAATGTTTTCAAATGATCAACTACAGACCATCCTTCCTACATTCTCAAAGTGTACTTCTTCCTCAGGAACAATTTATTCACCAAGGACTTCCCCTGATAAATAGATGCCGGTCTCTTCCACAAGGAAGATGCAGTCTTCTCTTCATGCACATTGAGAAGAATGGAGTCTGCCAAACAGAGCCTTATCAGCCCCTTAGAATTTCTATCTGCAAGGTCCCAATCTTCTTGCTTCATGCCTATAGGCTTCGTTCTAGACACAACAATCCACAGATCACGATCAACCAACAGATCTTCCATTTTGAGTTTCCACAACTCAAAATTGCTGCCATTGAATTTCTCTATTTCAATCTTTCCTGACATGCTATCCATCTCAAACTATAATTTGAATTTGACAAACTTCTACAAGACTCCCACTAAACAAAAATGACACAAAAAAACCGACGTACCCACAAGGATAACACAATTGGCCAGGCTCTGATACCACTTGCAAGGAAAGCTAAGTGAGGAAGTAACTCTCCTAACGTCAAAACCTCAGGGAAGAATGCAGAGATACCTTTAAATTTTACAATTACAGTCCAAATAAGATGCACTTGAAAGAGATAACAGAAACAAAGAATTAGACAAACACATATGAACACCAGATTTACATGGGAAAACCCTTATGCAAGAAAAACCCACCACACCAAGAGAAGCCACTTTGTAGTACAGTAATGGAGATTACATACAAAGATCATACTTATCTTTTTGATCTCAAATTACAACAACTTTCACAGTGACCAACCTTGTACAAAAGATTCCAGTTACAGTCTTCTCAGAATAGAATTCACACTGATGCACATTGAACTATTCATTCAACCATCAAACTGATCCTTCTAACCAAACTACTTTTGCAATCTCTGAGTATATCCATGATGCCCCTGTCTGTCGAACTTCCTCTCAGTAATGGCTGCAACAATCCAACTCTTAGCAGTTCCCATTTGGCTTTTCTGATTGGTCGAATACAAGCCACATAGGATAGTCTTCACTCAGTCAAAGCATTCAACCTGTGTTGGCATGTCGGTGAGACACTAACCGTGTCTCCTTGATGCCACAAAGCCAGCATTCGATATCGCCAAGAGTCCTTACTATCGGCAAGAGGTTACCTTGAGTCCAGAAAGCTATCGCTAAGACTTTGCCATGTCACCAAGACCTCATACTGATGATCATCACTTGTATCACTATCGCCAAGACTTATCGCTATCAGTGAGACATCATACCGAAGCTCCAAAGTCACATAGACAATAGAATTCCCATTGGCAAGACTATCATCCTTCGCGGAGAGATCATACCGAGCCTTTATGTTATACCGAAACATCCAATAGTTGGCAAGACTTACCGCTATCGCTGAGACGTTACTCCGAAGTCTTCAAGTCACACTGCAATGTTCCACCATCGGCGAGACTTCGTTCATCACTAAGACTTCATACTGAAGCCTCCAGGTTACCCTGATGACTCCAAATGAATACCTATCGGTGAGACATCTTCATATCAACAAGACTTCATACCGAAGCATATGAGTTACTCCGATGACCACATGTGTAACACCCTGTCGGCGAGACATACAATCTCGATAAGAATTCATACCGAGATAAGCCTTTCGGCCAAGGGTCTCCCCGAAACTGCTTGTCACCCAAAGTCTCCCCGATATACGATAAGAGTGGCCTATCAGCTAGAGATCTCCACTCGACAGAGGGTTACAAAAATTTCCACAAGTCACAGTGATAGGTCCACTCGGCAAGATTGAAACAAGGTCTCAGCGACTAGAACTGTTCAACAAGGTTTCAACTGCTAGTCAGCCAGACACAAAGCATGTCACACCGACTTGGCTCTCTTAGAGGTTTCAACCTGTGGGATTGAGGTATATATTTCCAACACTTAAGATAGTGGATGTAACATTCTCCATCATTCCACTTGATTAGATTAGTTTCGTTTGCGGTTAGGCCATCCATGGCTTCGCTTGATGTCATACATAAATTTTTAAAGTTTTTGCTTGACAATGACATATTCACTATTCACTATAGTGGCTTTAATCCTTTGTCTTCTAAAGGAATTTTCTCCTTAGAAGCCTTTTGGCTTGAACCCATGGAACCTATCACAACTCGCAAAGATTTCTTTTTCATTGCTTACCAAAAGTTTAAAGCAAAGAAAATTTCCGAATTCTCCCTTCGCAACATGTCCCCAACCACTTCCAACCCTCCTATCCTAGATGAAACAATGTTGCAACCTGACCAAGAACCAACCCATCAAACTCAAACAACACCCGCAACTTCCCCCATATCATCCAAATGACCATGCGATAACGATAACAACCCCATTTCCCCCCTTGTATAAAGCAAGTTTATAAAGAAAAAGAGAAAGTGATTGACCCACCTCCTATGGTTCCTTCTGTTCCTCCCCTTATGGAAGAAAAGGAGCTTATAGTGGATCAACCCGATCTTACACCCACACAACTTCAAAATAGAATCAAAAGAAACTGAGGTACTAGGGAGCATAGGCGTCAACGTAGTCTCCTTGCTCATACATTACAAAATGAAGAAAAAAAAGAAAATGAACATCCACACGTGATAGAAGCAATGCATGATGATCCACCTCTCCAATCACAACAAAATGATCCAATACAACAACCACAACTCATAATACACCCATCATTAGACATTGTCATTCATCCTCTAGTTGTCATTAATCTAGATGATGATGATGATGAGATCACTAAAATAGACAAAGAGGTGCATAATGATTTGAATACATTATTTTCCTCTTCCATGAGATTAAATGACAAATCTCCTACAACAAGTGTAGAACCTGGCACTTCACCTAGTTCAACACTTGCTCTTATCCCTCTAGCTAGTTTTCCACCTTCTGAACATGATTGGGAGGCAGATGACTTGTTAGATGGTTCACTTACATTCACCTTGCTAGTCTTTTTGATTTTGATTTTATTTTGATTTTCTTTTGAGTTTGTATGTGCATATCATGTTCCCCTGTAATGTGTTGTTTGTGACATTCCTCTATTTGTACCTTCATTCTTCTATATGTCGTACATTGCTTTTGTTTTGTGTTTTCCTTTTGGGGATGACACAAAGCATTGAGATGCCCCATGTCTCTTCCTTGTTGACCCACTAGGTCTTTTTATCTTCTTTTTTTCTTTTATGTTTTCCTTTTTGGGGTGATAGAAAGCATTGAGATGCCGTAAGTCTCTTCCATGTTAACTGGAAAGAATTGTTTTTCTTTTTTTCTAGTCCTTTTCTTTTTGGCTTGTGTTTTCCTTTTGGGGATGACGCAAGGCATTGAGATTGAAATGCCTCTCTCATGTTGACCCAAAATCTTTTCCTTTTCCTTTTTCTTTTTCTTTTGCCTTTTCATTTTCATTTTTCTTGTGTTTCCTTTTGGGGATGATGCAAAGTGTCAAGACATCTAGGTATGTCTCTTCCATGTTGACCCAAACGGATCTTTATTTATCTTTTTTTTTTTGCTCTCTTTGTGCCATTCTTCCAATTCTATGTGTATTTGGGGAATGATGATAGTTCCAAGCTCTTTAAACAAAACATTGCAGCAACGAACATACTGACCCAAAATCCATAGATCCCTTATGTTTTTGATGTGTACCTTTTTTTGGGGAAAACCCTCTTTATTTTGTTCCTTTTTCCTCCACATGACACATCCTTACTCAGAAACATATGACTTGGCATAGGGGATTTCCAAGTTGGCTCTCATTTCTTGTTTCTTTTTGCATTTTTCATTTGCTACTTTAAAGTAATTTCTCACAAAACAGTGTGTAGCAATTCTTGTAAAGTGGGGGCATACATTAGCATAATTCATTTTGTATTCTTTTTATTTTTATTTTTATTCTTGGTTCTTAGTGCAGCCTTGTTACTTTATACGATGCATTTGTTGCTTTGTGGATGATGTTGGGTGTGATTTCTTTCATGAGCGTGATCTATCTCAACATATTACATTCCTCTTGGTGGCCTGATGCCACACACTGCATCCCCTAAGTTGTGAATATTCTATTCTTTGACCGGTCCTCTCTTAGAGACATTAGACACAATGTTCCCTAAGTTAAAGACCTTGCATGAACTAAACAAGACTCCTTTGAACTTCATTTTGCATTTATATGGCCACCTTGCATAACACAGCTTGGATGCTTGTGGAGCCATCACATTTGTTCACGAGTTTTGAGCATACAAAGCTTTGCTTGTCTCGTGAAGCACAAAATGACATTGTCCTTTGTGGAACCTTATTAAAGTTATCAAGAGGTATAACTTTGATATGGTTGAGCGGGAAGCCCATTATGAGGCATGACTTTCCCCATAGCCACCCTATGGATTTCTCACCTTGTGGACAAACTAGAAGTTCTGTGGCCCCAAAGTGAGTATGTTGTGGATTTCTCACCCTGCACAAAACTAAAAGTTCCATGCCCGAAGAGTGAGTATAATTGGGCCTTCTCACTCGATGGACAACCGCAAGTTTCATTGCCCTAGAATGAACTTACACATTTCCAAACAAATAGCTTAGATCTGATCCACAATAGACTAAAAAATGATCAAAGCTTTCTTTCATTCCTTTTCATCATTTTCATGTGTGTTCCTTTGCATTCATGTTTGATTTTCCATGGGATCTTGATCTTGGGATCTTGATCATCCCTCTCGATCATTTTTGTCTCATTTTACCAACATGAGTACATTTGAACACCTCTTGGTTGCATGATCGACTACTTTAGTGTGAGTTTGAAGTAGGTTCATCCTCTCACTAAAGTGGGGGCTAACTGTGGACATAGAAAAAGTAACCCTTCTACTTTTTCTCATGTTTAGGTCCTCCTAGTGGACTTTGGCTTGATTTTTCCTAGATTTAATGTTGTAATGTGGCCAACACATTCACATTAGGTCTTGGACCCTTGTGAATCTTTAAGACTTCTAGGTTGTCTTGTAAAAGTGTTGTGAAGTGTTGTAACCCACTTTCACACTTTTCTAGGACCCTTTCATTATAATTCATTTAAATATCTCCTTTTTACCACTTACCAAGTCTTATTTCAAAGTGTTGTAAAGAGTTGTAACAAACTCATGCTTTTCTAGACTTTTCATCACTAATTCAACCCTTTCTTATGTTTAAATGGCCCCTTAATGCACTTTTTGACCGTACTTAAGTGTATTTTATAGGAAATTCCCGTTAAACATTATTTAATGCACTTTTATTTCTAAAACCCAGTGAAATTTCCCTGGTGGGACCAAGTTTCCACCTGGGGTGACTTAGTCCCTCTGGGCACAAAAATCAAAATAATTTTAATTTCTTGGTGGGATTTTATTCTCTTACCCTTGAGGTTGGCTTGTGATGTGTTATTTTCAGGAAATAATGGGAAATAAAGTATAAATAAGGGTTTTTTCCCCTCATTTTACATCTCCTAATTCATCAATCATTCAAGAATTCATTCACTTAATCATTCTCAAGCATTCAAGCACTCTAAGCATAATAAAGTCATTCATTGGAGCACTTTGAATTGCATATCTTTAGATTTACATATCAAGGGTTTGGTAAGTTTATGAAATTGTATGTTGATTATTTATCATTCTCTTCTCATTTCATTTCATTTCATTTCATAGGGTTTGATTACCTAATCGGGGTTTGACCATGGCAAACCCCTATACTCTAACCCTTAACCCTTTTCCCCCTCTTTACATGTGTGTTTACAGACTTTGTATGTAGATTTTTCAAAGAGGAAAGTTCCAAAAAGGTGTTTTCAATCCATCAAAGTCAGAGAAGTCAGCAAATCCCTAATTGAAGCTTGGAAACCTCTTTCAACCAGTTTTTTGCAGATTTAGATATGGACACCTATCAGAAAAGGAAGAGTAGACCGAAAGCTACAGAATCCTGCCCCGAATTTCTATAAATTCCTAGGTGGACTAAATAACCATATGTGGAAGATTAGTCCCACTTCCAAGCTTGAGAATTGATTTTTACATTTCTGAGTACCCATTTGACAGATTCCTATTCTGACAGATTTTCCCCGAAACTGGACTAAGTCGCCCAGCTTGGCGTAAGTGTCCTTGTCAAAATTTCTATCCAACTCTGTAGGATTTGAGAGCCTCTCTACATCATATTTCATATTTGAGGTGCACCTCTCCAATTTTGTTTAATTCAGTTATCATTTAATTATATTCTTAGGTGTTTTTGCATACATCACTGTGTTTTCGAGCACTTTGCATTTCTTAGGTTTAGCATTAATAAATCATTTCTTTTTAAATTTTTTGCATTGAGATATCATAATTAGGAATATTTCATCCATCATAACATTAATATTTGAATTTATACATTGCATTTTGGCCCATCTTTCCCCTTTTAGGTGGAAAACCCTATAAGGGTTAGAAAGATATTCAAGTTCCAAAATCTTTGTTTATAAATATCATCATCTTGAGATTGATACCTGGAGCTCAAATTATCAAATTCATCTGAAAGGTAAAAAGAAACACAACTAATTAGACCCTAATTATTGTTTGCATATGTTACTGCAAGGCTTTGAATAGGGATTTGAAACTATCCTCAACACCAACTACAAGATATCTATCACAACTTAATATGCATGGCATACTTGACAAGAAGTAACTTCACATCTCACCTTCACCATAGATCAACACTATACGTGGATAACACTATAACTATGTCTTCAATAATAAGCCTATCATTGTTGGTTTCAAAACCCTTTTGCAAATTGATAAGCTTATCAAACATTTTTGTTTCTACATTCTTGTGCACAATCCATTTTATTGTGACTATACACTGTCATTTCATGAAGTTCAAAGACCTTATTGCCTAGGGGTTAGATGATCAACATTCTAAAAAATCCTAATGACTGCAAAACTAGTGAAAACCACTGGTAGCTTTAAACTCTTAACACCATGGTTTATTTTACAGTCATCAAGTTTCTCCTTAAGGTCACTGTACAGTTGTGAGCAACAATTAAGTAGGTCACTTCTTTTGAAGAAATTATTGTATTCTTTACATTCATGATGATGAGACTATTCGATTTACCATATTTTGAGGAGAACACTATCAATATTTACAATAAAACTAACTGCCTTTATGCTCTGCCTTCATGGTGATATTGTTGTCTCCATTTCTTTGATGATTGACTGCCTACTCAACTCTCTTAGGAGAATTAATTTCAAGATTTAGACTTTAGGTTTAGACCTTTTATTCATGATATTCATTGCCTTTTAACTTTTCAGCCTCATAGGATTGTCCACAGTCACCTTCATATTATGATTGCAAGATCATTGTCATGTGTATTTTGGAAGTCATATTGGTGCCATCATCTTGAAAAACCTTTAATTTTCTTTCCTTTGGCATTATGACAGTCATATTATCCTTCGATCATAGCACTTCCCTTCAATGGTGAATGTATGTCTTCAAAATTATGCTCTTTTTGGCATTTTCTAACTATGCTTTTTACTATGACTGTCCTTTAATCCTTGGACTACACTTAAGTTTCCACCTCTTTCGACTATCTTAAGTCCATGATGATTGTCTTCTTGTATCTCTTTGACCTTGTAAGCATTAAGATTTCCCTTCAACTTAATGATAGTATAATTTCCTTTGCTATTACCACTATGCATTAAGAGATTTGCAACTGTTTTCTTTTAGATGCCTACAACACCATGCCTTTGTTGAAAATCTAGAATACTGAGAGGGGGGGTGAATCAATATTCCATAAAACCATTCATATAAACTCCATTTAACCATTATCACAATTCTAACTGAATTAGCAAGAGAGAACATAGAAGTAGATCAATGCAACCATACACATGAACACAAGAATTTTTACTTGGAAAACCCAAGAAGGGAAAAATGACAGTGAGGGTTAACTCACAATATATTATATCTGGATACAATATATTATAGGGCTCACTATCGAGACTCATTGTGCTTGAAAAAGGCTCACTGCCTGAATACAAAAGATGGCTATCTGCCAAGATACAAAGATTGTGAATCACTTCCAAAAGTATGAACTGATTGAATACACCTTCAATGTGCAAGATTTAGTTCCAATGAAGCTCAAAATATGAAGTACTACCTCACACAATAGTCACTCAACAAATCTTCTCTGATCCCCAACTGATAAAGCGTTTAGGCTTGGATCCTCTTTCACCTTTCTTCCACACTCACACTCCCACTTCCTTCACACACTTTCTCTCTTCAATGAATCTTATATATACAAGTATGTCTTAATCATCAATTAGGTCAACCTAATTAGTTGAAGAAAAAATAATGAAAAAACCATTTTCAACACCATATATGATTTAAAACATTTTATCCATGTAGTGCATTATACCAAGTTGGCCAAGACTAGAACATAATTCACAGAATCTCCAAACCAACATACAATCCTCAAAGAAAAAACTTTCCAGATCTAAGACCACAAAAAATTCTCATTATACTATAATCGAAGAGACTACCATAAGAACCACATCATTAATATGTTCTCCTTAAGATTATACAGAGTCTCCCACACATATATGCTAAACAAGGAACACCAGTAGAATATAGAGTTGAACTCTTTCAAAGATAACTTTCTACTCACAACCAAAAACATCTCAAGATCTAGGATATAGTTATCTGAATGAGACATGATAACATGGTTAAGATATTGGAGTCATATATATTCATGTGGTGAATTACAGACTCAAATACCAACGCATTGGATTATCACAAAATAACATTACCAAAAGAGAATAACTTCCGGTAAACCAAGTAATCTTCCCATATAGTTGTCACCATGCTGACATCAATGACAACACAAACCATCCATACTTCCTGCTCATGTTTCAAGACTCCATATTTCCAACAACCTTTTTCATTAGCCTTTAAGACATCCCCTTCTAAGCATTTTAGACCGTACTTAACCCTACCCCTCAACATGAGGTGAAAGTTATACATTTTTAATGAAAAAATTCTTGTATTATACCCTTTGTCAAATGGAAGTCCCTGGCATATGAAATTGATGTGCTTCATCCTCTACACTTGATGGCTTCCCTTGAATATTTTGTATTACCTATCAACCCTTCAAAGACTATCATCACTACTGATTCATTATCTGTCCTCTCAAATATTTCAAGTAAGCTACAAAGTGAAGCCCCTTGTTATACCTAAGTTTCTCTCTCTTTTCTATGTCTTTCCTTTTATAGATCCCTCAAAAAGGCTTGCTACTTGTGATATATAGGTTTCATCCTTTCAAATATAATACTAGAGAAAACACATCTGCTAATAACTCAAAATATACTCGAGTCTAAATGTAAATATGAAAAGTTAAAATGCAAGGACTTGGGAGTTATTCGATGCACCTATCAAGATGAGGCAGCATGCAAGCTCTGAAACTTGGAAACACGTGGGTTAACTCCATGAAACTCTTCAAATCTGATAGTATCAATGATTTCTAACCTTATTCCATGCTTAGAAGACTCTTAGATAGAATCCTTAATCATCACGATGCAACTTCTTCACTTCCAACAGAAACAAAATTCCCTTCTTCAACATGGAGTTTTCTTCAGATGTGATTTGCTTTTGCTCTATTTTGGTCCCCAAAATTAGAGTTCTCTAGTTTTAATTTTCATGCAACTTTAAGTATTTCTTTTCTATGGATTTTTATCCTCCTTTAGGTGTGGAAACTTAAGAGTAGAAAACTAAGCCATTCTCATTTATTCCAATAAAACTTTGATATGAATTTTTTAAAATAAAATAAAAATTCTTTCCCTTTTGCATTTTGTGACCTACTACCAAAATAAATTATTTAAATGCAATATTTAAATAATCTCAAGACTTGCATCAAATATGGGCTACATTCTTGGTGACTTTCAGGGGTGTTTTCTTGCTAAACGTAAAAAACCAATAGCCTTAACATCCATTGGGAATATGAGTTAAAATATGACTTGAGAAGGCTCAAATAAGACCTTGAAACAACTGTTAGAAACATTAAACAATAACAACCACCTATCAACTAAGCTAAAAAAATGTGCACCAACAGTTAGGAAAGGGAAAAAATTGAAATGAACATGTGCATCAACACTTATTTGAAAAGGAAATGACACAACACAAAAGTGTAACATTATTGACCCAACAAACCTATCCTAATATGGTACAAATGTGAAAAATCACATCAATAATAGAGCTTGAGATGAATCCCATTGACTGGGATTGGTAGCTCCTCTGCTTCAAGATTTGATAGCTAAAATGTATTGTGTAGCTTGAATTTTGTGATCATGAAAGGACCAATCCACATAGCATCGAATTTGGTGTACTTTCTGAGTCTACTTTTCAGCTCATCCCATTTGAGAACAAGATCTCCTTCATTAAATACTCTTGGGACTACCTTCTTGTCAAATGTCTTCTTCATGAGCTATTAATGAATATCTAACTTTTGAAGTGTTTTTCTTCATATTTCCTCCAACCCCATCAACTCAGCAAGACTTACTTCCATTGGTTCTTCCTCTATCATTTCTAGCTCTTTAATCAAACTTAGAGTTGGTAACTCTACTAAGATGGGAAACCTAGCTTCTTTCCCATAAAAAAGAACATAAGGAGAATTACCTGTAGACCTCTTAGGAATAATTCTATCAGCCCATTAGGCTAGTTTCAACTTGTTGTTCTAGCTTCTCTGATTGTCTTCAATTTTTCTTTTGATGATCCTAATCAGATTCTTGTTAGTTGACTTAGCCTTTCCATTACCTTGTGGATAGTAATTGGATGAAGTGCTCAACAAAATATCATTCTTAACAGCCCATTTAGTTGCTCTCATTCCTACAAAAGCTAGTGCATTATATGAGATAAGGGATTCAGGGGTACCAAACCGTGCTACTATTCCCTCATAGAAATTTAGCACTGCACTTTCACTTGCCTCCTTCAATGCTATATCCTCTATCCATTTAGTGAAGTAGTCAGTGGCTATCAATAATATCCACTTATGTCTTGAACTAGAAGGTGGGTTTATGGGTCCAATGAAATCGAGACCCCACTTCACGAATGGATGCTCTACTTGAATTGGGTGCAAAGGTAAGGCTACTAACCTTTGTTTTCATGCAAATATGGCACATTATTTTCATTTCCTTACCCATGCATAAACATCTTTATACAAATTAGGAAAATAGTAACCAACTCCAACTCTCATAACCTTAAAAGTTGTAGTTCTTGGTGCAAAGTGGTCACCAACTGCTCCATTATGAAACTCTTCCAGCACTTTGTTAATATGATCAGATCTATGCATTTAAATAAAACTCCATGAAAGTTCTTCCCATACAAGTTTTCATCCTAAATGACATAAGGAATGTCTTGAAGTCTAAAATACTTTCATTTTTTATTGTTTAGGCCTTGTGAACACTCACCAATTTGGAGGTAATGCATCATCTCTTGAATCCAACTTGAAGGAGGAGTTGGGACAACAGTTTGGTCTCCATTATTTAAGACAAAGAAAACCTCTTCTTTGATTTTTTCATTGTCCTCAACCTTACCAGCTAGCTTCTCACACAATCCTTTACCTCTTACCAGCTTGGTAACCTTGATTTCAACATTATATTCGATGACTTTGGTTATCCAACCAGCCCTTTTATCATTTAGATCCATAATCAGAAAAAAAAATTTAATGCTTGGGTGAGAAACCATAAGGTGAATCTTATTATTTGAAAGAAAATAACTAGATTTTTTAAGTCTTCTATTGATAGCTAAAGCATGTTTTTCTAGAAAGGTATACCTTTCCTCATAACCTTCCAAACCTTGGCTGAAGAAGGCTATTGGATACTCTATCCCATTTTCATTCTTCTGCACCAACATAGCTAAGATGGTATCAATGCTCCCAAAAGCATATAGAATGAAATATTTAGAAAAAATTGGGTTTACAAGAGTTGGTGCAGCTGCAATAGCTTCTTTAATCTCTTCAAAAATCCTCTTGGCTTCTCTTGACTAGCTAAAACTTACATCTTTCTTCAACATAGTTGTTATATTCTTCAAGAGGGCTACAATGTTAGGTATAAATCTTCTAATAAAATTTATTCTTCCTAAGAAGCTTTGTAGACCCTTCTTGTGAGCAGGTAAAGATAAGGCTAAAATTGCTTTTTCTCTTTCAGGGTCTATTATGATACCTTTCTTTGATACTATGTGACCAAGAAATTTTCCTTCATGGACAACGAAGATGCACTTCTTAGGATTGAGAGAAACACCATATTCCTTGCATCTCTCAAAGATTTTCCTTAAGTGATCAAAATGTTCATTAGCATCTTTTGAAAAAATAATTATGTCATCAAGATAAACAAGTAAAAACTTGTTCATGAGACCTTGAAAAGCCATGTCCATAGCTCTTTAGAATGTTTCCCTTGCATTGGACAATCCAAAAAGATTTTTTCTATATGCCATGGTTCCCCATTTGATGGTAAAAGTAGTTTTGAACTTTTAGACACGGAAAAAGTAACCCTTCCACTTTTTCTCATGTTCAAGCCCTCCTAGTAGATTTTGGCTTGATTTTTCCTAGAAACAATGATTCAACCTAAACAAGAACCAACCCATCTGCAACACGTCCCTGTCCACTTCCGACACTCCTATCCTCAATGAAGCAATGATTCAATCTGAACAAGAACCAACCCATCAAACTCAACCTACACCTGAAACCTCCCCCACATCGTCCAAACAACCACGAGATAATGATAACAACCTCGTCTTATCTCCTCATATAAAACAAGTTTATAAGGAAAAGGAGAAAGTGGTTGAACAACCTTCCATGGTTTCTTCCATTCCTGTGATTAGGGAAGAAAAGAAACTAATGGTTGATCAAACTACTCCTTCACAAGCACAACTTGACAATAAAACCAAAAGAAATAGAGGAGCTAGGGAGTGTAGGCATAGATGTTGTGCCCTTGCTTGCAAGTCACAAGACGAAGAAAATAAAGAACAACAAAATCCATACTTTCCAAAAGAAATGCATGATGATGCTCCTCCCCAATCACAAAAAATGATCCCATACAACAACCAAAACTTGTGATACACCCTTCATTGGACATTGTCATCCGTTCTCCTTTCATGATTAACCTGGATGATGATGATGAGATTACTAAAATTGACGAAGAGGTGCATAATGATCTGAATACATTATTTTCCTCTTCCATGAGCTTAAATGACAAATTTACTACAACAAGTGTAGACCCTAGTACTTCCCCTAGTTCAACACTTGCACTTGTCCCTTTAGCTAGTTGTCCGCCCTCGACATATCTTGAACATGATTGGGAGGTGGATGACTTGCTCGACAATTGACTTGCATTTTCCTTACTATTCTTTTGCATTTTATTTTTATTTTATGTGCTTGCATGTGTGTAACATGTTCCCCCATGATGTGTGATTTGATCTTCTCTCTCTCTTTGTGATATTCTTCTATATGTTGTACATTGCTTTCACTTTTATCTTTTATCTTTTGCTTTCCTTTCTCCTTTTGGGGATGACACAAAGCATTGAGACCATAATGTCTCTTTCATGTTGACCCAAAAGGATCCCTTTTCCTTTCCTTTTCCTTTTCCTTTTTTCTTGTGTTTTCCTTTTGGGGATGACACAAAGCATTGAGACCGCAATTTCTCTTTCATGTTGACCCAAAAGGATCCATTTTCCTTTTCCTTTTCCTTTTCCCTTTTCCTTTTCATTTTTCTTGTGTTTTCCTTTTGGGGATGACTCAAGTCATTGAGACTGCAATGTCTCTTTCATGTTGACCCAAAAGGATCCCTTTTCTTTTTTCTTGTGTTTTCCTTTTGGGCATGAAGCAAGGCATTGAGACCAAAATGTTTCCTTCATGTTGAACCAAAATCCTTTTCCTTTTTCTTTCGCCTTTTCATTTTCAATTTTATTGTTTTTCCTTTTGGGGATGATCTAAAGTGTTGAGACATCCTATGTCTCTTCCATGTTGACCTAAAAAAATCTTTATTTTCCTTTGTTTTCACTCTCTTTGTGTCATTCTTCCAGTTCTATGTATCCGGGGAATGATGACAGTTCTGAGCTCTTTACAAAACATTACAACAAAGAACATATTGACCCCAAATCCATTGATCCCTTATGTGTTTGGTGTTTTCATTTTGGGGGCAACCCCTTCCTTTTCTTTTTTTTCCTTTCCTTCACATGACGTAGCCTTACTCAAAAACATATGACTTGGCATAGGGCTTTCCAAGTTGGCTCTCATGTCTTTCTTAGATTGTTTGCATTGTTCATTTTCTACTTTAAAGTAATTGCTCACAATATGGTGTTTAGCAATTCCTTTAAAGCGGGGGCATACATTAACACTATTTTCATTTTTGTTTTCTTGGTTCTTAGTGCAGCCTTGTTACTTCATACAATGCATTTTGTTGCTTTGTGGATGACATTGGGTGTGATGTACTTCATGACCATGATCTATCTTAGCATATTACATTTCTCTTAGTGGCCTGATGCGATGCACTACATCCCCTAAGTTGTGAATATTCTATTCTTTGATTGGTCCTCTCTTGGAGACATTAGACACAATGTTCCCTAACTTAAAGACCTCACATGAACTAAGCAAGACTCCTTTGAACATATTTTACATGTTGAATTTTGCATTTGTTATATGTCCACCTTGCATAACATGGCTTGCATGCCTATAGTGCCATCACATTTTTTCATGAGTTCCAAGCATAAGAAGCTTTGATTTTCTCATGAAGCTCAAAATTTCATTTTCTTTTGTGGCACCTTATTAAAGTTATCAGAAGGTATACCTTTGGTATGGTTGAGTGGGAAGCCCATTCCCAGGCATGAATTTTCCCCATAGCCACTTGCGTGTGTGTTAATGCATACCAGCCATGAGTGTAAAATTCTCACCTTTTGGGCCTTTTCACTTGGCAGACAACCATGAGTTATGTCGCCCCAAAGTGAGTATGCATTTCCTTTTTGGACAAACAACCTAGTTTTGATGCACAACGGGATGGAAAAATGACCGAAGCTTGATCTGACTTTCTTTCCTTTCAACTTCCCCCTTTCATTCTTTTTCATCATTTTCATGTGTATTCCTTTGTGCTTATGTTTAGTTTGTGATGGGATCTTGATCCTGGGGGCTTGATCATCCCTCTTGATCATTTTTATCTCATTTTTGCTAAGAATTAGTTCATTGAAACCCCTCTTGATTGCATGATCGACTACTTTAGTGTGAGTTTGAAGCAGGTTCATCCTCTCACTAAAGTGGGGGATAAATGGACACATAAAAAGTAACCCTTCTACTTTTTCTTATGTTCAGACCCTCCTAGTGGACTTTGGCTTGATTTTTCTTAGATTTAATGTTGTAATGTGGTCAACACATTCACATTAGGTCTTGGAACTTTGAGAATCATTAAGACTTCTAGGATGTCTTGTAAAAGTGTTGTGAAGTGTTGTAACCCACTTTCACACTTTTCTAGGACCCTTTCATTATAATTCACTTAAATACTCTTTTTTATCACTTACCAAGTCTTATTTCAAAGTGTTGTAACAAAATATCACACTTTTCTAGACTTTTCATCACTAATTCAACCCTTTCTTATGTTTAAATGACCCCTTAATGCACTTTCCGACCCCACTTAAGTGTATTTTTGAGAATATTCCCATTAAACCTTATTAAAGGCACTTTAATTTTTGACTTCCAATAAAATTTCCTTAATGGGACCAAGTTGCCACTTGGGGTGACTTAGTCCCACTGGACACAAACATCAAACTAATTTCAATTTTCTAGCTAGATTTTATTCTCTTACCCTTGAGGTCGGCCTGTCATGTTTTATTTTTGGGAAATAATGGAAAATCAAGTATAAATAAAGGGTTTTTCCTCTCATTTTAACCCCCATTCATTCAGTTAATCATTTAAGCAATTTTCAAGCATTCAAGCACTCTAAGCATAATCAAGTCATCTATTGGAGCAATTCATTGCATATCTTCAAATTTCAACATCAAGGGTTTAGTGAGCTTGTGACATTGCATGTTGTTTATTCATCATTCTCTTTATATTTCATTTCATTATCTAGAGTTTGACCAAGGAAAACCCCTATTTTCTAACCCTTAACCCTTTTTCCCCTCTTTGCATGTGTGTTTACAAGTCTTGTATGTATATTTTTCAAAGAGTTTGGTGTTAAAAAGTGGTCAAAACCCCATCAAAGTCATCAAAGTCAACAAATCCCTAATTGAAGCTTGGAGACCTCTTTCAACCTATTTTTTGTAGAATCTGGGTTAGACACATGTCAGGAAAGGAAGTGCAGAATGAAAGCTATAGATTCCTACCCTGAATTTATTGAGATTCCTAGGAAGACTAAGTCACCATCTATGGTGAATTATTCTCACTACCAGGCCTAAATAGTAGTTTCTGAATTTCTGGATACCCATTTAGCAGATTCCTATTCTAACAGACTTTCCTCGAAACTGGACTAAGTCACCTAGCTTGGAGTAAGTGTCCTAGTCAACATTTCTAGTCAACTCTATAGGATTCCAGAGCCTCTATACACCAGGCTTTAGATTCCAGGTGGACCTCTCTAGTATTGTTTAATTCTGTCATTGTTTACTTGCATTCTTAGGTGTTTTTGCATGCATCACTGTGTTTTCAAACACCTTGCATTTCTTTGGTTTAGCATTAATAATCACCTTTCTTTTTCAGTTTATTGCATTAGGACATTGTATTTAGGAATATTGTATCCATCCTTATGGTAATATTGAATGTGTACATTGCATTTTGGCCCATCTTTCTCCTTTTAAGTGAAAAACCCTAGAAGTTCAAGAAAGCCATTCAGACGCCAAAATCTTTGTTCACAAAACTGATATTCTTCTTTTACCAAAATTTGATTGTACCCTAAATAACCATCTAACAATGAAAATCTATTAGATCCTGATACAACTTGCAATATTTGTTCCATTGAGGGCAACATATAATGATCTTTGAGGGAAGCTCTATTTAGATCTCTAAAGTCAACACATAACCTGATTTCACCATTCTTTTTCCTAACAGGTACTAAATTTGACACCCAAGATGTATGCTTAATAGGGGAGATGATATTACCTTGTATCATCTTGTTTAGCTCTATTTTCATGAGGTGTTCCATCTTTGGATTCAAATTCCTTTGCCTTTTTCTCACTGGTTTTGCATTGGGTTCCAACTCAATGGTGTGTTGAGCCAATTCAGGGTTAAAACATTTCAAATCTCCATATTCCCAAGCAAAAACATCATCAAATTCTTGGCAAGGTAAAATAAAATCATTATTTTCTTCATTTGTGCATACCTTTCCAAGCTTTAGGAGCTTGTCTCTGAAGATCTTAATGGGCTTATAATGTTCTTTTACTGACATGTTGGTTTTGTCTTTCCTCACTTGATCATCAATGTTGAAAATAGATTTTAAAGTTACCAAACCTTTTGGAAAATTATTTGACTTCAACTAAAAAAATTGATTATCATACTGTTGCTACCATTTTTGTTGATTCCCAACTACAAATTCAACCTCTTCAATTATAAAATTTATAATTTTTTCATCACTTTCAAATACTTGCCAATTGGTGTTGTTACTTGGAACTGACGGCTTTACAACCACCTTTACATACTACTATTTTTCAACATTTTTTACTTCACTTGGAATATCAAATTGTGAACCCATGGAAACCAATCTATTAGCTTCTTTATTCTGATTTCTTCAAATGGAAAGAAAGTTAAAAGCATTAAACTCTTCAATTAGATTCAAAACTCTATGTTTATACAACTTAAGAAAATCATTTTTAGTCACATTGAGATTTCTCACTTGATTTTCTAGCAATTTTGTATCCCCAAATACATGTAAACACTTGATACCTTTCTTTATTTCCCATTCTAAGCCATGAATAAGTGCCTCATACTCTATTGTATTATTACTATATCTGAAAGAAAACCTCATAGCTGAATAATATCTCTCACCACCAGGAGAGGTCAACATAGCACCTCCACCAACACCAATTCTACTTCTTGAGCCATCAAAGTATAGCTTCCAAAGCTAATTAGATTGATGTTCACACTGCTATTTTTCCTCTTTTAGTAGGTTTGGGATAGTTACATCTTGCTCATGAATCATGTTAATCCCTAGTTCTATTTCATCCATATGATTGAAAGGATCAACTTCATGATTTTAAGCTGCCCACTCATCTAAGTTTAGATCAGGTATGCCTTCAATGGGAGTACTGGGGTCTTGGATTCTATATTGATCTTCTTGTTCATTAATGGAAAGGTTTGCATTATGGCATTAGGAACATATGACTCTATGCAATCTTTAGCAAGAAGCTCTGATTGTATAGCTACCTTAGTGCCATATCTTTTCCTAAAAAATAGGTGTGACCAATTAGATGATAGATATCCTCCAAAATTTGTAGTGAAATCCCTAGAAAGGCATATGGAAAAGAAAGGTGGTAAATATATGACATAGATATCTTGTGGGATTGAAATTTTTGGGCAAGCACACAAGATAAGAGCTAGATTTTTAATCACCCCAACTGAGTTTATGGCTGTCCCATCCAACTGAATTACCCCCTTTGAAATAGGCTCATATGTTAATCCGAACTTATCTACTAATTATTTTGGAATTATGTAGCTACTTGCTCCTGAGTCAATCATACAATTGTGAACTAAGTGCGGGCCAATAATCAGACTAACATAAAATGGAGGTGGTTTAACCTCTTGAATTGGTTGTTCACTCTTTGTTTGGGGACTATTTGCAAGCACAACTTTGGGTTGCTCTTTAGGAGGCTCACTTGACAATGAAATATTAGCTAAAGCATCTTGCAATAAGTCCTCTTGTTTAGGGATATGAAAAGCATCTAACATTGAAAAACTAACAATAGCTTTCTTCATGTGATCCACAATATTAAATGAAGCAGTACTGACCTTTTGCTATCCCTTAGAAACAACAACATCAGTTTATGCTTGTAGAGGTTGTGATCAGTCTTTTGGATGCTCATTACTTAACACCCCTTGATTCCTTGGAAAAATCCAAATAATTTGGGAAGATCAAGGCCCAACATGGCCTTGTTGACTTGTATAAGTCTAATTTGTGCTCTTATCAACCTGGTGATGACCTTTATCAACTTGTTTTCCTATGTCAACAACTCTTTTCTTTGACCTTGTATTGGCTACTATGGAGCTGTAAGAATGATTTTGTCCTTGTAATTGATTCACTCCATAGAACTCATTACCTTGCTAGTTCATCAAAGCAACATCATGGGAATCTTGTTCAGTCTGAGAACCCTATTGTTCATGATTTTATTTTGTCACATTTTGTGGGAAAATAATGTTATTTTGTACCATGAGATCTTGATTCAACATTCCATTGGAATAGGTGTTCTGATTGTGAGGTTGGTTACATGGGAAACACCATTCATATTCTTGTGCCATATTATTTTGCATAGGAATGAGCTCCTTTGAAGAGCTAGTAGCATTGGGATTATAGGGTTGATTAGGTCTAGTATTGTAATTATTTCTTTGACCTTGAGAATTAGGTTGATAGGGTGGCCTATTAGGCTGATATGGTGCTTGATATGGCCTAGGATTTTGGCCTACTTGATTCTTGATATTCATTGTAATTGCCATCAGTTTTCAATAATCTTTTTATCTCTTGAAACTCTTGAGATTGGGCTAATACACCCTTCTCTTGGGATGAAACTTGGTAATTCAACGCTAGAACATGAGGAGTAGTAGCTATTAGGGGTAATGGAAATGGTATAGATGGTTGTACCTTAGGAAAAATTAGCATTGGAGGCCTTGGGACTATTTTACTAGCTTTTATGAGGTTGTTTTCTTCTCTAATGGAAATAACATATGCATTTGGAAGCGTATTTCCACCCATTGAATAAGTCATCATAGATATATCACTATTAAGGGATTTAAGGAAATACATGAATGCATGTTGAGCTAAAGGACTTACCATTGGTGGAATTATATCCCATGTCTTCTAGAAATGGTAGTTCAAATCAAACATGTCCTTGTGTGGAGCTCTTTTTATGGTACTTAGTTGCTCCCCTAGAGACAAGTGATTTGAGTTGTCTTTAAACTGCTTGTGTAAGCCATCACCTAGTTGATCCCATATTGTGATTGAATTAACTACTAAAATACTAAACCATTGCAAGGATTTTCCTTTTAGTTATGCAACCAAGAGCCTGATTGCTACATTCTTAGCTATGATATTGTGAAATGAGCATAATGTAGCTACATCCCTAATATGCTCAATAGGAGTAGTATGATCTTCTCCTATGAAAAAGGTAAGCTTCTAAGGTCTACCAAAGGAATGTCATCATGTTGAGTAAGATTTAATGGGATGCCCCCATTAAATGGTGCAAAGGAAAATTGTCTTGCCATTAGAATTGGCGACACTTGTATATTTGGTATTGGAATTCTTGGAATAGGACTTGTAGGCCTGTAGTTTGGAGGTGTAGAACATGATCTAGCTGGGTTAGGACTCCTTCTTGTTTCCCTCCCTTTTCTTCTTGCTGGTGACAACCACAAAAAATCAAAGGGAGAAGAGCTTCCTCTTGTTTTCATTCTTCTCATGTGTTGATTGCACTAGATCTGCTTCAAAATTAGAGATTAGAGTTGCCAAGTATATGTTTATAACCTCAAAAAGGTCAAAACAATGCTACATATACCAGAAAAACATTGAATTTTTATTGTATTTCCTCACTGAAATGAGTTTCAATGTTCCACCAGGTGTGCCAAAAATTGTTGTCAACAAGGATTGCACCTAAAATACTAAGCTTTAAAGCTCATAAATCCTATGCAATATGGTGACATCCTCAAGCCTGTGGGTTGCATAAAAATGAGGATGAACCTCCAAATTATGGGTTGGTTCCACTCTAAAACCTCCTACTTACTTGTTGGCTTGTTTGGAAAAGGGACTAAAAACTAAAATTTAATGATTACTAACCCTAGGAGGTGATGCACCAATTTGAAAAAAGATTATGTACCTGCCGCTCTAACTCATAATATCTCTCATAATAGCTCCTTTCTATGCACAACTCAGTTTTGATCAGCCTATACAAAAGTGTTTCAAAGAGAGGTTTTGTTTCAGGTTTTCTGAAGAAAAACTAAAGAGTTTTCACAACTATAACTACTAAAATTAACAATACAACTTATGACCTACATAAATTGTTCATATTCCTACATGAAAATAGTTTTAAATGAGACCTAATTTAAGGATTCAATACTAAAATTAGAAAAATTGAGTCAAATCATTCATAATATGCTCAACACAAGGATTCCAAGAAGGTAAAGAAATTTATTTTATTGATAAAAAGGATATTTCTTGTACAAATATTTGAAAGATATTGAAAAATAAACTAAGTGTTCCTCTATTAATCTCAAAACTGAGTTACAATGCTTCTCTTTTTTCTTAAGGAAAAAGAGGAAAGAAAGAACTAGCCTTAGAAAAGAAGAAAATAAGAAGATACAGAAGAGAATCCAAACTCCTAACTGAAAGAGACCATTGATGGTGAAATCTAGCTTTTCTTTCCTTGAAAATTCCTCCAATTTACATGATAAATCACCCTTTGGTCGTGCAAAAGAGAAAACCCTACAAAAGAGGCCTTAGAGCTAATCCAAACTAGTTGTTTGTAGGCTAAAAACTTGTCTCAATTGATATTGCACCCATGTGGGGCCTTGAACTCAACTAGAACTACTAAAATTCCCCTTTTTAGGCCTTAAACGTCTCCTTTATGACTTTGCATGGAGTTATCCAACTACTGGGTGTATAAGGAAAAAAAAGCCTTAATTTAAGGGCTCCAAACTACCCCAATTTGCATGATATTAGTCCCAAACTCTTCACAACTCAAGTTACAACCTTGTACGCTTCTACAATTGGTTATAATTGCTTGTAAGTGCATTGAAACTGAGTATTTTGGTCACTCAACTCGAGAAAGCTCATGCATGATGATGTGTCATTGGAGTTGTGTGCAAATAAGTAGGTCTTTCAAAGTGTTTAAATCCTTTTCAAACCCTATCATTAATGAAAAGGATGTCCTTATCTTGAAACTCTTCCTTTTCCTAACTTTTTGGAAGACTACCCTTATCTATTACTTATTGCTCCTCACATTGACTATCTCTCTTTCTTGAATGATTGCATACTATGCATTTGAAAACGGAAACTACATATGCCATTCATTTGATACCACTGTCTTCTCTATTTGGTCACCTCTTGATAGGTCACTTATTGCCTCTCAAACGATGTGCTTAACAATGTTATCTATGGCTACATTTGCTACAATTGATGACTATGTAAAAATAGTCCTTCTTCCCTTTTGGCCTTTAGCATCACTGTTCCATATTAATACTGTCTTCATTACTCTTTTCCCTATTCTTTAAAAAGAAACATGCCATGAAACCTAGTTGTCATTTTAATGTGCATCCAACATGGAATAAGTCATTATGTTTGTAATAGGAAACTAAATACCACACTCTACTTACTATTAAACATTTTACACGATTTCCTTCCATTTGCTACTTCATGACAGGCTACTTACTGTCTCTCAACTACTGCTAGAAGCTTATCATTGAGCTTTCATACATTTGATATCTTTGAAATGCTAATGGAATCACTATGAAAGTGAATACCTTAATCATGTGACCGCACCTCTTAAAGCATCTAGAGCTCCTTTCACAACCCTTCCACAGTCAAGAGGAAAAATGAATGTCCTTTAATCAACCTTCCTAAAAAAAGTTTCTCACTAGTGAAAGTTGAGATGAGTCTAAACAACATCGACATTATGCTCCCCCTTCAAGAAGACATACTGATTTTGATTCACGATCACTTTAGATCATAACAAAGAGAGTTATAAATTATAATTCCTTCATATTCCAAGGGTTGATACCATCTAGCTTTGCATTTTCTACACTAAATCATCACCAAAATTACCTAGTTGTTTTAATATTGTTTCTTCTTTGCCTGCTTCCAGATATAGAACCATTACAAGATAGTGATAACATTGGATAGAAAAGGCATAAATGATTATTAATGTCCATATAGCTCAGATAGTAACTCTATCCAAGCTATTGCAACCTTTTTCCAAGAAATGTCATGTGTTGTCCCTTCAAAAGTAAAAATCTGAGTAACCCTTCCTCCAATGCTCACTACCATTTAAGCATTACCTATGGTTTTGATTGTGCATTCAAGAGTGAATATTGCTCCCTTCATGGACTACCATATAAAATGTACTATCCACTTTGTAAGTTAACTGTCCCCTCACTTGAGGCTTTGCTAAAACACAAGTCACAATTCTGCCTTATTTTCATATGATTGAATCTTAATGCCCTGAATTATGCAAGTTAAGAAGCTAGGGTTAAAATGCATTATTTGCAATATTTGAATATCATCATCTTAAGACTGCTATCTAGAGCTCATATTGTCAAATTCATCTGAAAGGAAAAAGAAGCATAGCTACTTAGACCCCAACTAATGTTTGCATATGCTACAATGCTTTGAATAGGGATTTGAAACTATCCTCAACACCAACTACAAGATATCTATCATAGCTTATTGATTGGCGTACTTGAAAAGTAGTCACTACCCATCTCACATTCATCATAGATCATCATCATATGTGGATAACACTATAATTGTCTCTGTTAAATATTCTGGATAAATAAGAGGGGGGGTGAATCAGTTATCATAAAATAATTTTCTTTACTTTGATTAATCTAGAGCAAACTTAAATCAATCAGATGATAATGAACATGAAAGCACAAACAACACCATGCACAAAGAACACCATAAGTTACGTGGAAACCCAAGAAGGGAAAAAATACTGAGAATAAATCTCAATTATAAAGCATCGATTAAGGTGACACTAGTTAAGATGATTTTTACAAGGGCTCACTACCAAGTTTCTCACTAGAGGGTGGCTCACTTTCGGTTGGGCTCACTACCTAGTTATTATAGCCAAAGATACAAAAAGGCTCACTTCCAAAAGAGAAAGGCTCACTACCTATAGAAAATGGCTCACTTCCAACAGAAAAATGATGAAAGGAAATCCACCACTAAAAGGACTATCACCAATGACACTGGATAGAATCTCATTGTCTACTGCCTTCGGTCATACATTTTTGCATGCTTCACAATGTATGGATATTCAAATTCTAATTCATCACATTGTCTTTTCATTGAATAAAATCAACTCTTATTTATATCATTCCATAATTTCATAATTTCTCAAGTCAACTAAGCACAATGTCTTCATAGTCTTCAAGTTGGTTGAATACAATTTGAAATAGGTCACCAAAAAACATTCCCATGGTGGAAAGGAATGAAATGTGGACCATATGGAACCTTCTCACATGAATCAACACACTACATGCTATCCAAAACCAAGGAATAAGATATTCACGTTACAATGCAAACCATGTGCTGGAGCATGACATTCAGAACCAGGCCAATCTGGAACACCAAGGAACCAAAATAGAACTTCAATCAATCAATAAAGATATGTTGAAATCAATGACAACAAGAAATCAACATCATCTCAACATATTCCAACAATCTCCCCTTTGTCATTGATGGCAACATCCATCAATAACAAACCAACCAACTCAATGTCAACATTAAGGATCATCTTATCTTCTCTTCTTCTCCCCCTTTGACATCAAATACTTGAAGGGAGAAACTCCCCTGAAAAACTTACTTTGCTCCCCCTATGAGGAAGCCACCAATAATTGATCCAGATAAGAATTAGTATATGATGCATGCTGGACCAATCTTCACCCCAATGCATGTTATTGTAGACTAGGAGTGGGAAGAGCCCCTAACTTTTTCCAGAGATACTCAAAAGTATCTTTGCTCAATGGTTTTGTGAAAATGTCTACAATCTGCTCTTTTGTAGGTACATATTCGAGTTTTACTTCATTGTCTAATACCTTTTCTATCAAGAAATGATATCTTATGGATATATGCTTCATTCTGGAGTGTTGCACTAGATTCTTGGAAATATTTATTTCACTGGTATTATCACACATGATTGACATCTGTTCATCAAATGATATTCCAAAATCCTTCAATGTTTGTTTCATCGACAGTATTTGAGTGCAACATGAAGATGTTGCAATGTATTCAGCTTCAGTAGTAGATAAAGATACAAAATATTGTTTCTTACTTGACCAAGCAACCAACCGGGAGCCAAAAAAATAAGCCCCACCACTTATACTCCACCTGTTATCAACACATCCAACCCAATCAACATTAGTATAGGCTGTCAGAGTGAAATATGAGTCCTTTGGATACCACAACCTAAAATATTATGTTCCCTTCAAATATATGAAGATCCTTTTTACTGCACCAACATGTGATTCCTTTGGTTCTTGTTGAAATCTAGCTGTTGAACAAACAACATACATAATGTCTGGTCTGGTAATAGTAAAATATAACAATCCTCCAATCATTGACCTGTACATACTTGCATTAGCTTTAGGTGAATCATCTTCTTTTGTCAACTTGCATTTAGTAACGATAGGTGTACAAAATGGTGTATAATTCTCAAACC
The DNA here is from genome assembly GCA_007258455.2 of Sequoia sempervirens. Taxonomy (NCBI): domain Eukaryota; kingdom Viridiplantae; phylum Streptophyta; class Pinopsida; order Cupressales; family Cupressaceae; genus Sequoia; species Sequoia sempervirens. Next base: position 10,319,502 of record VDFB02137365.1, on the reverse strand, counting down.
TAAAATTCTTCAACAACTATTTGTTATACTTGGATTGAGAAATGAAAATTCCTTTGTTGTCTTGATTTACTTGTAGTCCAAGAAATAAATTCAATTCACCTATCATATCCATCTCGAATTCCTTCCACATTTAATCTGCAAATTTTCTGCACATATCATCATTTCCTCCAAAAATTATGTCATCAACATATACCACAACAATCAACATCTGATTTGAGTGAGTTCTGTAATAAAAATTACTATTAGCAGATCCCTTTTGAAATCCTTGTCCAATTAGGTACTTTTCTAATCTACCATACTAGGCTCTAGGTGCCTGCTTCAATTTGTATAAATCTTTCTTCAACCTGCAAAAAACATCTGGGTCACTTCCTGACTTGAATCCCTCTGGTTTCTCAATGTAGACCTCTTCCTTCATTTCTCCATTTGGTAAAAAAATTTGAAATCCTTGAAAGATGCAAAATCCAAGAATATCCGGATTGCTTCCATTTGGGCAACATGGGCATAGATCTCTTCAAAATCAATACCTTCTATCTGAGTGTAACCTTTGTAGACCAATCTTGCCTTATTTCTTACTACCTTTCCATTTCCATCTAGCTTGTTCTGGAACACCCACTTAGTTCCAATTACATTTTTATCTGTCGGTCTGGGCACAAGTTCCCAAGTCCAATTTTTCTCTATCTGATCAAGTTCTTATTTCATTGCCTTCACCCAATTCTGATCATTGCATGCTTCTTCCACAATTTTTGGCTTAGTTTCCAAGAGTAGGCACATTAATACTTGCTCTTGAGCTGCTTTGCTTCTTGTGATAATTCCCTTATTCTTATCTCCAATAATCTATTTTTTTGAATGGTTTTTCTGTACATACCTTGCAGTCTTAGTTGTAGTTGTCGGAGCCTCCTTTGTCTCTTCTTCTTCTTCTTCTTTCTCATATTTTTTTCCTTTGTCATACAAGTCATCTGATTTGTATTCAATGTGCCTTTTAGGAATTCTTTGAAAATATTCATCTACTTTCAAATTCACACTTTCAACCATCTTGTTCAGTCTCTTGTTGTAAAACCGGCATGCTTTAATTCTTGTAGAGTAACCCAAGAATATTCCTTCATCAGCTATGTTGTCAAACTTTCCAAGATTGTCCTCACCTTTCCTGATGTAGCATTTTCTTCCAAACATTTTGAAGTATTTTACTATGGGAGCCTTTCCATGTCATAGCTCATACGATGTCTTTCCATATTTCCTCCATAATAGTACTCTGTTAAGAGTGTACACTACTGTGTGTATCACTTTCTCTCCAGTAGACCTATGGTAAACCTGCTTCCATGATTATTGTTCTGCATACTTCTTAAACTGTCTAGTTCATTCTTTCTACTACACCATTATGATGAGGTGTTCTAGGGGCAGATAGTTTTCTCTTAATGCCATTCTTTTCATAGTATTTGTTGAATTCATTAGAAGTAAACACTCCTTCTCTATCATATCTTAAACACTTGATTCTTCTATCAGTTTAATTCTCAATTCTTTCTTTGAAAATATTGAATTTTTCTAGCACCTCTATTTTTTCTCTAAAAAAAGCAACCCAAGTAAATCTGGAATGATCATCTATTAAAAGCATGGCATACTTCTCACCTTGTAAGATTCTTGTTCTAGTTGGAACACAAAGATCAGTGTGTACAAGGTCCAACAGTCCGGTAGATGAATCTTCTTTTCTTCAAAAAATTTCTCTGGTTTGCTTTCCTTCTTGACATCCTTTGCAGATGGTATTGTCTGGTTTGGTCAGTCTTGGAAAATATCTAACAACTTTTGATGAACTTATCGTAACCAAATTGTTGAAGTTGATGTGACACATCCTCTGGTGCCAAAGCCAACTGTCATTGGATTGAGATACCAAGAAATTTTTTGTAGCTCCTTCCAGCTGATACATATTCCCACTTGTTCTTTTTCCAACTGCAATAACAGTTTTAGATCTCTTCCGGATCTCACAACCATCATCCTGATACTCTACTTTGTAGCCATTTTCGCACATCTGTCCAACACTCAGAAGATTATGATGTAAACCCTTCACATAGTAAACAATGTTAGTGTTGTGCTTTCCATCAAATGTAATAGAACCAATTCCAACAATCTGTGTTGTTTTATCATCTCCAAATCTAATAGATCGTCCATCATATTTCTCAAGCTTCACAAACTTACTTTTGTCACTAGTTATATGATTCAAACATCCACTATCAATTATCTATTCATCTCTATTTATTTTAGCAAATAATGTAGTTTCAGTGCCATTATCAAATTTCGGATAGATATTAGAGATATCAAATCTAGGCTCTTCCTTTTCCACCAAAAACAAGAAATCCTCATGATCTGATTCATCATCTAAAATTTTGACATTCTCATTGACATAGTAGGCCTTCTTATTGATCTTCTTAAAATTTTCTCTTGATGCTATTTCCAGAAACTTAGTTGCTAAATGACCAATCTTTCCACATCTAAAGCATTTAAGAGGCAACATACCTTTGTACTTGCCGGTACCTTTCTTCAACTTCCTTGCAAAATTTTCTTCCAACTCTTCTAAACTTTTATCATCTGAATCATCTTCTACCTTTGTGGCTTTGAAGGTGGTTTCATAATTCTCCTTTTCTTTTCCAAATTTTCTCATCTCAAATGCGGTCAAGGTGCCAAATAATTGTTCTCTAGTGAATTTCTTCGGATCATAAACTTCCTCAATAGTAGAGATCTTGTCATTGTAACTCTTTGGTAAGGTCATTCGAATCTTCTCCATTACATCTTCATCTATCAGAGTTCCTCTTGATTTTTGACTTCATTCAATGTACTGTCAACTCTTTGAAAATAGCTTGCTATATCCTCTTCTTCTTCTTCCATTCTCAAATTTTCATATCTGTGTTTTAGTGTTAGCTTCTTTGATAACTCGACTCTATCATTTCCTTCATAGATCTCTTTCAAATTTTCCCAAACTTCATAAGAAGTTCCTAATGAAATCACTTTTGTTAGCTTAGTCTTAGATAAAACACTATAGATTGCATACCTTTCCTTTTCATTCTCTTCATAAGTTGAAATCTCATTTGTAGTAGAAACACCTTTTGTCGGCTCAACATATTTTTTCTCAACAAATTTCCAAGTCTTGTAACCAAGAGAGATCAGGTAACCTCTCATCTGCACTTTCCAAAAACTATAGTCTGATCCATCAAACATAGGGATTGTCAATTTGTGCACCATTAGATCTACCCCAAGCGGTTAAGCTCTTCTTCGAGGAACCAAAGCTCTGATACCAATTATTAAACAATCGGGATGATTGAGAGGGGGGTGAATTAGTTATCATAAAATAATTTTCTTTACTTTGATTAATCCGGAGCAAACTTAAATCAATTAGATGATAATGAACATGAAATCACAAACAAAACCATGCACAAAGAACACCAAAATTTACGTGGAAACCCAAGAAGGGAAAAACCATGGAGAATAAATATCAATTATAAAGCACTGATTAAGGTGACACCGGTGAAGGTGATTTTTACAAGGGCTCACTGTCGATTGGGCTCACTGCTCAACTATTATAGCCAAATATACAAAAAGACTCACTACCAAAAGAGAAAGGCTCACTACCTACAAAAAATAAAAAACAACTCACTTCCAATAGAAGAATGATGAAAGGAAATCCACCAATAAAAGGACTATCACCAACAACACTGGATAGAATCTCACTATCTGCTGCCTTCGGTCATACATTTTCACACCCTTGACAATGCCTAGATATTCAAATTCACATTCATCACACTTGCTTTTCATAAAAAAAAAATTCTTATTTATACCATTCCATACTTTCATAATTTCTCAAGTTGACTAAGCACAATGTCTTCATAGTCTTCAAGTCGGCTGAATACAATTTGAAATAGGTCACCACAAAACATTCCTGTGGTGGAAAGGAATGAAATGTGGACCATACAAAACCTTCTTGAATGAATCAACATGCTACATGATATCTGAAATCAAGGAATAATATATACAAGTTACAATGCAAACCATGTGCCGGAGCACGACATCCAAAACCAGGCCAATCCAGAACACCAAGGCACCAAAATAGAACTTTGGTAAATCAATCAAGATATTTTGACATCAATGACAACCATTAATGACAACAAGCAATCAACATCATCTCAACACATTCCAATAGTCTCTTCAACAATAAGCATATCATTGCTAGTTTCAAAACCCTTTTGAAATTTGATAACCTTATAAAAAAAATTTGTTTCTACATTCTTGTGCATAGTCCCTTTTATTTTGAATATACACTTTCATTTCATGAATTTCAAAGACCTTATTTCCTAGGGGTTAGATGATCAACATTCTCAAAAATCTTGGTGACTACAAAAATAGTGAAAACCACTGCTACCTTTAAACTCTTAAGACCATGGTCTATTTTATAGTCATCAATTTTCTCCTCAACGTCACTATATAGTTGTGATCCACCATTAAGTAGTTCACTTCTTTTAAAGACCTTACTATCTTCTTTTCATTAATTATGATGAGACTATTTGATTTACCATCTTTTGAAGAGAACATTGTCAATATTTACAATAAAATCCACTACCTTTATGCTCTACCTTCATGGTGATATTACTATATCCATGTTTTTGATGATTAAATGCTTACTTAGCTCTCTTATGAGAATTAATTTCAATATTTATAATTTAGATTTAGACATTTTTTTCATGATGTCCATTGTCTTTTAGCTTTTCAGTCTCATAGGATTGTCCATAGTCACATTCATATTATGATTGCAAGATCATTGTCATGTGTATTCTGAAAGTCATATTGTTGCCATCATCTTGAAAAACCTTTCACTATCTTTCCTTTGGCATTATGACAATTATATTTACCTTTGATCATAGCACTTCCCTTCAATGGTGAATGTATGTCTTCAAAACTGTGCTCTTTTTGGCATTTGCTAACTATGATTTTTAGTATGACTGTCCTTTAAGCCTTGAACTACACTTAGGTTTCTACCTCTTTTGACTATCTTAAGTCCATGATGACTGTCTTCTTGTATCTCTTTGACCTTGTGATCATTAAGACAGTCCTTCAACTTAATAATAATATAATTTTCTTTGCTATTACCACTATGCATTAAGAGGTTTGAAAATTTTGTCTTTTAGATGCCTACAACACCATGCCTTTTTCGTTAGCCTTTAAGACATACCCTCCTAATCCTTTAAGACATTCCTTAACCTTTCCTCTCAACATGAGTTGAAATTCATACATTTTTAATGCAAAAAATGCTTGTATTATGCTCTTTTTCAAATGGCAATCTTTGGCATATGAAATTGATTTGCTTCATCCTCTAGACTTAATGGCTACCCTTGAATAGTTGGATTTATCTATCAACCCTTCAAATATTTCATCATTACCTCTTCATTAACTTTCCTCTCAAATATTTCAAGTAAGATACACAATGAATCCCCTTGTTATACCTAAGTTTCTCTCTCCTTTCTAGCTTTTTCCTTTTACAGATCCCTCACAAAGGCTTGCTACTCGCGATATATAGGTTTCATCCTTTCAAATAAAATACTAAAGAAAACACATATGCTAATAACTCAAACTATACCCAAGTCTTAATACAAATATGAAAAGTTAAAATGTAGGGACTTGGGAGTTATTTGATGCACCTATCAAGATGAGGCAACATGCAAGCTATGAAACTTGGAAATACGTGGGTTAACTGCATGAAACTCTTCAGGTCTGACAGTATCAATGATTTCTCCCCTTATTTCATGCTTAGAAGACTCTTATATAGATTCCTCAATCACCACAATGCAACTTACCTTCTTCACTTCTAGCAAAAACAAAAGACTAGTGCCCTTCTACAACATAGAGTTTTCTTCAGATGTCCTTTGCATTTTCTCTATATTGGTGCCTAGATTTAGAGTTCCCTACTTTTAATTTTCATGCAAATTGAAGTATTTATTTTCAATGGATTTTTATCCTCCTTTAGGCATGGAAACTTAAGTGTATAAAACTAAGCCATTCTCCTTTATTCAAATAAAACTTTGATATGACTTTTTAAAAATAAAATAAAAATGCTTTCCCTTTTGCATTTTGTGACCTACTACCAAAATAAATTATTTAAATGCAATATTTAAATAATCTCAATATTTGCATCAAATATGGACTACAATTAATATGAAGGTGACATGTCACATGGATTAAGCAGACCACACTTTGGTTGATAAGGTCACACTTCTTAGGAGATGTATGCTATTGTCACTAAGAAGGGATGGTTTCCTATGCAAATAATGAGTGGGGAACTATATGCCTCCCCTTAAAATGTTAGTGTATTTTCTACACTAACATTTTAAGGAGATATGAAGGAATCCCTTAGTAGAAGGAATACTCCTAGGAGATGGATAACTAACCCCTTGTCCCCAAATTACAGGGACAAAGGTGAGCCCAATATGGTGCTCCTTGCAAGAAAAAGATGATTGCATAAAGCTACATTTAAACCTCCATGAATGGTAGTGAATATGTTATGATACTACAAATACCACATGGAAAGGAGAACAACAAATTAATGTTAATCTAAATTACATCTTCAAGTTGATCCCCATAAGGACCAAATTCTCTTAATTTCTTCTTTAAGGCATGACATTCATCCATAAGATGTCCAAGTGTTCTATGATATTCACAATAAGACATGTTTGTACCCTTACCTTTCTTATCTTCTCGATCAAGGATAGGTGGTAATGTAATAAGTCCTAGGTTGAGAAGTGTGTCTAAGGTTTTCTAGTCCTGGTTATAGGATGTAGAAAGGGTAACTTTTTACGTTTGTATTTCTTGGTTGGTGGCTTAGATGTTTATTGTGAAAGTGGAGGATCTTGGTAACCTAGTCCTTTGGTATCTTCTAATGGTGTTCACTCCAAGAGAGGATGGATTTCATGCTCATTCTTAAGGTCACACCCTTGCTTTCTCAAGATCCTAAAGCCTTTTTTATGTCTTCTCCAACTCAATGGGTGTGTTTGTGACCTTATGCCCATATGATGGGGAATTAGTTGATGTGCCTTACATAAGGTTGTTATTGGTAGGTATCTCCATGCATATTGTTTGGGGAATGCCTTGTGATTCAGTTTTGAGATGTAACAATGTGAACGCTTCAAGTGGTGGCATGGTAGTATGGTATTGGTATGGGGTAATAGGCCATTACATTGAGGGATAAAAGGTTGCATTATTCTCAAGGTTAAAATAAGGAACTTTTTATGAACTCATGCATGCTCTCTTCGTCTTGTCCTAGGATATAAAAAAGACATATAATAGGAGATGGTGTGTCATGAATGTCATTATCAAAACTAGGATCAACACCAAACACATAGCTTGAAACATCAACCAAAGATTTCAAGGACATCCATAAAGAAATTTTTCAATGAGGTTGTTAATCTGCGAGTGAAGAATAGCTAGATTTTTTTTTTGATAGAGGCTCCTGAGAATATTCTATCATAGAAAGTTAACCTATGCCCATATAACAAGATAGAGTCACCCAAGGGTGTCTGAGTCCTGGTTAAGGGTTTTGGAAATTCAAAATTTGACTATGTATTAAACTATTTAAAGATTCATATTCCACTTGCAAAAAGTTGTAACAACAAATGATTTCCTAGAATTTTCGTAATTTATGCCAATTTGATGCAAAATACAAGTATGCAAGAATGTTGAAGATTTTTGAACAAGTTATGAATGCAAATTTGAGATCTGAAATGTAATAATATACTGATTCTCAAAATGTAAAGGCCTAGAAATGAAGATTTTGACACAATTTTGAAACACAAACAATGCACTTTCTTTCACCTTTATGAACTATATGCAATATGCCTAAAAACATGAAATTATTGCTTCCAAAACAAAGATCTACAAGTACCTTTTGAATGAGCAGATATAGACAAACAATTGTGAAAAAAATAGTTGATGCATTTGTACAAGGACAGGGTCACCTAGGGTCATCCGAGTCCTTGGCCGAAGGTTTGAAAACTGGAAAACTAATTTTTTAAGTTGTTGTTTAGGGTTTTTGTTTCTATTTGCAAACAATTTTGGCAATAACTATTTTTCCAAAATTTCTCAATGTGTGAACAAAAATGAATGCAATTTTGAATGAATATCTAATCTAAAATGACTAAAAGAAAGCCTAATACAAGCTATGATGCAATATTTTTGGATTTTTGTGACTTTTTTATGATGCCAATATGAAACCCTAAATAAATGATGCAAAACAACACAATGCAAAACCTAGATCTAGGATTATTGAATGCAATTTTTAGAAGGTTTATGATGTTAATATGTCAAGTTCACTAAAATGAAATAAAGGAAAAAATTGATCCTAGGTTCTAAGTGCTTAGAACCATAGGATACAATGACTTTTCCCAGGGTTTCATTGAGATGTAGATCAACAAGATGATTAGATTAACTTTAAACCATGAAGGTGAGTCAATCAGACTTAGATCTACATCTAATTGAAGACAGGAATAGATCAAAAATGATTTGGAATGATTAACTAATTAAGTTATATTAACTTATATGTAAAATTCAAGATCCTAACAATTGACAGATGAAAGAAGTAATTTGTAGGTGGATCTGGGAAGTGTAGAGTGATATGTACCAACATAGAAAAGCTTGTTTTAGCCACCGTAGGACATAGTCACCAAGGAGCATCTAAGTCCTTGTAGGGGTGACCTACTCAGCTTTTGGGGTCCTATGGTGATAGGCCTAAGACTTCTATTTCCACTTGCAAAGTTGTCAGAACATTATTGGATAATTATATAAGTGAGTTTCCATTTGTTGACAAGATGTAGAGCTTTGAATGCAACAATGAACAATTTATCTTCAAGATTCCTTCAATCCTCTTCATCTTGAGATTGCACATTCACAAAGAGAGGAAATGTTGGGCCATTTTAGAGGCTTGACTTAGTCAAACCCCGTGTAAATGTTTCCACTTTTACAATGGCAATGCCAATGATAGGAATGATAATTGAAAGGAAGGAATGATGAAATCACAAAGTGCTACAACTCACCACCCTTCAATTTATTACTTGAAGGACTAAAGACATGCACATCACTTCAAGGATTTGGATCTTTATTTCTTGAATGATTGAATTATTTGGAGACCTACAAAATGGGTTAGCCTTCACAAAACAATGATAGAATGATAAAATGAACTCACATACACTTTGACATGATTCTTGGATCTTGAATTGCTACAATAAATCACTAAAATACTACTCTTTACTTGCTCTTGAATGCTCTCAATGTTCACCTCTTGCTAGATTCTCTCACTTAGATTTCAAATGGTGAAATAACTAGGTATTTATATGAAATTGTGCTAATTTCCTAAAAATTAGATTCCAAAAGTTGGCACTTAAAATTTGAATTTTGAATGTTAAATGTTGCCGACAACATATTAAAAATTGGTTAGCGGGAAGATAGGGGGACCTGTATGCCCATGGGAATATGGGTCTTGGCCTTATCTTCCAATAAATTTAGTGTGGAGATCAAACATTAATTTCCTACATTTGTTCAATGCTTGCAATCCTTTGGAAAATAGTAAAAATAGGCTTTGGAATGCATAATTTAGGAAATTAGGAGCTTCATTAGGTTCGATAAATTAAGGGGGAGAAAAACATATTGTGAAATTGTTAAATGTAACAATTTTTGACACTAAATTTATCCCCTAATTTTGTGAGAGTATGAACCTATGCTCAAACTCACACTAAAGTAGAGAAATATATTTCAAGAGGGGTTCAATTGTCCAAATGTTGAGAAGATAGGATGAATAAGGATCTAGTGGGAGTGCACAAGACCCCAAGATCTAAGATCCCATGGTAAAACAACATAGGGACAAAGGAACACACACGTGTATGAAATGTAGCAAGACAACATACACAAACATACATGTCAGAAAGCATGAAGAATACAAGATGAAAACACATCATGGTATGATGGAACATAAAGATGGCAATGAAATGAAAACAAACACAATGTAAACATGATGTAAACACAAAGAAGACAAACAAAAAGAAAAAAATAAAACAAAAGATTAGTACTAAAAGATTCAAGTCGATAAGGTAAAGAGACCTTAGTCTAAAATTGTCTCAAATACCAAACATCATCCATTGAATAAATGCTAGTTTGTATGATGACTAGGAAGTTGTGTTATGCCATGTATCACTCATGAAACAAATGCCTCCATTGGAAATAAATGTGTGTTATGCTAGGTAGCCATGTTAAAAGGTGTTCATGAATCACACCATATGAAATTCCAATATTTTCTAGGTGAACCATAAACTGGAAGGAAAATGGACTAGTGAAGTCTGATATTCACTAGGTGAGCCCCTAAGATAAGGTAAAATGAGAAACACACACTAGGTCTAAAAGGTGTGCCCATAAAAACCATACCAAGGGTTATAAGTTCCTTGATAACATAATAAGTGGCCCAAAGTGCTATATCAATTCATCACTAAGTTCAACACCCATGAACAAAGTGAAGGAAAAATGCCGAGGTTTAACATTACGAGGGACAAATATGAAAAGGTTTAACAACACGAGGGATGAATATGACAAGGTTTATTGTCACGAGGGACAAATATGACAAGGTTTAATGTCACGGGGGATGGATATGACAAGGTTTAATTCCACAAAGGATGAATATGATAAAGTTTAATGTCATAGGGGATGAATATGACAAAGTTTAGAACCTCAAGGGATATTGTAATAACATCACCACAAAAAGGTAACAATCAAATTGGATTTACTTAATAAATGAACATCAAACCTTAGGGAAAATCACACATGGTGTTTCCACTAAGAGAGGACTAGTCAAGGAATATAAATTCACACCTTAGGGCATACCAACCATAGTATCACCACCAAGAGGAATGTTATATGCCAAGAAGGGTCACACTCTTATGGGACACCAAGTCTAAAATTATTACAAAGGAGACATGTCACATGGATTAAGAAGATGACACTTTGGTTGACAAGGTCACACTTCTTAGGATATGTATGCTATGTTCACTAAGAAGGGACCATTTCTTATGCAAGCAATGAGCAGGGGACTATATGCCCCCCTTAAAATGTTAGTGTATTTGCTACACTAACATTTTAAGGAGATACAAAGGGATCCCTTGCTAGAAGGAATACTCCTAGGAGATGGATAAATAACCCCTTTCCCCCAAAGTATAGGGACAAAGGTGAGCCCAATATGTTGCTCCTTGTAAGAAAAAAGATGATTGTATAAAGCTATGTTTATACCCCCATGAATGGTAGTGAATATGTTATGATACTACAACTACCACATGGAAAGGAGCACAACAAATGAATGTTAATCTATTACATCTTCAAGTTGATCCCCATAAGGATCAAATTCTCTTAATTTCTTCTTTAAGACACGGCGTTCATCCATAAGATGTCCAAGTGTTCTATGATATGCACATTAAGACATGTTTGTACCCTTACCTTTCTTATCTAAACTCAGTCACAGATAGGTGGTAATGTAATAAGTCATAGATTGATCTAAGTGTGTCTAAGGTTTTTTCAATCTTAGCTATAGGATGTACAAAGGGTAACTTTTCAAGTTTGTATTTCTTGGTTGGTGGTTTAGATGTTTGTTGTGAAAGTGGATGATCTTAGTAACCTAGTCGTTTGCTATCTTGTAATGATCTTTTCTCCAAGAGAGTATGTATTTCATGCTCATTATTAATGTCACACCATTTCTTTACCAAAATATTGAAGCCTTGTCCATAAGTCTACTCCAAGTCAATGGGTGTGTTTGTGACCTTATGCTCATATGCCGGGGAATTAGTTGATGTGACTTCCATAATGTTGTTATTGGTAGGTAACTCCATGCATTTTATTTGGGGTATGCCTTATGATTTAGTTTCAGGATACAACAAAGTGAATGGTTGAAGTGGTGGCATGGTAGGATGGTGTTAGTATGGGGTAATAGGACATTGCATTGAGGGGTAAAAGGTTGCATTATTCTCAAGGTTACATAAGGAACTTTGTATGAACTCATGCATTCTCTCTACATCTTGTCCTAGGACATCTAAAAGACTTGGAATAGGAGATGGTGTATCATGAGATTCATTATTAGAACTAGTATCATCACCAAACACACAACTTGACACATCAACCAAAGATTTCAAGGACATCCAAATTTTACCGAAACACGTAACCATAGTGAAATTTTGCAATGAGACTATAATATACAAATGAAGAACAACTAGATAACAACTTCAAACAAAGGCTCATGAGAGTACTCTATCATAGAAATTTGACCTATGCTTAGATAAAAGGATAGAGTTTCCCAATGGCATCTAATTCCTAGTTAAGGGTTTTAGAAATTCAAAGTTTGACTATGTATTAAACTATTTAAAGATTTTGATTCTACTTGCAAAAAGTTGTAATAGTAGATGATTTCCCAAATTTTTCTTAATTTATGCAAATTTGATGCAAAATACAATTGTGCAAGAATATTGAAGATGTTTGAACAAGTTATGAATGCAAATTTAAGATCCAAAATGCAATAATTTACTGATTTTGAAATGTAAATTCCTTTTGATGTTATTTTGAAATGCAAACAATGCTCTTTCTTTCACCTTTGTGAACTATATGCAATATTCCTAAAAGATGCAATTACTACTTCCAAAACAAAGATCTGCAATTACCTTTAGATTGAGCAGTCACAGATAATTTTTTTTGAAATTTTTTGTTGATACACTTGTACAAGGATAGGGTTGCCTAGGGGTGTTTGAGTTCTTGAAAAGAGGTTTAAGAATGGAAAAAATGAGTTTTTAAGTTGTTGTTTAGGTTTTTTCGTTTCTATTTGCAAATAGGTATGACAACACGAATATTTTTCTAGAATTTCTCAATGTGTTCTAAATGTCAATGTATGATAATGTGTGAAAAAAAATGAATGCAATTTTGAATGAATCTATTTGATCTAAAATGACTAAAAGAAAGCCTAATACAAGCTATCATGCAATATTTCTAGATTTTTATGAATTTTTATGATGCCAATATGAAACCCTAAATAAAAGATGTAAAACAATGTAATGCAAAACCTAGATCTAGGATGATTGAATGCAATTTTTAGAAGGTTTATGATGTTAACAGGCTAGGTTCACTAAAATGAAACAAAGGAAAAAAGTGATCCTAGGTCCTAAGTGCTTAGAAGCATAGGATACAAGGACTTTCCCTAGGGTTTCATTGAGATGTAGATCAAAAAGATGATTATATTGACTTTCAATTATGAAGGTGAGCCAATCAGACTTGGATCTACATCTAATTAAGGATGATAATAGATTGGAAATGATTTGGAGTGATTAACCTAATTAAGCTATATGACCTAATATGTAAAATGCAAGATCTCAACAATTGATAGATGGAAATAGTAATTTACAGGTAGATCTAGGAGGTGCATAGAGATATGTACCAACCCAAAAAAGCTTGTTTCAACCACTGTAGAAGGACATAGTCACCAAGGGGCATCTAAGTCCATGTAGGGGTGTCTTTCTCAATTTTTGGGGTCCTCTGGTGTTAGGTCTAAGACTTCCATTTTTGCTTCCAATGTTGTTAGAACGTTGTCAGACAATTCTATAAGTTAGTTTTTGTTTTTTGATAAGATGTAGGGATTTGAATGAAATAATGAGAACTTTTTCTTTAGTATTCCTTCACTCCTCTTCAACCCGAGATTTGCATATTCACAAAGAGAGAAAATTTTGTTCCATTTTAGGGGCTTGCCTCAGTAAAACCTTGTGTAAGTGTTTCCACTTCCATAATGGCAGTGTCCATGATAGGAATGATAATTGAAAGGAAGGAATGATGAAAACACAAAATGTTTCAACTCACCACCCTTTAATGGCTTCCATGAAAGACTAAAATCATGCACATCACTTAAGGATTTGAATTTTTCTTTGGAGACCTACAAAATGGGTTAGCCTTCACAAAACAATGATAGAATGATAACATGAACTCACATACACTTTGACATGATGCTTGGATCTTGAATTTATGTAATAAATAACTGAAATGTTGCTCTTGAATTTCTCTTGAATGCTCTCAATGCTCACCTCTTGCTAGATTCTTTCGCTTAGATTTCAAATGGTGAAATGACTAGGTATTTATATACAATTATGATAATTTCTCAAAAATTAGATTTTGAAATCCAACACTTAAAATTTGAATTCTAAATGTTAAAATGCCACCAACAATATATTACAAATTTGTCCCTGATAAGATAGGGGGATCCATATTCCCATGGGCATGTGGGTCTTGGCCCTATCTGCCAAGACATTTAGTGCTAGGCTCAAAACATTAATTCGCTACATTTGTTGAATGCTTGCAATCCTTTGGAAAATGGTAAAAATAGGCTTTGGAATGCATTTTTTAGGAAATTAAGAGCTTAATTAGGTCCAATGAATTAAGGGGGAAAAACATAAATGTGAAATTGTTAAAGGAGATAATTTTTGACACTATAGATATAAGTAAATTTATCAAAATAGATCATGATTGATGTTGTAAGTGTTTTTTATCTAGTCAAAAAATTGTTTAAAATAATTGTAGCAAGACAAATTGAGTAGGATGCTTAATGTGAGGTACTATATACAAGGATAGTGAGTATTGAAGAGCTTTTGTGCATGAAGGAAAATAAGAATGTAGATACATGATTTATATTAATGATTTATAAAAGCCCCATATTTGATATAAGGATATATACATATTTAGCATATATCATACTTGAAGAGGAGATGAGAAAATTGAGGAGATGTTTATTGCTAAATACAAGTAAAATAATGTTCTAGTAATATTCTATAATGACATTTTGTTTGTATGTAGGTATAAAAGAGTTAAAGGATAATTAGTACTAAATTTGAAGAAAATTATTCTACATTATCAAATTCAAACAAAAAAATGATATCATCATTGAAAATCTTTAAAACATGAAAATATTAGTTCATACTATCAAATTCAATCTAAAAATATGTAATTTAGTTCTTCTACATTGATAAAACAAAAATATTTGGTGGAATTGTTAAACAATGATTGATATTTTGTAAACACCATAAAAATGTGGTTCTATGTCAGATAAAGCACAAATCGCAAAGAAAAATAGAGCATGTAGGTCTTGAAGCATGGGATCCACATGCCTTTTTATATTTTTTTTGGAATTTTGATAAATGCACTCATACTATAACCTACTTTGAGTATTCCAATACGAAGAGATGACAATAGTTAGAGGGGGAGGGAGATGTAGAGAGAGTGATAATGGTAGAGAGAGAGAGAGACAAAGGGGGGGAGAGAGAGATAGAGAGATGCATGTGAAGAGAGCAATATAGAGGTAGCGATAGAGATGGGGGATAGTGAGGGAAGAAGGAAGGGATGTGGGAGATAAAGAGATAGAGGTAGAGAAAGGGAGAGATATAGGTAGGGAGGGGGATATAGAGAGGATGGAGATAGATAGGGAAGGGGAGAGAGCTCAATAGAGAAAGAGAGGGGGAGAAGGAGAGATATAGAGATATATCAAGAGGGATAGATATTTGAGAGAGGTGTGATAGAGAGGGATAGGGAGAGATATAGAGACAAGGAGATAAAGCTAGAAATACATGGATAGAGAGAGAGTGTAATGGATAGAGAGGGATAGATATAAGTGATAGAGATAGCTAGGGAGAGAGAAAGGGTGAAATAGAGATAAGTAGAGAGACAAATAGAGAGAGAGAGAGAGAGAGAGAGAGAGAGAGAGAGAGAGAGAGAGAGAGAGAGAGAGAGAGAGGGGGAGATAGAGAGAGAGGAAGGGATGGGGAGGGGGAGATATTGGTAGAGAGATAGGTCCAAAGATGGAGAGAGAGGGGGATGGGGAGAGAGGGAGAGATATATAGATATATTTAGAGGGAAAGGAAGAGGGGGAGAGAGAGGTGAGATATAGAGAAGTATGGATAGATAAATAGAGATGGAGAGAGAGAGAGGTGAGATAGAGAGAAGTAGAGAAGGAATGAGCGAGGGAAGGAGAGGTAGATATGGATAGACATAGGGAGGTATATGTATAAAGATATGGATAGATAAAGAGAGAGAATAATATACATAGAGGGAGAGATATAAGTTATAGAGAGGGATAGGGAGAGAGAAAGGGTGAGATATAGATAAGTAGAGATAGATAAATAGGTATGGAGAGGGAGATAGGGAGAGAGAGAGGGAGAGGAATGAGGGGGATAGGGAAATATAGGAAGAGAGAAAGGGGTGGAGAGAAAGAGAGGTAGAGAGATATGTCTAGAGAGAGAGAGGGATATATTGAGAGATAAAGAGGATATGAAGAGATATATAGATGTAGGGGAGACAGAGGTAGAAATATATGGACAAAGAGAGATAATAATGTATATAGAGGGAGAGAAATAAGTGATAGAGAGGGATATGGAGAGAGAAAGGGTGATATAGAGAGAAATAGAGATAGATATTTATAGATATGGAGAGGGAGAGAGAGAGAGGGAGGAAGAGAATGGGGGAGAGATAGGGAAATATCGAAAGAGAGAGAGAAGCAGAGATAGAGAGGGAGGAAGGGAAGGGGAGAAAGGGAGAGAGAGATAGATTAATTTAGAGGGATAGGGAGAGAGGAAGAAATATAGAGAAATGGAGGTATAGAGATATAGAAAGGGATAAGAATATAGAGGTAGAGAGAGGATGGAGAGGGAAGATATAGATAGATATAGAGGGATAGGGATATAGATAAAGAATTAGGGAGATAGAGGTAGGTAAAGATATGGATAAAGAGAGATACTTGGAGATATAGATGAAGAGATAGGTTTATTTTTTCTTCACAAAAGTATGAACATATTAGAATGTGCTCATGTTTTATCTAATTTGGGTATTGCTATCCCTTAGGGTTGGATTTTCCTTCAACATCCAACCCAAATGGTTGGATTTACATGTCAATTCCCAAAGACATATTTTTTGCATATTTCAATAAAATGACACAATCTTGAGTGTGCTCTCTATTAGGTTTTCATGTCTTTCAAAGTCAAGTTAAAAAATACCACAATAACATTGAGTTATCTCTTAGCTTTCTAACCATGTATTTTTTTCTATATTTCAAATATGTTAAGGTTTTGATCTTTAATTTCTTTTGCTAGTGTCTCCATTTTTTTTCAAAAACCTATGTAAGGTATTTTTAGTTTCATTTTTTACCCATTCAACAAAATTTAAAATAAATTATATCTTTACAAACTAGGCTCTATTCTATACACTTTAGAAAAATGATTTTCAATTAGTTTCAAAAAATTTGGGGGTGACATGCTTAATTTTTTTATTTTTTTCATAATGTTTCCACTTTGAAAATTAGTAAAAACTCATATACCAATTAAAAAATTAGCAAAAAAAATGAGCATAAACTACATGGTATTAGTTAAATTATCACTAAAGTGATTTATTAAATACTAAGTAAAAGTTAACATCTTCAGCCTGGAGCACACTAGGAACTATGTTCTTTTTTGACAAAAATAAGCGCACTTTATGTGATCCCCCTATTTGAACCCCTTAAACTCCACTTTTAAAAAAAAATGAAACAAAGAAAAATAGGTGCACACCAAATTGGATTAACAAAATGATGCACCTAATTTTTCTATGTGTTTCACTCAATTATGAGGGGTATAATGCATAAATGAATATTAGAAATAAAACTTAACTGATATAGCAATCAAAAGGTAGGTTTTAAGAGGGTTAAATGTTGTGTACCTGTTGCAAAAATTGCATTTTCAGGCCTCACTGAGGACTCATTTTCCTAGTGGAGAATGGGTCCTCACTAGGGTTCTGGAAAAATGTTTTTTGGGTTCTATTCTTCAATTTCTACACTCCCAGATCCTATTTGAAGACTTTTAGAAAATCAAAAATTAAATTTTGTAGATTAGTTTTCGTGATCTTGCAAGAAAGGTGACAACTTTAACAACTTTGATAACTTTGCAACTTTGAAAACTTTTGCTTTCCAATATATCTTCAACCTAAAACCTGCAGTCACACATCGAAGGAGAAGAAAAATATTGTTTTGTTAGAGAATAGGGGTTTGCCTTGGTCAAACCCCATTTTTGTAATTAAACCTTGAAATGAAACAATGCATAAAGGAATGATGAATGAACATGATGTAATGTAACAACTCACCAAACCTTGTTGAAACTTTGGATTGCAAATTTGAAACTTAGCATGAAATGACCTTAATGAGTGTGGATCTTAATCATAAGTTTGACATAAGATAATGAATTTGAACACTTGAACTTGATCACCAATGCTACATCATCACATTAGCTCAACAACATGCATGACTTTGACATGATGATTGATATATTGATTGCTACAATAAACTTCAATAAATCTGCCTTTGAATGCCTTAGAAATGCTCTTGGATGCTCTATCAATAATCGTGTGATATCTTAGGATGCTTGAGTCAAAATTGCTAGGCTTGCTTAGATGAAACTATGTGGAATAACTTATATTTATACTTATCTTATTCTTAGTTCCTAAAATTCAAATAACACAAGTTGACATCAGATTGAGGATTTTAAATAATTAAAATATTACCAAAAATATATTCCAAGGGGGTTCCTAGGGTTAAGTGAGTACCCATTCCCTAGATGGAGAATGAGTTCTATCACAACAAACTAGGACAAACTTTAGACAATGTGTAATTTCATGTGAAAATAGGGTCCTAGGTCACTAACCTAGGACACAAACCTTGCAAAATTAAGTGTTGTGTAATATCATTTAAGAGTTTCAGGTTTTATCCCTTAGAATCCACAATTAATTAATAAATCCCTAGATGGTGTGAAAGTGTAAAGATACACTTTACAACACCCTAAGTAAGTCACCATTAAGTCCATTTTATTAAAAAGGGCCCTAAAATTAATGTGAATGTTTAAAACACATTACAACACTAAATCAAGGCATAATTAGGCTCATTTTATTATTAATTATTCCCAAATTAAGTGTGAAAAAGGGAAACTTTTTTTGACACTACATTTAGCCCCCACTTTAGTGAGAATATGACCCCATGTAAAACTCACACTAAAGTAGACATTATGTATGCATCAATGAAAAAGATACACAATCATACACTATCAAAGACTAAGAATATCAAGCCTAAATGACCTCCTACGTGATGTGGAACATATCTAGACTATTGGTTTTATGCTCACTCTGGGGTAGTGGAACCTCAAGCCATCTACTAGGTGAGTATTTCTCCAAGAAGTTGGTTTAGTGAGAAAGTCATGCCTGTGTGTCAGCTCTCACTATACTTACCATACCAAAGCTATCCCTCTGATAACTTTGATAGAGCACCACTCACATTCCTGTTTCGTGCTTAAAAATTTATGTTATGCTAAGAACCAATGCACATGGAAAGGCTCTGCAGGAAAGCAAGGTGTGTTATGCTAGGTGGCCTTGAATTAAGGTTTCAAGCTTCAAAAGGTTAGCAAGTTGTGTTATGCCAAACACTTATGAACAATAATGCTAGTAAAGGTTTTTTTTCAAAGGGATTTTGCTTCATTCGTGTAAGGTCTTCTTAGGGAACATTGTTCCTAATCTCTACAAGAGAGGAAAAATCAAGAGAAATAGATTGACACTTAGGGGATAACTCACATTGCATCAAGCCCCTAAGAGAAAGTCATACACTAAGAAATATTGCACTCTTGGAGGAAATCACACCCAATGACACCACCAAGAAAAGGACACATCACAAGGAAAAATAAAATCACACCATGAAACAAAAAATGTTGAAAGAGGACCATCAGGTGCATGTTTAAGTATGTCTTTTTGTGAGAAAGCAATATCAAGAGGTATCTTGGTTGAGCCCTTACGAGATTTAGCTTCAATAAATGCTATGAATTCAACTTGTTCATTCACATTTTCATCTTTTATGTTTTCATCATCTGTATCAACATTCAACACATCATTTTTTATTTCACTAGCTTTGAAAAATGAAATGGTATGTTTTGGAATGGGATTTGTAAATATTTGTAAGTTTTGGCTAGGAGGAGCTATAGACTTATTACCCTAATTGTTCACACCTCCAATTAGAAGATGATTAGAATCAATGAGGTCTTGCATAAGATGTTTAAGACACTTACAATACTCCCTATCATGTCCATTTTTTCAATGATAATGACAATAAGAATTTGGTCTAAATTATGTGAGAAATGGTTTATTAGGATAAAGAGCTTTGACAGGAGGTAGGGAAAACATATTATTTTCTATGAGTTGTAGCATGTTATTGTGAAGAGTATTGGGTAAAGGGGTAAATTTTCTATTCCTATCTATAAAGGCATATGAATTTTTCATCTTTATGATAGCCACTTGGTTATCAACTTGTTGATTTGGTTGAGGGGAATTAAGTTGTAAAAAGCCCCTATTCTATTTCTTGAAAGGTTGGTAGCTATTTTGAGGCACAGATTCAAACTTTTCAAGATGACTAGGAGGAAATTTCACATCATGACCATAAGCCAAATTTTGATAATCACGAAGGGTTGTACATAATTGTGTGAAGGATGGGAATTTCAACCTCTCATGTTTGGTTTGGATTTTTCTTTGTAAATTGGAAATAAACATTCATTGAAGGTCGACATCAGGAATCTTATTTTTTATTTGTGAATAAAGCATTTGATATCTCGCTATGAAATTAGGACCACTTTATCATCATCTTTTTTCTTGCATGTCACTAAATCAGCTCAGGTCATCTTGGGACCCATTTGAATGTGGAAGTGGTTGTAAAAGGAATCAACAAGCTCATTGAATGAACCAATAGAGTTATTTAGTAAGGAAGAAAACCACTCTAAAGTAGTGTCCTTCAAGGATCTAGGGAATAATTTAGCCAGGAGATTATCTTTGAAGATGAAATCACTACATATGATTGTATAAGTGGAAACATGGCTAACAGGATCTCCTCTCCCACCATATTTCTCAAATCTAGGAACTTCTCTACCTTGTGGCATTTGTGTTCTCAATATCTCCAGGGATCATGGGTTGGTTTTGATGTATTGTGAAGGTTGACCATTGTTGTTTTTATTTATGGTTGTGATTTTTTGTTGAAGGGATGACATGTTTTGCATAAGTGTTTTAATGTTGACATCATTGTTACTGTAAGGTGGAGGGGAGTAAGGTGGAGTGGTGTATGTATGTGGAGGGAAAGTGAATTGTAAATTTGTGAGGGAGGATGGTTGAGAAGATATTTTATTTGAATGCACAAAGCTAGAAGGATTCCCTATGGAAATACCTAAGTGTTGAAATTGCTAGTAGGTTAATCATGGTTGTGGTAATTTGAGTACTAGTGTATGTAGGAATGGAAATGGGTATTGTAGAAGGAGTTGAAGTCCCACCTTGGCTTTGGGTATACCCCAAAGCTTGAGTATCACTATTCATGGTAGGGATTGTGTTTTTTGTTGGGAAATTGTGTCTCAACCTTGCAATGAGATGGTTTTATTATTCAATTCATGGATTCTAAGTTTCCTTAACCTATGTTGCAGGGTTCTGAAGTTTCATAACCTCCCGACTTAGTGATCTCTTTGTTGTCACAGGGTTCCAAGTTTTTGTAACCTAAGTCATGGGGTTCTAAAGTTTCATAACTTAGCAACTTGGCATTTCCTGTGTTGTCGGTGGATCGTAGATTCTCAAAATTTCATAACCTCTGACGTGAGGTTCTGAAGTTTTCATTTCTTGTGACTTGGTGATATGTGATGGAGTTATGGTGGGACCCGATAGGTTGATAAGGATATATGGTGACCTTTATATGCAGATGGCAATTATTGATGGGAAGATTGTGGAATTCACATCCTTGTTGTGAATTGTGTGGCAGTGTGGGACCCAAATGGTAAGATGGTCAACGTTCGATGAGTGATGTGTTGACACATGGAATAGATTCATTGGACTAAACTATATTTGTTGATAATGATGTATCTGCATGTCAAAATTAGGTTTCTCATTGGTTGAACGATTGGTACTACGACATGGGATAATTAGGCGGACCTAAAGAATGTGTGATATAAAGAGAGTGGTAGAAGGTGACAAAATATAAAGTCGGCTAGTCAGTTAGTAGTCCTATGGTCTCTAGGCCTCTCTCTAGTAATACTCATGTGAGAAGCTTGCTCTACAAGTATATTGAAATTCTTTTTGATTTACTAAATAATATATTGGGTGGCTTTTGGAGTGTGGGGTTTTTCTTCCAAAATGGTTTTCCCCACATAAATCACTATTTCATGGTTTGAATGGTATTTATCTTTATTTTTGTTTAAGTTTATGCAATTGCTAAAGATTTGTAAATTTTTTGCATGTTTATCCTCTCACGGTTAGTGTAGGAAGTTGTTTTTATACCTTAGCTTCCTTACAAGTGGTATTAGAGCTTGATAACCTTTGGTTTTTAAGTTGTGGGTTGTTGGGTTTTTTGGACTAATCGAGTTTTGAGTGGGAGCTTGTGTAAAAGACACTTTGTGATCTTGTTGCAGGAATTTTCAGATGGTAAGTACATCAGGGAGAATAGAGGTGGATAAGTTTTCTAGAAATAATTTTGAAATGTGGAAGCTAAAGATGGAGGATCTATTGATAGATCGATTTTTGTGGGATGTTGTTGATGAGAATGTTTCAAGGCCTACAAATCCCACTCAGGCTACTCAATATGATATTATAGACCATAAAGCCAAGGGTCTAATCAGATTGTGCCTGACATAATTTTTTTTAATCAATTTCCATGAAGAGACCTCTGTACAGAAACTATGGAAGAAGCTTGGTGAGATGTATCAAGCCAAATATTTAGTGAAAAGTATTTTCTTGAGGAAGAAATTGTATTCCTTGAGAATGGAAGAGGGTGGATGAATCATAGACCACTTGTAAGCATTCAATATGCTGGTGGCTTAGTTGGCATCAGTTGGTGTCAAAATGGATGAGGAAGAGAAATGTTAGATATTCCTTTGTTCTTTTCTTGATTCGTGGGATTCTCTTGTTATGGCTATTGGGAGTACTTCTATTATATTGAAGACTGAAGATGTGGTGGGTTATTTTATTTTTGAAGAAATGAGGAAGGTATCCATTAGTACCAAGGAGGCCTTGAATGTCCATGGAAGATCTAAGGAAAAAGGAAAGAAGAATGAGTAGCATGACAAATCCAAGTCTAGGGGAAGATCTAAGTCTCTTGGAAAGTCCAAATTTATTTGTTGGATCCATGGTAATCCTAGTCATGTTCGTAAGTACTACAAAGAAGAAAAGAAGAAGAAAAAGAAGAAATTTGATTTTGATTCTCAGTCTAAGAAGGGAGATGGTGACACATTCATTGTAGCTTTGGAAACTCATGCAGGTAATGATGCATGGTTAATTGACCTAAATGCATCTTTCCATATGAAATTTAATAGAGATTGGTTTTCTGAATATGAAGAATTTGATGGAGGTAAGGTGTACTTGTGTGATGATTCACATTTAGACATTGTTGGCTGTGGTAAAGTTAAAATCAGGTTTCTTGATGGTAGAATAAAAAGGATTAATGGTGTGTTGCATATCGTTGGTTTAGCACGTAATTTGTTATTTGTTAGCAAACTAATATATGCGGGTGTGCAAGTAGTATTTTTTGATGTAGGATGCAAGATGGTTAGAGGTGCTATGGTGATTGCTAGAGGTGTCAAATATGGTACATTGTATAAGCTTGATGCATGCACTATTGAGTGTAATAGTACTTATGTGGAAAGCAAGTCTATGGAATAAGTGAGGGTTTCACCTTCAACAAATGGTCATGGCTTTTGGGTACCCAAGGGTTCTCTTTCTTCTGAAATAAAGTTACCTATAGAGAAAACTATGTTATGGAACTAGAGACTTGGCCACATTAGAGAAAAGGGTCTAAGGACCTTGAAAAATAAAAACCTTGTTGAAGGTTTGTTTGATTGTAATCTTGAATTCGATTTATGTGAGCATTGTATTTATGGAGAACAAAATCGTATTCAGGTTTACTCGAGTTCTCATAAATCTTGTGGTGTATTGGATCTTATGCATTCTGACATGTTTGGTCCTCTAGATGTTCCTTTTATTGGTAAATCCATATATTATGTTTCATTTATTGATGATTATAGTAGAAGGACATGGGTATATTTTCTAAAGAGTAATTCTAAAGTTTTTAGTTGATTTAAATAATTTAAAGCAATGGTTGAGTTGCAGAATGGAAAGAAAATAAAGTGTTTGAGGATTCATAATGGCGATGAATTTTTCTCTAATGATTTTGATAGATTATGTAAATATTTTGGTATTCATAGATAGAATACAACTATGTATTCCCCACAATAGAATGGAGTTGTAGAAAGAATGAACATGACACTGATGGAGAAGGATAGGAGTATGTTGAGTGGTGTTGGTCTAGAACAAAGGTTTTGGGTTGAAGCTATAGCTACTACCTGTTAATTGATTAACAGGTCTCCTAGATCAACTCTTGTTGATAAGATTCCTATAGAAGCATGGTTTGATCACAAAACTTCATTAATAAATCTTAGAGTTTTTGGTCCTGAGGCATATGCACATGTGCTAAAGGAGAAGCAAACAAAGTTGGAGAACAAGGTTGTGAAATGTATCTTTATCCGATATTGTTATGGTGTGAAAGGATACAAGCTTTGGGATCCTATTACAAAAAAGGTAATACATAATGGAAGTGTCATTTTTTGAGAAACTAAGCCTTCTTCTATTATAGTACTGGAGACAAATATTTTGGCACCCTAATGCTCTCTAACACTTCTAGGGTTTTTCACATAAAAGGAGAGAGATGGGCCAAAATTGGCAATGTCCTCATTCAAGATTAATGTAAAATGGATGCAATGTGTCTAAATGAGATGATCTAAGTGAAGAAAACTAAGGAAAGATGTTGATTATTAAATGGAAACTAAAGAAATGCAAGATGTTGGAAAACACATTGTGATATGCAAAAGCACCTAGAAATGAATGTAAATTGTAACAAAAATGAATGAAATTGAATGTTTGCACGTGATATCTTGCTGGAGACTGGGGATGACTTCTAAAATGCTACTGATGCTAAAAATTTTACCTGTTGGGACTCATTCACCATTCTGGACAATTAGTCTTAGATCTGGGAAATTGTTCCGGAGCTCATTTAAAACAAATGGGTATCCAAAACTGCAAAAAACCTTTTTAGGCCTGGCAGTGGGACTCATTCATCACTAATGAAAAATTAGTCCACTTTGGAATTTTTGAAAATCCAAAAGTGGAAACTGAAGCCCTCGTTCTACACTTCGGTTCCTGATAGGTGTCCGCCTCTGAAAGTCTAATTTTCGGACCTGAAAGTGACTTTTTGTTGATATTTTTCCTTGGTCAACAAGGAGATGTCTTCAAAAACTTTTCAAATTGATCTTTAATGATTTCTAGGCCTTCAAGATACCTAAATCTACACACACACAAGAAGAGAAGGAGAAATGTTGAATAGTAGGGCATGGGGGTTTGCCTTGGTCAAACCCCTTTTAAGGTAATTAAACCAAATGAAGAAAGAACGTAATTTGAAGCATGCAATAATGGAGTTAATAACTTTCCATGATGTTTGATCTTGAATTTCTACAACAAAAGATGAAGATTCTGCTCTTGAATGTTTAAAAAATGATCTTGAATGACTTGGAATGCTAAAACTCTAGCTTCCTTGACTTGAAATGGAAGAATGATGGATGAGTAATGAGATTGGTTGAGATTCTTCTGAATTAGGGTTTAGAGACTTGTATTTATAGGAAATTCACCTTATTTTCCCATTAATTGGATCCCTAAGGTGGACATAGAGGAAAATAAAACTTAAAATCCAACTTTTTCCTCTCAAACCCCGAAAATGGCTCAAATGGGACTCATTCACCATCAAGGGTGGATGGGCCCCACTTGGATGGGATTGATTTTCCCTTAATGGTGAACGGGTCCCATAGGGGGCATTCTGCTTGCTATAATTCCAATAAGTAAGAAATTCAAGTTTATATGGTGACTTTCTTGGTTATTTCATCAAATCATGCCTCAAGATGCACAATATGGGGTCATAGGGGCCTATTAATGATGATGTAAAGGTCAATTAGGGATAGGGACACACAATTCAATGTGAAAGTGTGATTAGATACACTTTACAACATGAAAATAGGGTCCACATAGCCTAGAAAGGCACAACATCCAATGCGAATATATAAAACACATTAACATCTAATTTAATTCACAAGCCTTCTAGATTAACATGAGGATGCCATTAAATATATTTTACAATATTGAATTAAGGGAAAAAAAGGTTCATTAACTCTATAGAAGTGTGAGTCTTTTACAACACCTTCACAAGACATCAATAAATGCATTTTATTTAGTTTTCAAGGGCCCAAGACCTAGTGTGGATGTGAAAAACACCTCACAACACCAAATCAAGGCCTCATTAAATCCAATTTATCATCAATTATTCCATATCAAGAAAGAAAAAAGGGGTACTTTTTCTATGTACACAATTAGCCTCCACTTTAGTGAGTGGATGAACTTTCTTCAAACTCACACTAAAGTAGACATTCAAGAAGGGTCTAATTGTACCAATGCGAATGGAGATGACAAAGATCAAAGGAGGCTATGCAATCCCCCAGGATCCAAGATCCAAAGTCAAGCCAACATAAGCACAAAGGGACACACACAAGGTGAATGATTTGTAGCAAAGCAAGATACATGATCATGTAATGGAAAGAACTAGAGCGAAAATAAAAAGGTGGATCGAGCTTCAACCGTTTGTACAAAACATTGTGGATTAGGTCTAGGTTTTTTTTCATAAAGAAAATGCATACTCACTCTAGGGTGACAAAATTCATGGTTGTCCATCGAGTGAGAAGGCCCAAGTATACTCACTCCGGGGCCAAATAACTTTTGGTTGTCCATAGGGTGAGAAGGCCTGAAAGGTGAGAAACATACGCCCATGATTGGTATTCCCTCACACACAAGCAGGTGGCTATGGGGAAAGTCATGCCCTGGAATGGGCTTCCTGCTAGTCAACCATACCAAAGTTATACCTCCTAATAACTTTGATAAGGTGCCACTATGAAAATGAACTTCGAGCTCCATGAGGTAAGAAAAACTTCATATGCTTGACACTCATAGACAAAGAGGATGGTACCACAGGAATGTAAGCTGTATTATGCAAGGTGGCCATATAACAATTGTTGTAAACATGTGAAAATAGTGTAAGGAATGTTCAAAGGTATTTTGCTTAGTTCGTGCAATGTCTCATCTTAGGGGAACATTGTGCCTAATGTTTCCAAGAGCGGTGCTGTCATAATAGTGGTTTACAATTCTTGAGAGGAACGAATTTTAGCTGAAATCACATATTTTTAGAAAATATATTGATTTAAGCCTTAAAAAGTTCCATTTTAAGGATTCTAATTGAAGAGGGTTTGATCAAATTACCTTAGATCAAACCCCCTTGGATAGAACCTCACTAGTTTTAAACCATACCTATAAATGCGTCTCCTTTACACCTATCAAAATGCTGATAAAAAATCACTTTTGATTTAGCTTTTGGGGGATCAAATGAATTCATTTAAAATTTATTTCAAATGATTATGGTATTCCTCAGAACAAGCTATCCAATGAATATAATTTTAATATGTTTTGGTTTTGTTATGTATTTGTTTTTTAAGTTTTATTAAACATAGGTTTTTCATCAAATGAATTTCTTTGTTCTTCACATGTGGAAAAATTGAAGATTATAAAAAAAAATTAAAAAATATGAGTGCACTAGATATTGAAGTCCTTGATCCAACAAAAATAAAATAAAAAATTTGACATATACAAAAAAGTTAGGCGTTATACGGTCGCGCCGATCTGAATTATAATTCGTTTGACTTTGAAACTTGATTAAGGAAAACATATTCAATAAAAAACTATCTAACCAAGTAGAAGCACTAGATACCAGAGTTAAAAATCTAAATTTTAAAGAATTAGAATTTTATCCTTCATGGAAAAAAAGTTATGCGTTATACGGTGTGCATCACTTTTTAAAAATGTTGTTTTCTGAAAAAAAATCAATTTTCGTGGGAGATGGAAAAAGAAGTGCAATTTGATTCCAAAAATTTTGAAAAAAATATTTTTAGAATCTACAGACAAAATTTGATGAGACTCTAGTTTGCACCATCTTCAAATTCCTCACATTTTAGCTGCTATAGGTGCCCAAATGTGAAGATTCAGTTAACAATAATAATTTAAGTGTCCAGTTTGGCCAAAAATTGTAAACCACTATTATGGGATCACCCAGAGAGGAAAAGTGCAAATGATCTCATCTTGTTTCCACGAGAGGACAAGTGCAATGTCTCATCTTGGGAAACATTGTGCTTAACATTTCCAAGAGAGGAAATCGCAAGAAAAAGAAAATCACATAATGAAATGTGAGTGAGGATGTATGCCCCCACTTTAAAGTGGTTGCAAACACTAGTACTGTGAGCAATTGCTTTAAAGTAGAAGAAGAGGACATGATAGCCCTATGCCAAGTCATATTTTTCCAATAAGCTATGTCATGAAAGAGGTATTATGTCACATACGAGCCAACTTAAGGCATGTTGTCCACATCCCAAGCTTTCTTTTATATGTTTGTGAAAGGTTAACAACTAGCCAAAAGAGACAACAGCAGGTGACATATGAGCACAAGGTTATCGAACCCCTTGCACCCACTTAGTGTAGGACAAGGATGAGCCAAAATGATAGATGAGATGCATGCTAGAGTGAAAATCAGTATCAATTAGAGGGATTAGATGCCCCCACATAAGGAAGAAGACAAAACTCCTTAAAATTGTGGATTTTATGACTCAAAGACTTACATTCATTAGTAGAATGACCATGGAATCTGTGATAGGCACAAAAGGAAGTTTTGTAATATAATTTCTTGCAAGTTCATGAAGGGATATCAAGTGATCTTGGAGGAGTCTCGAAAAGATACCCTTGTGATCGATGGTAGAAGGTGGTCTTGTAGTTTGCGTCAAATTCTTGCTTAGTACAAGATGTCATACTTAGGAAAGATTCTTTAGATTGCGAGATTTTGTTTTCTCCTTTTAAAGAGGGTGTAAAATCTAACGAATTCAATTCATGAGTGTTTTGCGAGATGGCATTGACATTAAGCGAAGAGTTCTTTGTTTGTTTCATATTTTGGAAAGAACTTTCAAGACCACTAGTGTCGATGAGTTCAGGATGTATGACTATTAAGGTTGATTTAGGAATATGTTGTGTGAGAGTGTTGATGTTGAGTGAAGGCTTGGAAACCTCTATCAAAGGAAAATAACCAAGACCATAAATTGTTTGTTGTGTGACAGGATTGATAGGGTTATAGATACCTTGTTCGTTAGCACCACATCCTTTTCCACTATATCCAAGTTGTTTCATAAGTTCATAACCTTTTCCATAAATATTTTTCATTGTTGTTGGATTGGGTTGTTGGTTGTTCTTGTGTTCATCAAAGGTTGTTGTGTAACTAGTTATGTTTTGGTTGAAAGTGGTTGAGGTGGATGCTTTTGAAGGGTCATATGAGTTTTGCATTGTTATTTCATTTCCCTTCTCAGAATCATTATGTATGATCTTGTATTCTCCCATGAATGTTGGTGTGAAGTCTAAGGAACCCCAATCATCGTCTAATAGCTTCGTTACTTGTCCAATATGTTGTTTTTTGTCTTTTTTTTGGATGGGTTCCACTTGTGTAGTTGGTGTTAATGTGTTTAAATGATGCACATTTTTTTTTCTCAATGTGCAAATGACTATTAGGATCAGGGTTAGCTTCAAGTGTGTACACTTTGTTGTTGTGAATGTATTTCATTTTTCAATGAAGAGTGGAAGGGACTACATTCATTTCATGAATCCATGGTCTGCCTAGAAGGAAATTATATTAAAGTTCATGAGGCATAATATGAATTTTTGTATCCAATGTGGCCACTCCAACTGTAATAGGAAAATTAATCACACCAAGTGATTATTTTGAGACATTTTCAAAGCCTTTAATAGATGGAGAATTGGGTTGAATTTTTGATTTATTCACACAAAGCCTATCCAAGAGTTTTACACTACACACATTAAGAGTAGAGCCATTGCCAACAAGGGTTCACTTTATCCCTATCATATTATATTGAGATATTATTTGGAAAGCTTCATTTTGTTTTTGCATGTCCAAAGGGGGGAGTTCACTTTGGAAGAAAAAAATGCCAGCATTCAATCCTTGAATTATGGATGCTATGTCATTTGGTTGCGCATTAGAAGGGATAGGAACCTGTTGTAAGGATGTTTAAAGCATAGTGTGATAGGTAGGTGAAGTCTGAAGAAGGTCCCAAAGGGATATCTTTGTGTGAGTTCTTTTAAGTTGTTCAACAAGATCACACTCCCTTAATCGAGGGGCACTAGGTAGTATAGAATTAGGAAAAGGTAAAGAAGTCGGGGTTGGTTGTTGTGGTGACATATTGTTTCTAATGTTGTATATATGAGCAATGGTATTATGACTCAGTTGCGGTGACACATTGTTCTAGGGTGGGTAGAGGGTGAATCCAGGTTGGTGTTGAGTAGGAGGTTTGTATGATGGGGGATAAAGGATGAGTTGAGGTTGGTTTTGATTGTATTGTTTTTGTGAAGGTGGGTAGAGAATGAGAGGATTCTTAGGATGTCCCATGGGGTATTGAATGGATGCTTGTATATTCATAACCTCAGCAGTCTTGGTGTGATGTTCTTCTAATAGAGGGCAATCTATAATCATCTTTTGATCTAAGGAATACACATTAGTATTGTTTCCTTTTGCTAGCACCATGATATTCTCCCTAGAAGGATATTTTTTAGGAGAACTACAAGCCAAACATTCTTGAAATTCAAAGGTTGGTTCTTCTAAAAGGACTTTATCGCAAGTAGGGGAATGGTCAATGGTTGGATTTTCTTGCTCAATAAGTGTTTTCATAGGTGAAGGGGGACAACTAAGATACTCATGAAATTCATCGATTGTGTTGTCTAACATCAAGGTATCTTCTTCACAACTATGAGAGATACTAGGAGAAAGACAAATGTTATTGTCATGATTACTTATGGTTGGGTTGTTGTGCTCATCATTGGCTTGTCCACTAAGAGAGGTAAAAGGAGAGAAACAACTACGATTCTCAAAACTCTCATTGATTGATTCTTCTACCAAAATATATTCTTTTCCAATAGGAGAGATAGTAGGAGAAGAACAAATATGATCATTAGGAATGTACAAGGTTGTAGTCTCTTTCACAAAAACACTCTCATAGGGAGGGGGGAAGAAATGTTTCTTAACATGTCTAACGATGTAAAACACAAACATTGTGTGAAAAAAAATGAAAAGCATTTGTAACCATTTCATGCAATGTTTCAACAATATAAACAATGTATAGCCAAAGATGCAAAATATTTTTAACCAATATATGCAAAGCTTTAAGAATGTAAATAAGGTATATGCAAGAATGAAAAGAAATTTTACGAAACTTGTGCAAAATTTTATGAATAAAAATATTGTGTAAGAAAAAGTGGAAAGTACTTTTAGCCATGTGATGCCAAATTTTAGAAATGTAAGCATTTTTAGATCTAAGAATGAGGAGTCTAAAATGATGTTTTTGAGCTAGATGCATAAAACAAATATTTCCAAAAATTTCCAGACTTATAGTATATGATTCTAGAAGGCTTAGGAAGCATAGAAATGAGGTTTCTGATGCTGTAACATATAGTTAAAAATATAGACTGGGACTGATTCGCCTAGGATGGCGAATGAGTCCCAATAAGGGTTTTTTGCAAAATTTTCAAAAATTTTCAATGGATTTTGATGATTTTGATGTTGTATGATGCAGAACTAAGATGTAGATACAAAATTTCAAAATTTTAAGGAAAATATATGCAAAAATGCAAGCTAAATGAGCTTTGCAAGTTTTGAAACCCTAGAATGCAAAACAATGCAAAATATAATGCATGCAATCTATTTATAAGATGATGATGGACTCCAAATCAGAAGAGAAATTATTTGAAAAGTAGGTTCACCAAAATGGAGACAAAGATTTTGGCACCCTAATGCTCTCTAACACTTCTAGGGTTTTTCACCCAAAAGGAGAGAGATGGGCCAAAATGGGAAATGCCCTCATTCAAGATTAATGTAAAATGGATGAAATGTGTCTAAATGAGATGGTATAAGTGCAAAAAACTAAGGAAATATGTTGATTATTAAATGGAAACTAAAAAGATCCAAGATGTTCGAAAACACATTGTGATATGCAAAAACACCTAGAAATGAATATAAACTGTAACAAAAATGAATGAAACTAAATGTGTGCACCTAAGATCTTGATAGAGATTAGAAATGACTTCTAAAATTCTGCTGATGATGAAAATTTGGCTTAATAGGACTCATTTTCCATTCTGGGCAAATTAGTCCCAAATCTAGGAAACTATTTTGGAGCCCGTTTCAGACAAATGGGTATCCAAAATTATAGAAAACCTTTTTCAGGCCTGACAGTGGGACTCATTTACCACTAATGGTGAATCAATCCACTTTGGAATTTTTAAAAATCCAAAAGTGGAAATTGAAGCCTTCGGTCTACACTTCAGTTCCTGACAAGTGTCTGCCTCCGAAAGTTTGATTTTCTGACTTGAAAGTGACTTTTCAATGTTGATATTTTTCCTTGGTCAACAAGGATATGTCTTCAAAAACTTTTTAAATTGATCTTTAATTATTTCCAAGCCTTCAAGATACCTAAATCTGCAAATACACAAGAAGAGAAGGAGAAATGTTGAATATTAGGGCATGGGGGTTTACCTTGGTCAAATCCCTTTTTAGGCAATTAAACCAAATGAAGAAAGAATATAATGAAGCATGCAATAATGGAGTTAATACCTTTCCATGATGTTTGATATTGAATTTCTACATAAAAAGATGAAGATTCTGCCCTTGAATGTATGGAAAATGATCTTGAATGGCTTGGAATGCTAAAACCCTAGCTTGCTTGACTTGAAATGGAAGAATGATGGATGAATAATGAGATTGGTTAAGATTCTCCTAAATTAGGGTTTGGAGTCTTGTATTTATAAGAAATTCACCTTATTTTCCTATTAGTTGGATCCCTAAGGCTGACATGGAGGAAAATAAAACTTAAAATCCAACTTTTTTAGCTCAAACCCCGAAAATGGCTCAAATGAGACTCATTCACCATCAAGGGAAAATAGGTCCCACCTGGATGGGACTGATTCACATTTAATGGTGAATGGGTCCCACAGGGGCCATTCTACTAGTTGGAATGCCATGAAGTAAGAAAATCAAGTTTATATGGTGACTTTGTTAGTTATTTCATCAAATTATGCCTTAGGCTGCACAATATGGGGTAATAGGTGCCTATTAATGATGATGTAAAGGTCAATTAGGGCTAGGGACACAAATTTCAATGTGAAAGTGTGATTAGATACACTTTACAACATTAAAATAAAGTCCACACAACCTAGAAAGGCACAACATCCAATGTGAATGTGTAAAACACATTACAACACTAGATTAAAGTCAAATTTAATTTATAAGCCTTCTAGATTAACGTGAGGATGCCATTAAATATATTCTACAATTTGAATTAAGGGGAAAATAGGTTCATTAAGTCTAGAGAAGTGTGAAATTCTTTTACAACACTTTACAACACCTCCACACAACATCAATAAATGCATTTTATTTAGTTTGTAAGGGTCCAAGACCTAGTGTGGATGTGAAAAACACCTCACAACATGAGAACAAGGCCTCATTAAGTCCAATTTATCATCAATTATTCCCATATCAAACAAGAATAAAGGGATACTTTTTCCATGCCCACAAGTACAGTTAGAAAAAAGTAAACTAGAAGATGTGATTCAATTTCCTTCTACACCTAAGAAAGTTGAATCGAGGCCCAAGAATAGACAAGGAGTTGAGGAGAGCCTGTCTATCTTTGAATCTTCAGAAGAGGAGGAAGAACCTCCAACTCAGCTTTTTCATCAGTCTACAAGGCATAGAAAACCACCTAAAATGTATTCACCAGATGATTGGAGATGTATTTTTACTTTGAATACTAGCACGGATGAACCCAGATTTGTAGAAGAGGCATTAGGTATGAATGATGTAGAATCTTGGAAGATTGCTATGGAAGAAGAAATGACATCTTTGAAAAAGAATGATACATGGGATCTTGTACCATTTCCTGAAGGATGAAAACCTATTGGTTGCAAATGGGTGTTCAAGAAGAAGATTGGTTTAAATGGTGGTTTTGAGAAGTACAAATCAAGCTTGGTTGTGAAGGGTTACTCACAAGTTGAGGGTATTGATTATGGTGAGATATTTTCTCCTATTACAAAAATGACATCCATTAGATTTTTTCTTTCTACTGCTACTGCTTATGATTTAGAGGTTGAGAAAATGGATGTGAAAAATGCTTTCCTTCATGGTGAATTGGAAGAGGATATTTATATGACACAACCAAAGCACTATCTGGTGAAAGGTAAAAGTAAATTGGTTTACAAATTGAAGAAATATTTGGATGGATTAAAACAAAGTCCTAGGATGTGGTACCAAAAATTTGATACATATGTGTTGAGTTTGAGATTTGAGCGTTCTAAATTTGATCATTGTGTTTATTATAAAACTGATGGTGATCATTTCCTATTTATTGCATTATATGTTGATGATATGTTACTTATTAGCAAAGGGAAAGGTATGATTTTAGAACTGAAATCTCAATTTGCTGCTAAATTTGAAATGAAAGATCTTGGTGTAGCGAAACACATTCTTGGGATGAAAATTAAAAGATATAGAGTGAATAGAAAGCTATGTCTTGGAAAAAGTAAGTATGTCAACTCAATTTTACAAAGATTTAACATGTAGGATTGTAGACCATTGTGTGTTCTTGTTTTTTTTGGAACAAAGCTATCTATTTTAGATTGTCCTACATCCCCATCAGAGATGGAAGACATGAGAAGAGTGCCTTACCAGAGTGTAGTTAGAATTTTGATGTATGCTATAGTTTGTACTAGAATAGACATTTCCCAAGTAGTGGGAGTTCTTTTCAGATACATTTCTAATCATATAGAGTTCATTGGGATGTAGTTAAAAGAGACTTTAGATATTTGCATGGTACCTTAGATTATTCCTTATATTATCATAGTAATATGGTTGAAGTTGAGATTTACCTTGATATTCATGGTTATGTGGATTCATATTGGGTGGGTGATGTTGACAGCAGACAGTCCACTAGTGCTTATGTGTTTACATTATTTGGTGGTGCAATCAGTTGGATGAGAAAGTGACAAGTTGTGGTTGCTTTGTCCACTACTGAAGCAGAGTATATGGTAGCTACTCATGCTTGTAAAGAAGCCATTTGGCTTACAAGATTGTGTTAAGATATTGGGATCACAAAAGGCATAGTGACAATTTATTACAACAGTTAGAGTGCAATATGTCTAGCCAAGAACTCGGCATTTCATGCCAAGACCAATCACATTGATGTACAATATCACTTTTTTTAAGATATGGTCAAAGATGACGGGGTGAAATTGGTTAAGGTAGGGAATTTGATGAGTGTTGTTGATCCTTTAACTAAGCTTATGAGCACAGAGAATTTCAGATGGTGTTCAAAGATGTTGGGCCTTTCAGGCCCTAGCAATTGAGAGATAATTTTTGCTCCTTCCTGTGGCTCTTGCAAGTTGTTCGACAAGTGGGAGATTTGTTGGGAAATTGTTTCTCAACCTTAAAATGAGATGGTTTTATTATTCAAGTCGTTGGATTCTAAGTTTCCTTAACCTATGTTGTGGGGTTCTAAAGTTTCATAACCTCCCAACTTAGCAATCTCTTTGTTGTCATGGGGTCCCAAGTTTTCATAACCTAAGTCGCAAGGTTCTAAAGCTTCATAACTTAGCGACTTGATGTTTCCTATATTGTTGATGGATCATGGGTTCTTAGAATTTTGTAACCTCCAATGTGAGGTTCTAAAGCTTAGGTTTATTGTGACTTGGCGATATGCAATGGAGGTATGGTGGGACCTGATAGGTTGATAAGGACAGATGGTGATGTTTATATGCAGATTGTGATTATCGATGGGATGATCATGCAATTCACATCCTTTTTGTGAATTTCATGGAAGTGTGGGACCTGAATGGTATGATGGTCAAAGTTGGATGAGTGATGTGTTGACATGTGGCACAGATTCATTGGATCAAACTATATTTTCTAATAATGATGTAAATGCATGTCAGAATCAAGTTGCTCATTGGTTGACTGATCTGTACTACGACATGGGATAATTAGGCCAACGTAAAGAATGTGTGATATAAAGAGAGTGATAGGAGGTGATGAAAATATAGAGTTAGAGATTTGGTTAGCAGTCATGTGGTCTCTAGGTCTCTCTATAGTAATACTCCTTGAAACGAAGGATTTTGGTACCCAATCCTTCCTTGCTCTCTTAGGGTTTTGCACCTAAAAGGGGAAGGATGGACTAAAATGCACAATGTTTCAATCAATATTAATACAAGGATGGATAGGAAATGGATGTGAAGTGTGTGTGGATGTGTTTGAATTCTTACAAATGCAAATAAATGAATATAAACTAATCTAATGCAAAATTACTGAAAAACACAGTGTTGATTACAAATATGAACTAGAAACCTAAACAAATGAAAACAAAAATTTATGAAACTGAACAGAGTGTACCTGGAGGAAGATTACTATTACTGGAATGTTTTGGAATGTTCCTAAAGTCACTGTTAATGGCCACTAGGACTGATTTTCCATAAATGGTGAATAAGTCCCGCTTCAGATGAAAAGTTCTGGAAATAGGTTTCTAACTACCAGGAGTTGAACTTTGAAAAAATCACTTTTCAAGCCTACATATGGGACTAAATCACCATGCATGGAGAATCAGACATCCTATAGAAATCTGTAAATTCAGGAGTTGATTCTGTGTAGCTAGATCTACACTTCTGCTTCCTACAAGTGTCTGCTTCTGAAATTGTTGGATTTGGGTCTGAAAGTGACTTTTTGTGACTTTTTGTTGATTCTTTGACTTGTTGAATAAATAGAGGACTTTAACAACTTTGCAACATGATCTTCAATGATTTTCAAGCTTCCAAAGGACCTAAATCTACAAACACACAAGAAGAGATGAATAAATGTTGATTGTTAGGGCATGGGGGTTTGCCTTGGTCAAACCCTGTTTAGGTAATTAAACCAAAATGATGAACGAATGGAATGAAACATGTAATAATGGAATAGATTACCTTTCCATGATGATTGATCTTGAAAGTCTAACAAAACTTGTAGAATCTGCCCTTGAATGTCTTAGGAAGCTAAATTAATGACTTGCAATTTTAAAGCCCTAACTTTCTTAATTTGAGATGGAAGATTAGATGAATAGATGATTGAGCGATGAGGAGATTATGAAAAGATAAGAGATGTAAAAATGAGGTGAAAGTCACATATTTATACACACTTGTGCCTTATTTAACTATTCGTACCTCATCACAGGCCGACACAAAGTGATTTTGAATAAAAACCCAAAAGGAAAATTTAAATTTTTTGAATTTGGAGCCAAGAGTGACTCATTCACCACCCATGGTGAATGGGTCCCACCTAGGACCTGAAAATATGTGTAAGGAATTAAGTTGTATTTAATGTTGTTTGTCGGGATAATATTAAAATATACACTTAATTAAGTCATATGAGGGCATAAAGGGGTCAAATAAAGCATGAGAAAGGGACAAATAGTGAAGATGTGCCTAGAAAAGCATGAAATATTGTTACAAGACTTTACAACACTTAAAAATAGGACTTGTTAATGAATAAAAAGGTATTTTTTAGGTGAATTGTAATAAATAGAGTCTAGAAGAATGTAGAAATGTCTTACAATACTTCACAACACCTTCACAAGACGTCATTAAAATAATTTTATTTAATTTGCAAGGGTCCCAGACCTAGTGTGGATGCATAAAATGCCTCACAACACTAGAATAAGGCCTCATTAAGTCCAATTTATCATGAATTAATCCCATGTGAAGCAAAGGGTCCTTTTTTCTACAATACATTTAACCCCCACTTTAGTGAGAGGATGAACCTACTTCAAACTCACACTAAAGTAGACGTTCAAGAGAGATCCACATGTGGGTCAAGCCCCCAAGATACAAAATCATGCAAAAACATAGAAAGAAAGATGAGGTGAAAAAGATGTACTCACTCTGGGGCCACAGAACTTCAGATCGTCTATGGAGTGAGAAGGCCACAACATACTCACTTTGTTGCCATGAAACTTTTGACTGTTTGCGGGGTGAGAAATCCAAAAAGGTAAGATACATACACTAGTTGGTATGCACTCACAAACACAAAGGTGGCTATGGGGAAAATTCATGCTGCTAGTTGGGATTCCTGCTCAACCATATTAAAGTTACACCTACTGATAACTTTAACAAGGCACCACAAAAGAAAATAAAATGATTTTAATACTTATAGACATTGTTAAAGAAAAGTAATGTAAGGACTTTTCAAAGAGATTTTTCTTTGTTCGTGCAATATCTCATCTTAGGGAACATTATGTTCACTGTCTCCAAGAGAGGATAAATGCAAAAAATCTCATCCTGGGTAACATTGTACCTAATGCTTCCAAGAGAGGGAATCACAAGAAAAGGAAAATCACACAATAAAATGAAAGTGGTGATGTATGACCCCACTTTAAAGTGGTTGCGAGTACCCGTACTATGAGCAATTGGTTTAAAGTATAATAAGAGAAAAGAAGGCATGAGAGCTTATTTGAAAAGCCCTATGCCAAGTCATATGTTTCCGATAAGCTATTTCATGAAAAAGATAAGTATGTCGTATGCGAGCCAACTGAAGGCATGTCATCCACATCCCAAGATTTCTCTTATGTATTCATGAAAGGTTAATGACTAGCCAAAGGAGGCGACCGCAAGTGACATACAAGGAAAAGGCTATCGAACCCCTTGCCCCCACTTGGTGTAGGACAAAGGTGAGTCAAAATGATTGATGAAATGTATACTAGAGTGAAAATCAATAGCAATTAGAGGAATTAGATGCCCCCACATAGGGAAGGATACCAAAATCCTAAAAATGTTAGATTTTACAACTCAAAGCAGTACATTCATTAGTGGAGTGAACATGAACTCTATGATATGCACAAAATGAAGTCTTGGAATAACATTTCCTTCAAGTTCTTGGAGGGAGGGTGATCAAGTTATCGTGCAGAAGTCTTGACAAGATACCTTCTTGATCAAGAGGGGAAGGTGGTTGTGTGATTGGGGTCAAAGATACATCTTGCTTAGTTGTCATACCTATGCAAGACTCTATAGATGGCAAGATTTTTTCTTCTTCATCATAGGAGGATACAAAATCTAAGGAATTCAAATCATGAGTGTTTTGCGAGATGACAATTTGAATGTTGTGGGAAGGATGATGTTCAAGACCATTACTTGTGAAGGAGGAGGTAGGGGTATGTTGTGTGAGACTAAAAGGAGGTGGGTAAAGGATGAGAGGATTATGAGAATGTCCCATGGGATATGTATGTAGTCCATTGATCAAAGGGGATTGAATGGAAACTTGTGCATTCATAGCCTCAACAGTTTTGTTTTGATTTATTTCTAAGTGAGGGAAATCAAGAACCACTTGTTTGCCATAGTCTGGTGCCATGATATTCTCCCTAGGAGGAGAGTAGTTAGGAGAATAACAAGACACATGTTCTTGACGAGTAAGGAATTGTTCTTCCATAAAAAATTCATTTCCAATAGGGGAATGGTCAATGATGGAATTATGAGGAGGGGAATGATGAATGTCCATAGGCTCATTCTCTTGTCCCATATTATCTACCCTACAAGGAGAGCTTGTAATATGTTCATCCAAGTTTAAGGAGGTATTAAGAGAAGAACCACTATGGTTTGCAAATAAATCTTCCCATAGGATAGGGACATTAGGGAAGGGAAGATCAAGGGTGTCATGATTCTTAATAGGCATGTCTTCTAACACCAACCTATCCTCATTACTTTGAGGAGGGGTATTAGGAGATGGACAAGATTGAT
This sequence comes from Sequoia sempervirens, assembly GCA_007258455.2. NCBI lineage: Eukaryota > Viridiplantae > Streptophyta > Pinopsida > Cupressales > Cupressaceae > Sequoia > Sequoia sempervirens. The sequence continues at coordinate 10,279,413 of VDFB02137365.1, read as the reverse complement.
TGTCATGACCATGGAGATTTGGTAGGGTGATGTTGAGGAATGTGTCTATGATCTCATGCTCTTTTTGTGTAAGTTCATCCAAAGGGGAATAAGGAGATGGACAATCAAGACTTAGGCTTGTGACTTCTTGCACCAAAATAACTTCATCACTAATAGGAGAGGTATTAGAAGAAGAACACGTATGTGTGTTATGATTGTCTATATTTCCATTCTCACCAATTGTGGGTAATGTAAGATTAAGGATTGGATTAATGGATTGTTTCTTTAATTAAAGATCAAGTTGGTATCATAGAAGTTTAATAGGAAAATTGCAAGTGGTGAATGTTAACTAGGTTGAAACCGAAACAAGGAGAAGGTGCACTTACAAAAATCAACCTAGAGATTTTAAAATGAAGGAAATTTCCACGATAAAAAATGGCAGCTGAACAAAGTTCTCCAGAGCTTGATGAGAAAGATTTCCAGAAATTTTTTCTCGAGATGAAGTCAATGGTGGAAGTTCTTTTCCAAGAGAGGCAAGAACAAAAGAAGAGAAAGGAAGACAAGGACAGAAAGAAGACCTGGAAGTTGAATCCTCATTGAAAGATGACAAAGGTAAAGGAGTAGGAGGTGGTAGTGACCTTCCTGAACCTCCATCTTCATCCTTTTCATCTTCTTCATCCTCTTCTTCTTCTTAGTCTAACTCTTCTAGAAAGAAACAACCTATGCAAACACCTTTGTTAAAACTGGATGTTAAATTTGAGTTGCCTATATATATTGGTGAATTGGATGTAGAAAAACTAGATAACTGGCTTAAGTAGATCAAAGTGTATTGCAGGGTTCAAAAAATATTGGATGATTCTTCCAAAATCTAGCTAGCTACTCTTAGAATGGGAGGCACTGCATTGGTTTGGTGGGAGAGTAAGATTCAAGATGATCTTGTTATGCATGGTAAAATCATTTCATCTTGGTATGAATTTACTTATGCTTTAAAGAAATAATTTTATCCTTTGGGTTATATGCAACAAGCTATTATGGATTGGAAAAATCTAAGACAAGGTAAAGGACAAACGGTGCAAGAGTATACATAGGTGTTTAGGAAGAAAGAACTTACTCTTGGCATTCCTCTTTATACACAAGAAACTTTATTAAAGTATATAGGTGGTTTGCATTCGCATTTGAAACATACAATCCTGATGTTTAATCCATCTAACTTTGATGAAGTGTGTGTACAAGCAACCCATATTGAAGCAGGTGAAAGGAATGTAAGTTTTAGTTCAAAGAAGGAATTTGTTCCTCCAACTGAAGGCAACAAGAAGGGTAAGGAGAGGAAAGCAGCTACTATGAAGAAAGAGGAAGGTGAAAAGCCTACTTGCTCACATTGTCAGAAGAAAGGGCACAAAGATGCAAAGTGTTGGAAATTGCATCTAGAATTGAAACCAAAGTGGTTTAAGGATCGTAAAGGAAAACGAAAGGCCACAACTATCATTTAGGATCTTGGATCGAATTCTGATGACGAAAAAAAGATAACATTTGTGGGTTTGAAAGGTAAAGCTGTTGTTGGTAATGATTCTGCTATTGATTTTTCATGTGCTTCTACTTCTAAAAGTTATGTTGTTCCTGAAGATAGAAAAATATGTGAATTGTTTCATATAAGGGTGATTTCTAAGAACACTAAGATTGATGCACTCATAGATAATGGGTCCCAAGTTAATCTAATTTCAGAAGAAGTTGTTGAAAAGTTGGGATTGAAAAAAAATCCACATAATAAACCTTATCCATTAGGTTGGGTGTGCAATGATAACAGGTTGCGAGTAACTAAGCAATGCAATTTAAGATTTGCAATAACACCTAAGTTTATAGATGAGATTGAATTTGATGTGGTTCCACTTTATATCTGTGGGATTGTGTTGGGTAGCCCATACTTATATGATAGAAAAGCAATCTTCTACAGGGAACATAATCAATATCACCTATTTAAGGAAGGAATTAAATACATTGTGCATTCTCATCCAATTAAGATTGATAAATCTTTTGTGACAATGAGGCAATTGAAAAGGGTAGTTAATGCAAGCAATAATTTGGCACTTATGTCTGTACAACAAGAAGCGTCATTGCATAAAAGCATATCTAAGGTTGTTCAAGTTATGAAAGACAAGCATGATGTTGGTACATTCTTTTTCTCATTCGCAAATTCAGTTTTTTTATTCAACCTTCTACTTTTCAGCAATGTATGGTTGTTAACAACAATGCTGAATGTGGATGTGTATATGGATAATGTAATTAACAATGTTAGTATAGTTTTGTTTGTTGTTATCATGAGTCAGATGTACAGGTTCCAAAAAGGAAGGATAGATGATACTGGACAAGTGAGGAAAAATTTCCCTCACTTCAATTGTATGTAAAAATAGACTTTTGGTGGTCCAAAAGCTTCTCAATGGGGAGGAATGATCTAGGTGGATCAAAAATAACTAAAAATTTCACAATCTTAGAATTCATCCAAATCAACATCATTGGATAGAGCTCACTAACACAATCTTGACACAACTTGAACGGGCCCAAAAGGAGTCCGTATGTAGAAGTTATGCTCGGTCAAAGGTTTAGTCAAATAGGTGAATCAGGCATTCAAAAAGGAAAAAAATGATCCTCTCAAAATGAAACAAAAATGATGCCAAGTTGTAGTGCTCGTCGCGCTAATTTCAAAACTATATTAAGTTTCAAAAATGAAGCTCGTATGTGAAAGTTACAGTTGGTCAAAGGTTGGTCAAAAGTTTGACTCTGGTCAACTGATGACATCAACAAATGTACAATTAGCATGATGACCTGGTAGGAGTGGTGATTTGGAATAAATATATATTAAACCATAATTATTAAAAAAAAAACATGTATGGTTAAAAAAAACAAATTTAAAAAGAGAGAGGATTTGGTGGGATTTTATCCCTTAAAATCCTCTTGCCTTCCCCATAAAACAAGGAGAGAAATAAACCCTGTAAACTTATATTTCAACAAATTAGCCCCTTTAACCACCTTTTTCATATTTCAATGAATTATAATATTTTTTAAGGGTGTTAGGAATTATTTAAAAGGATTTTAATGTTATTATAAGGGGTGGTGATTCTTTTAAACACTTGTTAAGCCCAAAAATAATTATATGGTTAATAACAACCCAACAAATGAATATTGCCAAAAAAACATAAGGGCTTATAAACGAGAGATGAAGGTTATTTATTTGTTTTGATGGTTGAGCCTTATTAAGGAGATTTTTATGTATAAAAGGGGGTGTAGGTGTTTGATTTTCAACCATGTGCTTTTGAGAGAACTAGGTGTTTGAGGGAATTTTTATGCCTTTGTAAGTCTACTTGGAGAAATAATTCCATTGTGAGAATTTTGGAAGAGAAGAATTACAAGGTGTTATTATACACCAAAATTTGTAATAGTGAGAGAGATTGTGAGAAATTTTATACAAGTTTTTGAAGCTTGATATTGTAAGAAGGCATTTTCTGGTGCTTGACAACATTAATAAAAGCGGTCCAATGTTGAGAAGCGGACCCAAAGACGTATCTCAAATTGAACGAACTCCGTTATCAACCGTGATCTCTCTCTTCTTCTCTTTTGTTTATCATTCTCGTCAGTATTTTGATTCATTGAGTTTTTCTAATTACAACATTTAAGTAATTAGTTTATGTCTTTTAGTCTAGATAAAGTACAAGTGAATTCTATTTTCTGTAATTTCAATGGTTAAGATACATAATCACACAATTTTGTTGGATCGGGATAAAATCTGTAGTTGAGAGTAAAGTGCAAATTATTTGTAGCTCTTTAACTATAGATCAATTATGGTAGTCAAAAGAAAACTCATAAAAGGGGATATTATGCTTATAAAATCCATGTTTAATCAAATCAAGAGAATATCTTTTAAAAGAAAACATACTGAAATGAAAGAATGTACAATGCAATGCAATTTTTAGTTTGTAAGCATTTGTCTATACAATGCAACAATTTGAGAATGAAATGTTGTGATGGAAAAAGTGAAATTAAACAATGCATGAAATGAGATAATTGAAGTTAAATTTAACAAAATGCATGCCAAAGAAATGTAACTAATTGATATATACAAGTTGAGACACCAAATAGAAGCCTAAAAACAAATTTTTGAGTTCTGCAAAATGTTGTTTCAAGGCTCAGAAGGGACTAATTCGCCCAAGGTGGTGAATGAGTCCTAGTATGGAATTTTTTTAGAATTTTCAGAAATTTGTGACTGATTTTTATGAATTCTAAGTGCTATCATGAAGAGCGAAATGGAAAATGTAGAAATTCAAAACTTTTCAATGATTAAAGATACAAAAATGCAACCTATTATGCACTTGTACTCATGCAAAAATGAAACTCTAGAATGCAAGCTAACTAATGCCAAATGCAATGCAAGAAACTCTAGAATGATTAATGGAATCCAAAATTAGAAAAGGGGGAATTCAAATAGCAAGTTCACCAAAATGAAATGAAGGATTTTGGTACCCAAATCCTTCCTTGCTCTCTTAGGGTTTTGCACCTAAAAAGGGAAGGATGGACCAAAATGCACAATGTTTCAATCAAGATTAATACAAGGATGGATAGGAAATGGATGTGAAGTGTGTGTGGATGTGTTTGAATGCTTACAAATGCAAAAAAAATGAATATAAACTAATCTAATGCAAAATACTGAAAAACACAGTGTTGATTGCCAATATGAACTAGAAACCTAAACAAATGAAAACATAAATTTATGAAACTGAACAGAGTGCACCTAGAGGTAGATTATTGTTGTTGGAATGTTTTGGAATGTTCTAGAAGTCATTGTTAATGGCCACTAGGATTGATTCGCCATAGATGGCAAATCAGTCCTACTTCTGATGAAAAGTTCTGGAAACAGGTTTCTGACTACTAGGAGTTGAACTCTGAAAAAATCACTTTTCAGGCCTACAGATGGGACTAATTCACCATGCATGGAAAATCAGTCCTCCTATAGAAATATGCAAATTCAGGAGTTGATTTTGTGCAGCTAGATCTGCACTTCTGCTTCCTATAGGTGTTCGCTTCTAAAATTGTTGGATTTGGGTCTGAAAGTGACTTTTTGTTGATTCTTTGACTTGTTGAATAAAGAGAGGACTTTAACAACTTTGCAACTTGATCTTCAATGATTTTCAGACTTCCAAAGGACCTAAATCTACAAGCACACAAGAAGAGAAGAAGAAATATTGATTGTTAGGGCATGGGGGTTTGCCTTGGTCAAACCCCGTTTAGGTAATTAAACCGAAATGATGAAAGAATTGAATGAAACATGCAAAAATGGAATAGATTACCTTGCCAGGATGATTGATCTTGAAAGTCTGCAACAAAACATGTAGAATCTTCCCTTGAATTTCTTAGGAAGCTAAATTAATGACTTGCAATGTGAAAGCCCTAACTTGCTTAATTTGAGATGGAAGATTAGATGAATAGATGATTGAGAGATGAGGAGATTATGAAAAGATAAGAGATGTAACAATGAGGTGAAAGTTACATATTTATACACACTTGTGCCTTAGTTAACTGTTCATACCTCATCATAGGTTGACATCAAGTGATTTTGAATAAAAACCCAAAAGGAAAATTTAAATTTTTTGAATTTGGAGCCAAGGGGGACTCATTCGCCACCCATGGCGAATGGGTCCCACCTAGGACCTAAAAATATACATGTCGAGAATTAAGTTGTATTTAATGTTGTTTGTCAAGATAATATTCAAAAATACACTTAATTAGGTCATATGAGGGCATAAAGGGGTAAAATAAAGCATGAGAAAGGGATAAATAGTGAAGATGTGCCTAGAAAAGCATGAAATTTTGTTACAAGACTTTACAACACTTCAAAATAGGACTTGTTAATGAATAAAAAAGGTGATTTTTAGGTGAATTGTAATAAATAGAGTCTAGAAGAATGTAGAAATGTCTTACAACACTTCACAACACCTTCACGAGATGTCATTAAAAGCATTTTATTTAATTTGCAAGGGTCCCAAACCTAGTGTGGATGCATAAAATGCCTCACAACACTAGGTTAAGGCCTCATTAAGTCCAATTTATCATGAATTAATCCCATGTCAAGCAAAGGGTCCCTTTTTCTATGGCACACTCCCGTGAGAAGCTTGCTCTGCAAGTATATTGCAATTCTTTGTGATTTACTAAATAATATATTGGGTGGATTTTGGAGTGTGGGGTTTTCCCCACGTAAATCACTGTGTCATGGTTTGAATGGTATTTATCTTTGTTTTTGTTTAATTTTATGCAATTGCTAAAGATTTGTAAAAGTTTGGCATGTTTCTCCCCTCACGGTTAGTGTAGGAAGTTGTTCTGCTACCTTAGCTTCCTTACATTGTTAACATTATGCATATTGGTTGTAGGTATGGAAGTCATGGGAAATGAAGTATGCATGCTATGATCTATAGGGGGTTGATTATCAACACTATTAGAAAGAAAATTAGAAAACCTAAGATCCTTAGCGAATGGTGTATCATGGGATGAAATGAGTCTTGAACTACGTATCACAATATTATTGCTAATAGGACACCAAGTTGTAAAGCTCATAAAGTTTAACAAACTTAGTGTGCAAACCTAAAATGGAAAGAGGCTAAAAATACAATGCAATGACCTAAAATTTAATGTGTAAATGCAACTTTCAGATTCTAAACAAGGTAATTTTCTGATTACACTATTCAAAAATATGAAAATGAAATCTTGTAAATACAATTTTAAAATTAGACAATGCACTAAATATTCCAAATTAAGATAGATATGATGAAATGAATGAAATAGAAACTCAATAGATTGAAACAAAAATCTAATAGTAGCAAACAAAAGCACCAAACTAAAGATTTTAATTTCCAAAAATTTTGATCATAGCCTAATTAGGGAATCATTCGCCCTATGGTGAATGGGTCCTAGATTAGGGTTTTGAAAGTGATTTTTATAGATTTTTTCAGTGTTTTACAATGATTTTCATATTCAGTTTGTAAATGCAATGTGAAATGCAAGTGCAAAATGTGATAAAATGATAACCTAAAAGACCTAGTTTGATACACCATTTTGTTTCAATTTTCAAATGCAAGTTAATATGATGTAAATGATATGCAAGATGACTAATTTTTTTTACTTTTTAGATATAAAGAACATGCAAACAATGCAATCCTAAAAACCCTATATGAGATGCAAATTTGAAAGCAAACTAGACACCCTAAATGAGATCTAATTCATTACAAACGAATGCAATGAATGCAAGATCTAAATCCAAGATGAAAAAGACTCCTAAAATAAGAAAAATACAATGTTCAAAAGAGTCAAGTTCAAAAAATGAAACAAAGAAAAAGAGGTGCACCAAAATGGATTAACAAAATGATGCACCTAACTTTGCTATGTGTTTCACTCAATTATGAGGGGTATAATGCATAAATGAATATAAAAAATCTAACCTAACTGATATAGAAATCAAAATGTAGGTTTTAAGAGGGTTAAATGTTGTGTACCTATTGCAAAAATTTCTTTCTTGGGCCTCACTAAGGACTCATTCACCTAGTGGTGAATGGGTCCTGGCTAGGGTTCTAGAAAAATGCTTTCTGGGTTTTGTTCTTCAATGTTTGCACTCCCAGATCCTAGTTGGAGACTGTTAGAAACCCATAAATAAATTTTGTAGATTAGTTTATGTGATCTTGCAAGAAATGTGACAACTTTGATAACTTTTCCACTTTGGCAACTTTTGCTTTCCAATAGATCTTCAACCTAAAACCTACAATCACACATCAAAGGAGAAGAAAAATGTTGTTTTGTTAGAGAATAGGGGTTTTCCTTGGTCAAACCCCATTTTGGTAATTAAACCTTGAAATGAATCAATACATAAAGGAATGATGAATGAACAACATGTAATGTAACAACTCACCAAACCTTGTTGAAACCTTGGATTGCAAATCTGAAACTTAACATGAAATGACCTTAATGAGTGTAGATCTTGATCATAAGATTGACATAAGATAATGGCTTTGAACACTTGAACTTGATCACCAATGCTACACCATCACATTAGCTCAACAACATGCATGAATTTGACATGATGATTGATATCTTGATTGCTGCAATAAACTTCAATAAATCTTCCTTTGAATGCCTTAGAAATGCTCTTGAATTCTCTATCAATGCTCTTTTGAAATCTTAGGATGCTTGAATCAAAATTTCTAGGATTACTTAGATGAAACTATGTGAAATAGCTTATATTTATACTTATCTTATTCTTAATTCCTGGAATTCAAATAACACAAGCTAACATCAAATATAGGATTTCAAATCATTAAGATAATCCAAAAAATATATTACAAGGGGGTCCCTAGGGTTAAGTGAGGACCCATTCACCATGTGGTGAATAGGTCCTAGCAGACTTAACTAGGAAACACTTTAGACAATGTGTAATGTCATGTGAAAATAGGGTCCTAGGACCTAGTGAGGACCCATTTTCTAGGTGTCGAATGGGTCCTAGGTCACTAACCTAGGACACACACCTTGTAAAATTAAGTGTTGTATAATATCATTTAAGATTGCTAGGTTTTATCCCTCATAATATGAAATTAATTAGGCTTGGATTTGAATTAAAGGGGCCAATTAACCTCAAATTAACCTCAATTAATTAATAAAGCCCTAGATTAGTGTGAAAGTGTAAAGATACACTTTACAACACCCTAAGTAAGGCACCATTAAGTCCATTTTATTAAAAAGGGCCCTAAACTTAATGTGAATGTGTAAAACACAATACAACACTAAATCAAGGCATAATTAGGCTTATTTTATTATTAATTATTTCCAAATTAAGTGTTAAAAAAGGATACCTTTTTACACTACAAAAATAAATAGTTTAGAATGTAGATTCATAGCACTACAACTCTTATTCTTGTTGTGTCTTCAAAATTTTAGTGTAACTATAGATATTCAATTTCTCATCTGTAGTCAACTTTTCCTAATTTCATTAAAAAAGGTGGCCACTTAAGACTCCCTTTTGGTCCCCCATTTCCATACACTTACCCCTTATGAGTTAAAGTTGAAACATATGGATGTGAAAATAATATTCAATCATGGTGATTTGAAAGATGACATTTATATGTCATGACTAGACCACTACATGGATAAAGCTAAAATTAATCTAGTTTTTAAATTGAAGAAACTCTTGTATGACCTAAAATAGTCTTAGGATGTGGTGTACAAGAAGTTTCATATAGGTACATGTTGATTTTGGGATTTGAGAATTATAAATTGAATAGATGTGTTTATTTCAAATAAGATGGTGATAATCTCTAAGTTATTGATTTATATTTTGATGATATGTTATTAATTAGAGAAGGGAAATTTTTAATTTCATAATTAAAATATTATCCCTCACCAAAGTTTGAAATGAAAGATCTTGGTGTGGCTTAACATAATTATGGGATGGGGATTAGAATAGATGGAGAGAATAGAAGACATGGTTTGGCCAACATAAGTAATTTAATTCAATTTTCTAAACTATTGACATGCAAGATTGTAAACCATTGTGTGTTTGTATAACAATGGAAATGAAGTTATCCATATTACACATTTTCCTACATCCTCTTTGATGATAGAATACATAATCATAGTGGCTTACAAAAGTGTAGTTGGAAGCTTAATGTGTGTTATGGTTTATACTAGACTGGACATTGCCTAGGTAGTGGGAGTTCTTTGAAAATATATTCCTAATCATAGAAACACATTAGGATGCAATTAAAAGAGTCTTAAAATATTAATGTATATTAATGGTTATCTAGATTCGAATTGAGTTGAATATGTCACATGCAAAAGATACACTTTTGCATATAATTTGTTTACTTTAAATAGTCGTGTAATATGTGAGATAATTAAGTGACATTTATGGTCACTTTGTCCACTACTGAGATAAAGTATATGGAAATAAATAAATCCTATAAAGAATCCATTTTGATTAATATATTATGTTTAGAAATTGGGTTAAAATAAGGATTATTTAAATATTTTATTGTGACAATCAGAGTGTGATCTAACTAGAAAAGAACCCAAATTTTATGACAAGACTAAGAATATAGATGTTTAGTAATATTTTGTGATAGATATGATTGAGGATGGTAGGGTGAAGCTAGAAAATTTAGAAACTTTGATGAATATTTAAATTCATTGACCAAATCCATGAGCATGGAGAAATTTAAATGGTGTTTAGTGTCTATGGGCCTTTTAGCCCCTAGAAATTGATTCCATGATGGTATGTTACCCCTTGGCTCTTGCAAGTTATTTGAGAAGTGGGAGAATGTTGGGAATTAATATACATCTCAACCTTTACAAGGTCCTAGTTTAAATTATTTATTAGCCTCAATTAGAAATGGGGTATGGGATTTTTTTGTGGCACCAATAATTTTCATGTGTTAGCTCTTTGCAAGTAGTTCTTGGAGGACTTTTTGTCTATAAAATTTTGAATATTCTATCTTTGGGAGATCTTATTCCAACTTAAATGACATATTATTATAATACCTAAGAAGCCAAGAATATGGGGAATTACTTTGGTAGCATAACTCTTTTATAATATACTTTATTAGTTATCATAGAGTACCTATTTTGATATCAAAATTATGCCAAACTCAAGTGCCCATTGTTAGAGTATAATAGGCATATCACCTAATTAATTAATTAATCATCAATTGATTACTTAGGTCCACTATTAATTTATTACACTTAAGATAAACTTAGGAGTGCTTTTATATATTTAGTTCAATGTGATTTTTGTCTCATAACAAATGACAAGGACACTTATCATGATCTAATCTAATCATCACCTAGGATTTCATCTAAGATTTATTTTTTAGTTTTTAGTTTTATTATAAGATTCACTATCCAATCTAAATTAATCCAATCCAACATTCATCCATAATTCAGTTTATTTTTTGGATCAATTCATTTCTCAAGGTTGCATAGCACAATCAATGAATTTTCTCTCTTTATGTGATAGGTGCTTTAGTTGTAGGTGATTTATGGGAGCTCTAATACCTCTTGGGACTATTTTATTTGAGCTTTGTAAAGCCAAATATGGTTTCTAAGTTGTAAAAGGTTTAAAAATTAGTGCTAGAGGAAGTGGCTTATGTATGAGAATTTGGAAGTACACACGTGTTGTTGGAATGCTATTAAAATTATTCCAAGTTTAGTTACCAGTGAAATACTCTTGCAAAGACTTGCATTGCAAGTGTTTTGCAATTTATTTTAGATATGGTAATACATTGTGTAGGTTTTGGACTATGGATTTTTTCTCTCAAAAGTGTTTTCCCCATCAAAATCATCGTGTTATGGTATTATTATTTTTCAAATTTTTAATATGCCTATCTATTGCTCACAATAAGTTTGGATTAGTCATTAAGTGATATACACACCTCTCTCCTCAAGATTAGCCAAATAAGTTGTTTCCACACAACTTTCTTGCTTACAATTCCAAATCCAAGATCAATGCACATGAGTAAGTTAAACTAAGTTGATACTTGACTTTGGACATGTCATGAACATAGGAAACTATAAACATGAAACCTTAATGAATTGTAATTTTTTTGCCATCTAAGGTGACATGAACTTGGAACATTAGTCAAGGATGTTTATAAAATGTGAGGAGATGAGAAAAATAATGACATAACATTCGTTCATCCAAGAAAGGTTATGCACCATGGGATTGAAAAACGAGCCATTAAGAAATCAAAACACTAACCATTAGGTGATAAATAAATGCTTCAGATATGTAGCCGATGACACTTGGAGAGCCATATGGATATAAATTACACCATGCTAGGCATGGAGAAAAGTAGATGAAAGAAAATGACTATTTACAAAAGTTAAGCTCAAAGGAATTCAAAGCCAAAGAAAAATTAAATACAGGTTCCATGATTTTCAAGTTAAAATAGGGTATGTTTCTTAGGCAACAATAGGTCATATTTTTACTTATTTAATTAAAAACAATAGGTCAAATTTTTACTTGGTTGATGAGTGAGAATGTATGTGATCCTCCATTTTATTTAATTAGTGTATAACTTACAAGCAAATAAATTGATAATATACATATAGATATATACATACATATACATACATATATATACACATACATACATACATACATACATACATACATGCGTGCATACATACATGCATACATACATAATTATTACTAGAATAAATGGATAACCTCTCTAAAAGACCGTTACATCATTGTAATTTTAATTATAAATAAAATAAATATAAAAAATATTTTATAAAGTAATTGAAGAACTAGACTATTTGATAATCTTAAGCACCAAAATGATTGAATAAATAATTTCATTAATAAGATGGATAATATAAGAGATTTCAAATCAATTGTTATCAAGATCTTCCTCTTCTACAAGAAATATAGAAAGATTTGACGCCCTCGAACACTCCTGAACAACTTAAATCAAATCTCATAAGAACATCCCTGAACAGCTTAAATCAAATCTTACGTACTTTATGAAAAGTTCAATCATCCCTACTTTTTCTTTTCCAAAATAACCACAATTTACAAACTTATATTCTTCCACACCAGTTACATCCCCTTTTAATCCACCATAACAAGTCAGAGCAAAACGGTCGGTAGCCATGTGACATGAGTGATTTCTTTGTGAGTTTGAACAACCGTTGCAAGCTTCCTTCTTTCTCCAACATAATCAGATTCGACAATGATAAGACGTCATAATTCGAGGAGACCAGCACAATAGGGGGAGACCAAGTTCTAGTGTCTACATTCATTGAAAAAGGAGCCGGGCAGTACAAGCTATGGGAGTATTCATTCCATTTACATGTATATAAGCAAGTCGGGACAGATGCAGAATCGTGTCATTGCTGCACCTTCTGATTTGGACTTGGGTAGAATCAAGAGTTATTGAGGTACCATGTCAATCTGGGACAAGAAAATCAGTGAGTTGACAGGCATCGATTGGGTTTAAATAGCACACATTCAGTATTGAATATTATATTGTATATTAAATATTAAATACTAGTATATATATCTTAAAGGGAGAAGCTAAAGTATAGACAAAACACATTTATGGTCTTATGTCTTAGACATTATGGCATAACATCCCATCTCCCATGGACAAAACACACCGGGCGATAGAGTAAATAGAATCGACAAAACACACCGACGACAGAGTAAACGAAAAAAATAGACGGACGGAGACGACAGAGTAAACGGGAGAAATAGAGGGACGGAGGCGGATGAACATTTCAGACATACAGTTTTAAAAACAAGAGGGAGATTTAAAAGTGGGAGATTTAAATTTCATATAATTTCAAATTGGTTTTAATCACAATATCATTTCAAATTTCATAATGACCGGTGATTTTAGCAGGCAAATTGGAAGAGAATGTTTTGGGCCTGTATTATATGGCTGCACAAGAATGGACAGGAGGTAGCCATCAAAGTATGCTCGGATCCGGATCCCAATTTTTAATTTCAATATGTATGATAAGTTGCTTAAATTTGCACTGCGATTTTTGCTTGTTATGTAGCTTTACATGTAACATTGTTTTCTCCCTTTGTAGTAGATGTGAATTCATAGCTCAGTTTGCTAAATGTGGTATTGACTCATGTTCCACGAGGTTTGTTTTAGCTTGGCCTTTGAAGGAAGCACTACAAAACTTCATTAATAGTTTGATCACATATATTGTAAGGGATTGTTCTGTTGGAAATATTTAATTTTTCTGACTGAGCCTTTCTCACGTCAACCCTCAGTTTCACCTACCTATCAGGAGCTTTCAATGAAAAGTTTCTTTTTTGGATCTTCATCCCTGTTTTGCTCCTGTCTGCAAAATTTATTGTACTAGGCTTTTTTGAATTTCCTAAATTTATTGTATTAATTGAATTCAAATTTTGAGAGGGAATTTTTGAATGAAGACAAATAGAAGGAATGTAACTATCATTTTTGAGATTAGCAAGAGATTGGTAGAAGAATATTGCAAGTGATTTGTAAGAAGGTGAAGTTACAGTAACAACAGAGAATGTTTTGTGCGAGGAGCAGCAGATAGCTCCAGATTGCTCAGTGTTTGTAGGGAGCAACAAATAGCTCCAGATCATTCAGTGTAGGAAGAAGTAAAGTGAGCTCTGAGAAGCTCCTAATTGTCTTGTGTGTGTGTGCAACTCCAAATTGCTGCAAATCTAGTTTGTTATCTATGGTTTGTAGTTTCAAGTTTGAAATCATTTTGTAATGTTTATTTTTTGAATTAATAGAAGAAGGAAGTTTGAATGCCCAACTGTGTGTCTCCATTCAGTTCAAGTTTTTTTATTTCGCATTTTATTTTTGGGTATTCCTAGTTATTGGGAAATAGAGCAACAACTTTGTGTGCATTTTTTTTTTTGTGGCTGAGCATTTAGATACTTTTGACATGGTATCAGAGCTAGAAGGCCCTAAGTCTTGAGTGAGTTGGACATTTTTTTTTTTTGGGTATTTAAAGTTTGCTTTGTTGGAGACATGGCTAGAGATGAGAGTAAGAGTTGACAACAACCACCACCATTTAATGGACAAAACTATGATGTTTGGGCAAAGAAAATGAAAACCATAATGGTTGCAAATGATTTGTGGGAGTTTGTGATTAGTGGGTTCAATGATGTAACTGATCCTGTAGTGTATGCAGTCCTTACAAACAACCAAAAGACCCAGTTGAAGGAGACAAGGAGGAAATATGGAAAAGAATTGAGTCTGATTGAAACAGCCTTGACAGAGGCCATTTTTTCTAGAATAGCAGTAGTTAACTATGCAAAGGAAGCTTGGGAAATCCTCTAAACCAGTTACAAAGGGATTGATAAAGTTAGATTGGTGAAGCTTCAGATGCTTCGAAGAGATTTTGAGACTCTCAAAATGAAGGACAGTGAGTCTATCTCAGATTTTCACACAAGAACCTCAGGTTTGATAAACCAGTTGAGGGTAAATGGAGAAGTCATGGAAGACTAGAGGATTGTGGAGAAAATCCTCAAAAGTTTACCCACAAAGTTTGATGTAGTTGTGATTTCCATTGAAGAGGCAAAGGACCTCTAAATGTTGTCTGTTGATGAGTTGATGGGTTCTCTATAAACCCATGAGCAACGCTTATATAGGTCTGCAATTTCTTCCCATGAGCAAGCTTTCAAAGCTCAAGCCAATACAAGAGGAAAGGGGATAGGTAGAAACAATTTCGGATGTGGTAGAGGTAGATCTAGACATGGAAGTGTTGGAAAAGATAGCTCAGGACAAGCACACAACCAAGAGGGAGCATGCAACTCTTAGTCTAGCTCTTGACAAGCCAAGAAGAACAACAACTCGAGTCAAAAGTATGGCAAGAGCACTATTGAATGCTATTATTGCCATAAATTTTGTCATTATGCAAGTGAGTGCTGGAAAAAGCAACGAGATCAGTCTAAGCAAAGTGCAAATGTGGCTGATGAAAAAATAGTTGAAGGTAATCAACAAAAGGCCTTCATCATGTACAACATTGCTGAGAAAGGTAGTGACGAGGTATGGTTTTTAGATAGTGGCTGCAACAACCACATGAGTGGTAATGAAATCTCATTTTCTTTCATTGATACGAATGTTAAGTCTGAAATAGAAATGGGGAACAATGAAATAGTTCTAGTTGTGGGCAAAGGGTCTATTATTTTTCAAACCAAGAAAGGTGAAAAGGATATTGAAAATGTGTATTTTTCCCCTGGTATAAAGCACAATCTCATGAGTGTTGGAAAACTAATCTAAAAAGGATACAAAGTTTTGATGGAAAAGGGTGAATGCATTATTTATGAGAAGGATAGAAGCAAGAAAATAATTGCAGCAATACCAATGACAAAGAATATGATGTTTCCATTGAGGCTGGAAAGGTGTTCTCAACTCAGTCTATAGTTGTAGGAAAATGTACAACAATACATGAACAAGTAACCTTCAAGACAATCATTCAAGACCCTTCCAAGCTTTGGCATCTCAGGTATGAACACTTAGGTTATGCTAGTTTGAATATTTTATCAAAGAAGGGTATAGTTGGAGGTTTACCAACCATTGTAGAGCCTAGTGGTAGATGTGATAGCCCACATTTTTGGCAAGCAACATAGCTATCCCTTTCAATCGAGAAATTATAGAAGGGAAAGAGCACCATTGAAGCTGCTGCACACTAATTTGTGTGGCCCTATGCAAACAATTTCTTTTGGTAAGAGCCAATATTTTATAAACTTCATAGATGATTATGGCTGTAAGACATGGGTTTATTTCTTGCAACATAAATCTAAAGCATTTGACAAGTTTGTCGTGTTTAAAGCCCAGGCTAAAAAGGAGAGTGGACATTTTATCAAGGTCATAAGGTCAGATAGAGAGGGAGAGTATACCTCCAATCAATTTGTGAATTTTTGCAAGAAACATGGCATTAAGAAGGAGCTAACAATAGCCTATACTCCGTAGAAAAATGGAGTGGCTGAGAGAAAAAAATAGAACCATTGTGGAGATGGCAAGAAGCATGCTTAAAGACAAGAGGCTCCCAGATGAATATTGGGGTGAATTTGTAGCAACAACATTTTTTTGATAAATAGAAGTCGTATAAAGGTAGTTTTTGACAAGATTCCACAAGAGGCATGGAAAAAATGCAAGTGGACGGTTGAGCACTTGAGAGTGTTTGGGTGTGTGGCATATGCACTTATGCAAAAAGAGAAGAGGAAAAAGTTGGATGACAAGGGTGAGAAGTTCATCTTCATGGGCTATAGTGAAGAGTCCAAAGCCTACAGGTTGTATAACCTAGTCACCAAGAAAATTGTCATCAACAAAGATGTGTTCTTAGAGGATGAGTCATGGCATGGCCTGACAAGTTCTTACAGCTCCTAACCACTCCCAGAAGCTCTGGGTGAAGAAGGAAAAGAACATGAAGGCAACAAGATGAGCTTGCAGTCACTCTCGATAGCTCTAGACCAACTCTAGACCACTTTGAACTACTTTGAACTAGCTCCAGACTGCTCAGAACCACTGCATAGACATAGACAGAGAGCTCTAGATAGCTTCAGACAGGGTCTACTTAGCAAAGCAATGACAATAGTGAAAGTTCAGAATACACCCTCACCTCCCTAATTCCATGAAAGACCAAGAGTCTAAGGGAGATCTACCAAAATGAAAGGTATGATGAAGAGTTTGATGAAAGTGTGAATTTTTCATTACTTTCTCATAGTGATCCAATTTATTTTGAGGATGCTATGAAAGAAAAGAAAAGGTGTGAAGCCATGGATGAGGAGATAGATGCAATAGAGAGGAATAGAACATGGGAGATAACTGACTTGCCTCCCAACAAGCAAGTAATTGGAGTGAAATGGGTCTATAAGACCAAAAGCAATGCCTATGGAATAATAGAAAGGCATAAGGCAAGATTAGTTGTCAAGGGATACAAATAGCAGTTTGGGAGAGATTATGATGAGGTCATAGCAATTGCAGCCCAATGCAAGTGGAAGGTGTATCAAATGGACGTAAAGTCTGCCTTCTTAAATGGAGTATTGAAAGAAGAGGTGTATGTGGAGTAACCTCCTAGTTATGAAGTTCCACATCAAGAAAGCAAGGTATGCAAGCTGAAGAAAGCTCTTTGTGGGTTGAAGCAAGCACCATGAGAATGGTACAGTAGGATTGACTCATATTTGTTGAGCAATGGATTTAGCAAAAGCGATGGTGAGCCCAATCTTTACATCAAGGTAGTTGATGGTAAGATTTTAATTGTTGTCTTGTATGTTGATGATTTAGTTTTCACTGGGGATGATGATTTCTTCATTGCTCATTTTAAAGAGGCCATGAAAAGAGAGATTGAAATGACATAATTAGGTCTCTTGAGGTATTTTTTAGGCATAGAAGTAAAACAAATGCATGATGGTATTTTTATCTCTTATGAAAAGTATGCAATAGAGATTTTGAAGAGGTTTAGGATGCAAGATAGCAAGTATTCCTCCACACCAAAAAACATAGGTTTGAAGTTGAGCAAGGAAGATTGCAACATCAATGTGAATCTGACCATGTATAAGAGTTTGGTTGGAAGTTTGATGTATTTAACAACAACTAGGCCTAATATAATGTGTAGTCTAAGTCTAATTTCCAGATTTATGAAGACTCCAAAAGAGTCACATTGGAAAGCGGGTAAAATAATCCAGAGGTATATGAATGGAACCAAAAAATATGGTATTTTGTTTGGTGCGTCAAATGATTTTGGGCTAGTTGGTTACACAAACAGTGATTGGGCAGGGATATGGATGATATAAACATCACATATGGACATGTGTTTCATTTGGGATTGGAAGTCATTTCATGGGCTTCCAAGAAACAACCCATAGTTTCCCTATCTATAGTTGAGGCTGAGTATATAGTAGCAAATGTAGTAGCATGCCAAGCTATTTGGCTAAGGAGGACCTTAATAGATTTGAAGGAGGAACAAAAGGATGGAACAACTATATATTGTGACAATGTTTCAACAATATCTTTGACGAAGAATCCAATTTTTCATGGAAGAAGCAAGCACATTGAAATAAAGTATCATTTCATAAGAGAATTGGTTGAGAAAGGTTAAATAAAAATGAAATTTTGTAGATCTAAGCAACAACTTGCAGAAATTTTTACCAAGCCTTTGAGCAATGATTTCTTTGAACACCTAAGAATAAATTTAGTTGTTATTGATTTGAATGGAGAATGATGTTTTTTTGACGACTCAGTCCGAGGGGAAGTGTTGGAAATATTTAATTTTTCTGACGTAGCCTTTTTCACATCAACCCCCAGTTTCACCTACCTGTTAGGAGCTTTCAATGAAAAGTTTCTTTTTTGGGATCTTCATCCCTTTTTTGCTCCTGACTGCAAAATTTATTGTGGTAGGATTTTTTGAATTTCTTGAATTTATTGTGTTAGGTGAATTCAAATTTTGAGAGGGAATTTTTGAATGACTCAAATAGAAGTCCAATGTAACAATTAGTTTTGAGATTAGCAAGAGATTGACAGAAAAATATTGCAAGTGATTTGCAAGAAGGTGAAGTTGTAGCAGCAATAGAGAATGTTTTATGTGAGGAGCAGTAGATAGCTCCAAATTGTTTAGTGTTTGTAGAGAGAAATAGATAGCTTCCAATCGTTCAGTGTAGGAAGAAGTAAAGTGAGCTCTAAGAAGCTCCTGATTATTCTATGTGTGTGTAGCTCCAGATTACTGCAAATCTAGTTTGTTATTTGTAGTTTGTAGTTTCAAGTTTGAAATCATTTTGTAATGGTTATTTTATGAATTAATAGAAGAAGCAAGTTTGAATTCCCAGCTATGTGTCTCCATTCAGTTTTTTTTGTTATTCCACATTTTAATTTAGGGTATTCCTAGTTATTGGGAATCAGAGTAGCAACTCTGTATGTATTTTTGTTTGTGTCTGAGCATTTAGACACTTTTGACATATTCATGACAATATATCTTAATCTATCTTAATACTCAATTCATATCTCAATTTGTTGAATGGTGGTTATTTTATAAACTGCTTGATGGTGGTGATTTTATGTTTGTTATCAATTGTTTGGATAATTAGATATTCTAATGATAATGTTGAATTGAAATATGGCTTAGTGATGCTCTATGTTTGCATTTTTAGGGGTAGTAGGTTCACGTGAACTGAACAATTGTTATTTTTTTTGATATTTTAGATCCATGTTTTGTTGAGAAATATGCATGGGAGATCAACATTTAGATTGAAGTTTGCAAGATTTGTTCTCAAATGGCTATTGCTTTGGGTGGTGGATTTTCTGTTGATTTTGGTGACTTGGGTGATGCTGGGAAACACAAACAAATATGGTCTCAAAAGGCTTTCTTTGGTCCCTCTCGAGCTCAAGAACTAGTGTGGAAAAACACCTGTGCAGGATGTTGCAATTCTCACCAAAATTAAAAAAAGGTAGATCAAGGTACACAAAATGTCCATTTCTCTCTTCATTTTTTTTATTTTTATCTGAACCGGAAACAATCATAGGAATTTTACAATATTAGCCCAAATCATGCACAAAATGTATACAATCAGACTTCAAGCAGAGCTCAGGCGAATACTAGCATGGTCAATACAAGGCTAGCCTCACATATACAATTCCACAGAGCCTCTATTGGAGGAAGAAGGGTTTTTGAAAGAGACCTTCAACTGGTAGAGGGTCTAGAGATGTAGGATGAAAATTTAGTTAATGGGGACTCTATGAAAATGTAATGTTAGTATTTTGTGGGGTTTTTTTATTAAAATTGTTGGGTAGATTATTCTTTTTGTAAAGGGGTTAAATATATTTTTCTTCGATCTTTTGTAAGGGATTTAATATGATAGCCTTTGGGTAGGTGTTTTGGGAATAGAATATTGAATTTTGAATTATCAACATGAATATTATAATCTATGAAATCGAACTTATAATCTTTATCATTTTTGAGCTATAATCAGAGGTTTTCTTATTGGTTCTTTCTTGCTAGTATGCTCTCTAGAACAAAATTTTGTTTTATCCTATATATATATATATATATATATATAATATTATAGTGGCTTGCCACTTTTGCCTAAAAAAATACAAAGAAGCATCATATGTTGTAGTTGTGGTAAGTAATGAAGTGAATGCAAAGATGAGAGATCACTTTTGGTGGAATCAGAGTATAAATCATTGCCATACAAAGATTCTCCAAAGCCTTTATGAGATGAAATTCTTTAGTCAAACTAACACCATACATAAACTCCTTGGAAAAAATCTCTTCCTCGGCCAATGTTCGTTGTTTCAATATTGATATCAATTTTCTCATTTCCATTTTTGGTGCGATAGATGCAATTTCTTTCCAATTTTTTATCCTTTTCAAAAAATCTATTGTGTATATTTTTCCCCAAGGCAGCTGCACATCTTGCATTCTATATCTCTGGAGACAGTGTGAGGTTTTCTTTTTTTGGCTATGAACCATTCAATCACCACTTGGAAAGAGCATGGGAATGAAAAAGGAATTCCTTACCAAAAAAATTTCTCCCCACTTACTATGCATTCCTTTCCTCTTTTAATTAATCATGAATTAAGTTTTTCCTCTATTCTAGCCTCATGGTTTTGCTTCATGTAGTTGTTATACTTTTGAAAGAGCATTCATATTAAATGAATTTGCATGATTTTTAGAGAAAATTTCATTTAGAGTAAATGAGAGATAGATTTTAGGTTTAATTAAACATTTCTTTTTTTCTATTATTTTAAATTTTATGTTCACTGCAACACAACATTCATTAAAAATACCATTGGTTGGTTTATTTTATGTTCAAGTGTAGATTTCTGCTTTCAAAATGGCTTTTTGGTCACAACATAGAATTATGAAAGTGTTGAAAGTGCTTGGAAAAGCAAAGGAGATTTAATAAGTAGTTCAACATGACATTGTTACTAGTAAATATTATTATTCATAATAAAGGAATAAGAAGCTCTGTTGATTCCATTTACTCAAGTAGTTCTCATTTTCTATTTCTGGTAGATTGTCACCTATTCTAAATCAAATGGCTAGTACCAAGAATGGTCGTTTTGAGATTATTTTTTCAATTTTTTTACAGTGGAAGCTATAGTTATTGGAATAATGCTTTGTTTACTCTTGCACTAGTTACAATTACATTTACTATAGAATACCAAATGTGTGTTATCTTTGTATCTTTTTCTCACTTTGATTATAGTATTCGATAACTGATTCAAATACCTCCATAAAAATTTCAATGGAAGCTTCAACACTTCATACTATAAATTTTTGTATCTAGACAAACTTCTTAATTACAGTCTTCTTTCACAACCTGTAAAAAAAATTAAGTGTTTACTGAAGATTACTAGATATGTATCATTTTTGTTAATTATTTCATTGATGTAAAAAAAACCATGTTATCTAAAATACCAGTAAAGAGATTGGACATCACTGCATGGTTCACTGGCAACGTAGTTCATTGGCTGGTTACATGGTTTTTATTTTGATCGTTTGCTAGAATTGGTAGAAGATAGGAAGACTACTTATATCTGTAATTCCTTCAATTTTGGTTTTTTAAGTAGAAGCCCTTACTATGGATATGCTTATGATTCTGTGCTTTTAAAGTTGAATAAAGCTAAAACTTTCTATAGAAAATATCAATCTAGAAGATGGATTCAGAATGCTTTGTATTTACCATAGGATAGGAAATTCCTTTTGAGGCCTACCTTATATTTAGATTCCATAATAAAACCGAACCATAGATTTTTGGGTAGGATTTATAAGTTACTCTTGCACTCTTAGGATGTTTCACCTAAGAGGAGAGAGATAAACCCACTCAAAAGTCTAGGTGGTTCACTCAAATTAAGATATGCATGATGCTATTAAGGCTAAATGAGATGAACTAAATGCAACTAAATGAACTAATTTATTCATTAAGTATGTAAAACCTATGAAATATGCAATGTTTGGAAACACATTGTGTTATGCAGAAATGCACTAGAAATGAATGCAAAACTTAACAGAAATGAACCAAATTGGAAGTGTGCACCTTTGATCTAGAAGGAGGTTGGAAATGACACTTGAAATTTTTCCAATACTAATTTTTAGCCCTGGTGGGACTCGTTTTCCATTTTTGGCGAATTAGTCCCAGTTCTGCAAAACTAAGTTGGAACTTGTTTCTGACAAAAGGGTACCTAAAAATGCAGAAAACTCAAAATTGACCTAGAAGTGGGACTCATTCACCACTGATGGTGAATGAGTCTAGTTTTGAATTTATGAATATTCAAAAGAGGAATCCAGAGCTTCCAATCTGCACTTTGATTCTTTGTAGGTGTTCGCTTTTGAAACTCTAATTTTTGAACCTAAAAATGAGTTTTTGTTGATATTTTGACTTGTTGAACGAAGAGAAGACTTGAGAAACTTGAAAAATTGATCTTCAATGATTTCAAAGCTTCCAAGATAACTAAATTTTCAAACACATAAGAAGAGAAGAAGAAATGTTGAATGTTAGGGCATGGGGGTTTTCCTTGGTCAAACCCCTTTTAGGTAATTAAACCAAAATGATAAAAGAATATAATAAAACATGTAAAAATAGAGTTGATTACCTTGCCATGATATTTGATCTTGAAATTCTACAGCAAAGCATGAAGAATATTCCATTGAATGTCTAAAAATTGATCTTGAATGGCTTGTAATGTTAAAACCCTAAGCTGCTTGACTTGAAATGGAAGATTGGTGGATGAATGAATGATAAGAGATGTGAATTAGGGTTAAAATAATTATATTTATAGGAATTTCACCTATTTTACCTGTTAATACCTCATCACAGGCTGACATGAAGAAATAATGAACTTAAATTTCACTTTGTTCTCGCTCAAAGGTTACAATTGGGCCAAATGGGACTCATTCACCACCCATGGTGAATGGGTCCCACCTAGATGGGACTGATTTTCCATGCATGTCAAATGGGTCCCACAGGGGCCTTTTTGACAGCTAAGATGCTAGGAGATAAGGAAATAAAGTTTAAATTGCAACCTTGTCAGTATTTGATCAATTTAAGCCTCAGGATGTGCAATATGGGTTAATAGGGGCCTATTAGTGATGATGCAAAGAGTAATTAGGGCTTGGAACATATAATTCAATGTGAGAGTGTGATTAAATACACTTTACAACACTAAAATGAGGTCCACAAAGCCTAGAAAGTCACAAGAACCAATGTGAATGTGTAAGACACATTACAACACTAGTTTATATGTAAGTTTAATTCAAAAACCTTCTGGATTGATGCAATAATGTTATTAAACAGATTTTATAATGTTGAATTAGGGAGAAATGAGTTTATTAAGTCTAGAAAAGTGTGAAAGTATCTTACAACACCTTTGCAAGACATTAATAAAAGCATGTTATTCAATTTTCAAGGGTCCAAGACTAGTGTGGATGCATAAAATGCCTCACAACACCTGGATCAAGGCCTCATTAATTCCAATTTATCATCAATTATTCCCATGTCAAGCAAGAGGTCCTTTTTTCTACGGTACAAAAACAAACATTAAGTGGTTCTTTGAAAGAAAATAAAGTGAATTTATTTTTCATGATATCATGCCACAATTATCTTTAGGGGAAATTATGGTGAATTCTTGTAGATTTAGGAAATAGTTCATATGATTCGGTGGAATATGAGAAATTTGATTCTTTTCCCTTCTAATAGTACAAATGAACATTAATGTCTTAAATTTTGTTAGCATTTCTTACTCACTTTCCTCTTTTTGATGATCATTGAATGTAGTTTGAATCAATAATATAAAAGCATATTTTATTTGTGGATCTATATAGGAAAACACATGGGCTTGTGTATTTTTTTGGAAGGATTCTTTGACATGAACTTGATAAATTATGTTTTTAAAATTATTCTTCTTTTATTCAACTATATGAATTTGATGTGATTTTTGGATGTCTTAATAGGTTGGCACTCCAATTCAAAAAAAGGGAGTAGACTTCACACTTGAAAGCATTCACAATATAAAGAAAGTCTTGACTAATATTTGGGAGGAAAATGAGAACTCTAAAAATTTTAAGCACCCAAGAAGAGTAGTTGCTATTGAAACTGTTGTAAATGCATAAAATATATCATTGTAGAGAATGGCCCACTATCATTTAGGGTCTTTTTCTTCCTATTAGATGATCATCTTCCTCATTTCTATGATTCTGAATTCTATAAATCTTTGGGGATGACAACCCTTCCATGTAGCATGGATTTTTACAACTAATCTATGTAAAGTTGATGTTATCAATAGATAAAATTTTCATGTACAAAATTTAATCCTCTTAAAGAATGGACCAAATGTGTTTTTACCTCTCTACTTTATGTTCTATATCAAAATCTAAAACAACATGAAACTGTGGGTGAAAAAATAGAGATAGTCTCAATGTCATGCACTAGTATCCAAAGTATTACGAAGAAGAAATTGAAATTATAAAATATTGGATTCACAACATAGCGGTAATTTTTAATTTTAGCTTCATCCTCAAAATATACCAATATACACTCAAAACATACCTGGATGGTTATAAATTTCCTAAAGTATTAATAAGATGTGTATACTTTAACACAAAGTATATGTAATAGGTGGGCAATAACATTTGTATTATTGACAAAAGATGTGCCACAATTTGTTTGGGTTCATCTACCAAATTAATTTCATTATCATATGAACAAGGAAGGGGTATATCATTAGAATACAGTAATGGAACCTATATCAATAGCTATTTTATTTATGTTTTAGTGCTTTTCATTGATTATAAAAATGAACTAGCACTTAATGATATACACAAGAGAGAGTTGTTGAATGACAATACTTAGGACCTTTCTTATTCACATGAGGAAGTAGGATGGTCAATTGAGATTCTAAAAGAATGGATAGAACATGTTTAGGGAAGTCACCATGATGTGTATATGATCATTGGTTATGCTTGGATGAAATGAAAGAAGGTTGGTTATTTGATAGGGGCATGCAAGAAATAGAAGTTATTATTTTCAAAAAGGAAATGTTACCAAAGGGGTAGTGAATAAAGAAGGTGGAGCAATGAAATGGTGAGGATTTATGTCTATAAGGGGTGGCTCATTTATAAGGGAATATAGAGTTTAATAATATATTGTTAAAATAAGGTGAACCATTACAATTTTTAATTCTCCAAGAAGTATGCAAATCTAATTTTATCAATGCAACATTAGGTTTATAAAGATATAATGAAAGCCTAAAATTAGTAAATAGAAATTAGTTAACCATATGATATGATTGGAAAACATAGTGGGGTTGGGAGTGATATGATTGTGCTTGTTCTAAGCTCAAGGGTGGAGAGCTTAGGGAGGATTGGCAAGTGGGGGATACATGAAACTAATCAAACTGACCTAAGGGGTGACTAACCAATTAGGTTGTTACATGTAGAGGGTTTTACAACAATATGTAGGTTGCAGGTTTTATAACATCTAGTGTTTTTCAACTTTCAATTATTGTAATGATGAAAACCTTTTTCTATTTAGATAGTACAAATGTGATGAAAGAAACCTTCAAAATTTACCACAAATTTTACTTAAGTGTGTATTAATTTCCTCATATGATGAAAAAATAAATGCAAAAAATAATTGTAGGTTGGAAAAACACAGTGGGTTGTGAGTGATATGATTGTGCTTGTTCTAAGCTCAAGGATGGAGAGTTAGAGGGGATTTGCAAGTGGGGAATACATAAAACTAATCAAATTGACCTAAGGGGTGACTAACCAATTGGGTTGTTACATGTAGAGGGTTTTACAATAGTATGTGGGTTGCAGGTTTCATAACACCCAATGTTTTCCACCTTAGAATTATTGTAATGAAAACCTTTTTCTATTTAGAGAGTATGAATGTAATGAAAAGAACCTTCATAATTTAAATTTATTTCTTAGGTAAAAATTGTGTTTTAATTTCCTCATATGATGAAAAAAAATGCAAAAAAATAATTGTAGGTTGTAAAAACACAGTGGGTTCTGAGTGATACAATTGTGCTTGTTCAAAGATCAAGGGTGGAGATCTCGAGGAGGAGTTGTAGGTGAGGGATACATAAAACTAATCAAATTGATCTAAGGGGTGACTAATCAAATGGGTTGTTACTTGTAAAGGGTCTTACAATAGTACGTGTGATGAAGGAGCAACTCTCAGATTAGTCGCTTACAAGCTCCAACTCCCACTACGACATAGGTCACTGACACAAAAAAATGAAGAGAACACTTTCTTTTATTAATAAAATGACATTACAACATTACATGCCATCGAATGGGATTTCATTACATCATCTGAAAAATCTAAAATAAATTTTCCTTAGACTCTCCTAGCCTAACCTCTCACCCCCTTTTCCTAGCCTTGGGCTATCTTTTTTTATAGCATCCCTACCTGTATGTCGGCCTAGCCTCATAAGGTTTATCCTTGTCGTAGTACCGTTTTTCATCCAATGATCATCAAGGTCTAGTGGGAGGTTACATCATTCTCAGTGAATACATCCTTATTTGTCTTTGCCAATAGGTCATTTTTCCAATCATTTGTTGCATGCCCATAAATTCGTTTGACCTGGTCGATTAGCAACAATGATGCAAATTGATGAATTTTATCATTCCAAGTGTTGTGTTCATCCGTTCCTCCAACTCACCATCCAATCAACCATCACAACATTTAGATCCCTACCTCCATCGGCTTGTTGCGGGCTCCAAGAGTTTTGTAACCAAGTTGTGGGGTTGTGAAGTTTCCTAACTCCTTGATCTCTTGACTTGGCACGCCTTATCATTATATCGAAGGGACTCATAGTTGAGTCTCGCTGAAATGAAGGTCTCCCACTAATATAACTCCATTGCTCCATGGGAATATTGCCAAGACTCTGGAAGATCTTATTCTGACGCCCCCATGTCACCTTGATAAACTCAATCAGAAAATTTCTAGAATGTCAAAGAGACATTAGAAGATGTCACACCAAACCCCATATGTCACATTGACATCACCACCACCACTTTGTCATTGAGACCTACCTTTTCGAAGAGACATCCATGAGCTTCGACTAGCCCGATTCTCACTGACATGTCTCCACTGCACCATTAGGATGTCAAAGAGACATGTGCATAACTCCCACCAACACTACCTTGTCTCGTTGATGAGATTAATAATACATTTTTTGGAATTTAGAAGAGACTTTAATGCAAGTCTCACTAAAATGTGCTTGTCTTTCCAATCACCCTATCCAAAAAACCATAGAATTTCAAATGATCAAAAGGTGTAAAACCTCAAATCTATAACCTGATGTTGATCACACTCAAGACTACCAAGACCTTATTAGAATTAAAATAACCAAATCGATGCAAGATTGCTTTTTTCCCTAGATTCTCCTGCATCAGACACCTGAGGTAGGAAGAATTTTTTGAATATGGATTCACAAAGTAGGGTTGAGTGGTAGTACCGCCCTTTCAGACTCCAAACAATACTCAACCAACCCCATTGATGAAACTGGTACCTCCAATTTCTTCTTCTTTCTCCTCTTCCAACACTTATCTAGAACAAGCAATCTCCTTCTTTGAAAACTTTGCACGCCATTCGTCTCTCCTCTCATTGATTGGTATTCACCATGTACCATCCTCATAATACCATGCATTCTCCTCTCTTCACTTGCGGGATTTAACCCACCAAAAATTGACCACCTCCTCTAGTCTTGCAGGATTCAATCCACCATATTTTGACCACCTCCACCAAATCTAACATGTGACATCTTTTATAGCTTCTACATATAAATATGCTACATCCACTTGATACCACTTGATGAGGGTGGAATGCTCTGATACCACTTGATGAAGGGTACTCCCCTTACAATCTAAAACAACAATGCACAACTAGGTTTGCACAACAAAAATGGTCTTTATTGTTGGAACTTCATTACAGTAAACATGCCATCTCATGGGCTATCTCACTATAGTCATTTGCCAAATCGCAGATCTAAGCTTTTGTTTTCAACTCTACATTCACTAGCAAGAGATCTACTTTCTTCTCGGGTCCACCATCACCTTTAGGCTACTCTACCACCTCCACATACCAATTTTCAACTACATAATCTCTCTTTCTATCTTCTTGCATGAACTCCTTATGAAAATTCATATCAACTACTTCATCACACAATGTAGAAAAATAGAAATTTACCTCTTCATCAATCTAATGCTTCATGTCCACCAACATGTCTTCATTATTCTCTTTCTCTACTGCTGCAACTTCTACCTCATCATCATTTGTTGTAATTTCTTTCACTGGGTCTACACTTTCATTCTTCTCAAGGTTCTCATTTGATTTGAACATCTCCTCTATCTTCATGATCTCCTCTACAAGCAATGAATACTCCTCATCAGGTTTTCTGTCAAATACAGGACCTTGACAAATCTTTGTATTATCACCCTTCGCTCTTGGGCTACAACACTCATTTTCTCTTCTCTTCTTCTCACTGTCCTCAAAATATACTTTTGCAATATTTTCGCCCTCATCTTCACCTACATACACAAAGTTCTAAAAGAAAACTTTTTGTCTTTCTTCTTTTTCATTTTGTCAAACACTTTCCACACACTCTAAAACTTCAACCTCTAAGGTTTCACAAATGTAAACTTCCTCCCATTTGAAAATATTTTTACAAATCTTCAACACCTTCAGATGTTACTGTCAATCCACCCACACACAACTATCCTCTACCCAACAAAGACCCTAGAAGATGCTTCCTCTACCCACTCTATTTCTTAGTGCAGGAACTCTACACCTTCTATCCAACTTTATATTTGTTGGAGGATAGGGTTACATACACTCTTTCATGCCTGCAACGAACATTATTTCCACAACTCTTCTCAACTCATCACCCACAAATCTTCTAGCTTCAACTCACACTCACATGTCCTACTGCAACTGCCTCACATTCGGTGCTCTGTTAAAAACTTAGGACAACCAAATCTGATACCATTGATGAAGAAGTAGCTCTCAAATCGGTCGCTTACAAGCTCCAACTCACACTACAACACAACTTGACATAGGAAAATGAAGAAAACAGTTTATTTTATTAATAAAATGACATTACAACATTACATGCCATTGAATGGGCTTTCATTACATCATCTACCAATCTGAAATAGATTTTCCTTAGACTCTCCTAGCCTAACCTCTCCCCCCTTTTTCCCAATCTCAGGCTATCTATTTTTATAGAATCCCTTCCTATATGTTGGGCTAGCCGCATAACGTTTATCCTTGTCATAGTATCATTTTTCATCCAATGATCGTCAAGGTCTAGTGAGCAGTTACATCATTCTCAGTGACTGCATCCTTATTCATTTTTTCCAGTAAGTCATTTTCCCAATCATTCATTGCATTCCCATAAATTTGTTTGACTTGGTTGATTAGCAACAATGATGTGAATTGACAACTTCTATTGTGTTAAGTGTTGCCACTGGGTTCATCCGTTTTTCCAACTCATCGTCCAATCAACCATCCCACCATTCAGATCCATACCTCCATCAGCTTGTCGTGGGCTCCAAGAGTTTTGTAACCAAGTCGTGGGGTTGTGAAGTTTCCTAACTTCCTGATCTCTCAACTTGGCACACCTTATCATTGGATCAAAGGGAATCATCATTGAGTCTTGCCAAAATGAAGGTCTCCCATTGATATAACTCCATCGCTCACTTAGAATATCGCCAAGACTCTGAAAGATCTTACTTTGAGGCCCCCATGTCACCTCAATAACCTTAATTAGAACATTTCCAAAATGTTGAAGAGACATTAGAAGATGTCACACCAAACCCTGTATGTCACATCAACATCGCCACCACCACTTTATTGTTGAGACTTTCCTTTTCAAAGAGACATCCACAAAATTCCTACTAACAAGACTAATTCTCACTGACATGTCCCCACTACACCCATCAGGATATCAAAGAGACATGTGTAGAACTCCCACTGACGCTGCCTTGTCTCGCCAATGAGAAGAATAGTACTATTTTTGAAATGTCGAAGGGACTTCAATGCAAGTCCCACTGAAACATGCTTGTCTCGTCAATCACAATGTCTGAAGAACTATATAATGTTGAATGATCAAAAGGTGTAAAACTTTGAATCTATAACCTGATGTCGATCACACTCAAAACTATCAAGCCCTTATTAGAAATAAAATAACCAGATCGATGCAAGATTTTTTTTCGCCCTGGATTCTCCTACAACAATGCCTGTTGTAGGTTTCATAACACATAGTGTTTTCCAACTTATAATTTTATAAAACAATAAGAATGTAATGAAAAACCTTTTGATATTTACAAAGTAGGAATGAAATAAAATTCACCTTCAAAATTTATAGCAAGTATTAGAGTAAAAAATGTGTTTAAATTTCTTCATATGTTTGAAAAAATAAATAACTTTTTGTAAGGAAATAATTGACAGGGGATAGTATGTTTTCCAACATTGCAAATAATGTGAGTATTTTTTTGTTCTAATCGAATGAAGAAAGTGAAATGCATTTTTACTTTACCAAAGAGTTGTTCTAAAATTTGAAGGTGGAATTCATTACATTAGTGGTCTGTACGAAACAAAAGCTTTTCATAAGGAAATAAATGACAAGGGATAGTCTGTTTTCCAACACTATAAATAATGTGAGCATTTTTTTGTTCCAATCAGATGAAGAAAGTGAGATGTCATTTTTATTGTACCAAAGTGTTTTTCTAAAATTTGAAGGTGGACTTCATTAGATTAGTGGTGTATACAAAACAAAAACTTTTCATAACCTGAAATAATTGACAGGGGACAATGTGTTTTCCAACATTATAAATAATGTGAGCATTTTTTTGTTCCAATCAGATGAAGAAAGTGAAATGCCATTTTTACTATACCAAAGAGTTGCTCTAAAATTTGAAGGTGGAATTCATTACATTCTTGGTGTGTAGGAAACAAAAACTTTTCATAAGGAAATAATTGGCAGGAGACAGTGTGTTTTCCAACATTGCAAATAATGTGAGCACTTTTTTTTTCAATCATATGAAGAAAGTGAAATTTCATTTTACTATAACCAAATACTTGTTCTAAAATTTGAAGGTGGACTTCATTACATTCTTGGTGCATACGAAATAAAAAAATTTCTTAAGGAAATAATTGATAGGGGACAGTGTGTTTTTGAACATTGCAAATAATGTGAGCATGTTTTTGTTCCAATAATATGAAGAAAGTGAAATGCCAATTTTACTAGACCAAAGAGTTGTTCTAAAATTTGAAGGTGGAAATCATTATATTCTTGGTGTGTATGAAACAAGAAATTTTCATAAGGAAATAGCTGACAAGAGATAGTGTGTTTTCCAACACTGTAAATAATGTGAGCAGTTTTTTGTTACAATCAAATAAAGAAAGTGAAATTCTATTTTTACTGTAACAAATAGTTGTTTTAAAAATTTAAGGTGGTCTTCATTACATTGTTGGTTTGTACAAAACAAAAAAAATTCATAAGGAAATATCTAACAAAGGACAATGTGCTTTCCAACACTACAAATAATGTGAGCATTCTTTTGTTCCAATCAGATGAAGGAAGTGAAATGACATTTTTATTTTACCAAAGAGCTCTTCTAAAATTTGAAGGTGGACTTCATTACATTCTTCGTGCGTACGAAACAAAAAAAAATTCATAAAGAAATAATTGACAGGGGATAGTGTGTTTTCCAACACTGCAAATAATGTGACTATTTTTTTTGTTCTGATCAGATGAAGAAAGTGAAATTCCATTTTAACTATACCAAAGAGTTACTCTAAATTTTGAAGGTGCACTTCATTAAATTCTTGGTGTGTGCAAAAAAAAAACTTTTCATAAGGAAATAATTGGTAGGGGACAATGTGTTTTCCAACACTGCAAATAATGTGAGATTTTTTTGTTCCAATCATATGAAGAAAGTGAAATTCCATTTTTACTATAACCAAAGAGTTGTTCTAAAATTTGAAGGTGGACTTCATTACATTCTTGGTGCATACGAAACAAAAAAAATTCATATAGAAATAACTGACAGGGGACAATGTGGTTTCCAACACTGCAAATAATGTGAGTGTGTTTTTGTTCCAATCAGATGGAGAAAGTGAAATTTAATTTTTATTGTACCAAAGAGTTGTTCTAAAATTTGAAGGTGGAATTCATTACATTCTTGGTGTGTATGAAACAAAAAATTCTCATAAGGAAATAATTGATAAGGGACAACATGTTTTCCAACACTACAAATAATGTGAGCATTTTTTTGTTCCAATCAAATAAAGAAAGTGAAATTCCATTTTTACTGTACCAAATAGTTGTTCTAAAATTTTAAGGTGGACTTCATTACATTGTTGGTGTATATGAAACAAAAACTTTTCATAAGGAAATATTTGAAAAGGGACATTGTGTTTTCCAACATTACAAATAATGTGAGCATTTTTTTGTTCCAATCAGATGAAGAAAGTGAAATGCCATTTTTATTGTACCAAAGAGTTGTTCTAAAATTTGATGGTGGTGTTCATTATATTCTTGGTGTGTACGAAACAAAAAATTTTCATAAGGAAATAATTGATAAGGGACAATGTGTTTTCCAACACTGCAAATAAGGTGAGCATTTTTTTGTTCCAATCAAATAAAGAAAGTGAAATGCCATTTTTACTATACCAAATAGTTGTTCTAAAATGTTAAGGTGGACTTCATTACATTGTTGGTGTGTACATAACAAAAACTTTCATAAGGAAATATATGAAAAAGGGATAGTGTGTTTTCCAAAATTAGAAATAATGTGAACATTTTTTTGTTCCAATCAGATGAAGAAAGTTCAAAATGCCATTTTTTACTGTACCAAAGAGCTGCTCTAAAATTTAAAGGTGGAATTCATTACATTCTTGGTTCGTACGAAATAAAAAAAATTCATAAGGAAATAATTGACAAGGGACAACTTCCAACACTATAAATAATGTGAGCATTTTTTTGTTCCAATTAGATGAATAAAGTGAAATGTTATTTTTACTAACCAAAGAGTTGTTTTAAAATTTTAAGGTGGACTTCATTACATTCTTGGTGCATACAAAACAAAAAAATTTCATAAGGAAATAATTGACAGGGGACAATGTGTATTCCAACATTGCAAATAATGTGAGAATTTTTGTTCCAATCATATGAAGAAAGTGAAATGCCTTTTTACTGTACCAAAGAGTTCTAAAATTTGAAGGTGGAATTCATTACATTCTTGGTGCGTACGAAACAAAAAAATTTCATAAGGAAATAATTGACAAGGGACAATGCATTGTCCAACACTGCAAATAATGTGAGTATTTTTTTGTTTCAATCATATGAAGAAAGTGAAAGTGACCTGAGGGCTGACTAACCAATTAAGTTGTTATGGGTAGAGGGTTTTACAATAGTATGTGGGTTATAGTTTTCATAATACCTATTGTTTTCAACATGCAATTATAGTAATGAAAACCTTTTCTTTATTAGAGAGTATGAACGTAATGAAAGGAACCTTGAAATTTAACCTCCTTTTATTTTGATTATAAAATATTCTTCTTATCTTTTACTTCCTTTTCTAAGTGGTTAATTTTAGTCTTCATTATTTTGATATATTTTCAACACTTCCAACTATTGCAAATATAATCGTAGGTTGGGAAACATAGTGGGTTATGAGTGAGAGAGTGTGAGGGAGAGAGGGATGGATAGAGAGGAGGGAGGAGGAAGATAGGAAGTGGTAGGGTGGGAGGGATAGAAGGAGGGAGAGAAAGAGGGAAGGATAGAGATAGGGATAGGTATAAAGAGTGGTAAGGTGGGAGGGATAGAGGGAAGGAGGGAAGGAGGGAGATAGGGAGTGGTAGGGTGGGAGGGATAGGTGTAGAGAGAGTTAGGGAGAGAGGGAAGGAGGGGTAGGTTGAGTGAGGTTGTGTGTGTGAGAGAGAGATGGGGAGAGAGGGGGAAGGAGGGAGATAGGAAGTGGTAGGGTGGGAGGGATAGAGGGAGGGAGAGAAAGAAGAAAGGAGGTAGATAGGAAGCTATAGGGTGGGAGGGATAGAAGGACCCAAAATGGAATTAGTAGGAGGGGGACATGCGATACAAAATAAAATCAATTGAATCATAAAATTGAAAATATATTTCATATTTGGCAACCTAGGGAGCACATGTAGATAGGTAAGATATGAGGACCAATGAGAGAATTAATTGGGTGGAGAAAAGATTCCTCCCTCTCTCCCTCACACATACACACAACCTCTCTCCACCTACCCCTCCCTCCCTCCCTCCCTAACTCTCTTTATACCTACCTCTCTATCTCCATCCTTCCCTCTTTGTCTCCCTCCCTCTATCCCTCCCACCTTACCACTCCCTATCTCCCTCTATCCCTCCCACCATACAACTCCCTATCTCACTCCTTCCCTCTTTTTATCCCTCCCTCTCCCTCCCATTGTACCACTTCCTATCTCCCTTCTTCCCCTTCTCTCTCCCCCCCTCCCTCTATTACGATCTAGTGATAACTACTTTTCAAATCTATCTCTCCCTCCTTCACTCACTGACTAGTACCTTATGTTATTTCTACTATTGTGAAATCTTATATGGACTTTGATATTCTAACCTTTTCAATTTTCAATTATCAACCATCTCTTTTGATGTTAAAATATCTTTTCTATCATTGTTTATGATGAATTTATAGCACTTATATTTAGTCTTGTATATATTTCTAAAGAGACTTCTCCTTTGTACTAGTTCTTTATCAATACCATCATTGTTTTAAAAAACTCTAGTTGCTAAATATCACTTTCTTCTTTAATAATACATAGCTTGTATAAGGCATTTGAATATTTCAAACTCTCATCCACATGCCTTATAATAACATTTGAGGAAAATTATGAATGATTAATTACGATGATTGCATCAATTATATGGTAAAAGTGAGCCTTCTTCAATTGTTCAATTAATCAATTATAGTGTAAATATGGATAACATTAATCATTTATAGTTTCATTAGTTCATTATTCAATTTACTCAATTAATCATTTATAATGCAAATATAGACAACATTGGTTAAAAAAATATATTAACTAAAAATCCATATACACTAACAGATCATTATATGTCAATAAAAGTATAACATATATACTAGAAAGTCGCATGAGCTTATGAAAAAGCCATGTGGACATATAATTTCACATGAGGAAATTTTCCTCTTTCAAGTTACAACAAGAGTATAAAAATAGAAGTCTTTACCCTTCATTATCATCAATACATTTTCTAGTAGGTGTATGCTACCATTTTTCTATTAAAAATCATTCAACTATACCAAGATTATGTTGGTTTAAAGAGAAATCCACATCCCATTAATAGTATTCAGTCAAGCATCTGAGAGGTCCCATATCAAATAGAGCAAGGGTGCACTCCATTTTAACTCTATCTAAGGAGAAAGGTTATTTAAAGTAAAAGGTATTGTCTATTTTCTTTATCTTTATGTTTATTTCCTTATTTCATTTTCTTGTCATTAGACTAGAAAAATGAATGAATATTTTTTTATGGCAGTGATCCCCAAAAGAAAAGAAAATACCTTTGGTTCCTTTTCAAAATGTATGTAGATAAAAATAATATGGTTGAATAGGTACAACTATTATTTCCATCCAAAATAAAGCTTTTGGATTCAAGATTATTTGGTTAATGTGATGGGAAATATGCAATTATTGGGATGGAAAGGTCCATGGATAATGAAAGGACTATGACAGATGAAAGTTGCTTAGATTAATAAATTTATATTAGCCTACAATGAACCTAATGGATTAATGCAATGGTGATGGATTTTAGGTTTAGGGTTTAAGGTTTAACCTAATGGATCAATGCAATGATGATGGATTAGTCCAAAGAGAGACATAAAGATGGTGTTGAAAGACCTTATAATGAAGAAATTGAAGAAAGAGGGAGTACTAGTTCATAATGAAATAAAAGAATAGCTGAATATTAGATAGATGGAGGATGATATGGTAGATGTAGTGAAATATACTTCATATGATCTTATTTTAGATGTGGAATAGAAGGATATAGAGTATTTGAATGTTTCCAAAGAAAATGAAGTATTAGTAGAAGACATAAAGGTTACACAAGAGTTACAATGCTTATGAAGAGTCTTGAGAAAATGACAAATCCCAATAAAGAAATTAGAGAGAGATGAGTTATTGATCATGAAAAGAGTTTTGTTAAACAGTGATGGTATCTATAAAGAACTAGTAAAAAGGAGAAGCATCTTTAGAAATATATACAAGACTAAATATAAGTATATTTAAAATATCCAAATCCATATAAAAATTCACAATTGTAGAAATAACATAAGGTACTAGTAAAACCTAAATTTTGAAGATGTTTTTCATTATATCCATACTCTCTAAATAATGGAAGGTTTTAATTACACTAATTTCAAGTTGGAAAACACAGGGTGTTATGAAACCTGCAACCCATATACTATTGTAATACCCTTTACATGTAAAAATCCAATTGATGCACATGAATTTGTGCAAGAAAATAAAGTGACAGGTGATGCTATAACTGGAGTTAAACAAATGAAGTCAAAGTTTCTTGAACTTAAAGTGTGGAGAGCTTGGGGATGAGTTAAAAGTGATGTACATACATAAAACTAATCAAATTTACCTAATGGGTGACTAACCAATTGGGTTGTTATGTGTAGAGGGTTTTACAACAGTATGTGGATTGCAGTTTTCATAACACCCAATGTTTTCCAACTTGCAATTATTGTAATGAAAACCTTTTATTATTGTACATTGTGCTTGTTCTAAGCTCAAGGGATGAGAGATTGGGGAGGATTTCTAGGTGAGGGATACATAAAAGTAATAAAATTGACCTGAGGGGTAGCTAACCAATTGGGTTTTTGTGTAGAAGGTTTTAAATAGTATGTGGGTTGTAGGTTTCATAACACCCAATGTTTTCCAACCTCCAATTTTATAAAACAATATTAATGTAATTAAGACCTTTTTTTATTTACACAACATGAGTTTAATGAAAGGAACCAATGAGAGTACCTTCAACCATGATGAGTACATATGTATTAGGTATATCTAAGATCACGGGTATACAGCTTGGGGAGGATTTCTAGGTGGGGGATATATAAAACTAATAAAATTGAGCTCAGGGGTGACAAGAATGTATGAAATGAAAAAGGAATCTGCTCTAGAAACACTTTAAAATATGTTGACCAAAGTGAAGGAGATAGATAATGTATTGGTTGCAAGTTTCATAAACCATCTACTCAAACCCATTATGTAAAACTATTGTGTTTTCCAACCTACAATTATACCATTTGAGATAGAGAGAGGGAAGGAAGGAGGGATAATGTGAGGGGTAGGTGGAGGGAGGTTGTGTTTTTGTGAGGGAGAGAGAGAGATAGGGAATGAGGGAGTGAGTGATAAATGGAGGGTAGGTGGAAACAAAGAGAGGAGGGAAAGAGGGACAAAGGGAGGGAGAGGAAGGTTAGGAGAGATCATGAGAGAGGAGAGAAAGAGAGAAGTATAGAGGGATGGGAGAAGGAATCAAAAGTTCCTAAAAGTGTTAGGATTATTTGAAATTAAATTAATGCTATATATGAGTACATATGTATTAGTTACATATGAGTTTATTTTTTAGTATTGCATTCGTCTTCACCATGAGCTCCTTATGTACCTTCTCTTTCACTATGTTGTAAATTTACTTACTTATCATACAAGTGAAAATTTCCCTTTTATTCCATTATTCAACATCATTGTCACATTTAGGAGAGGTAGGTATAGAGAGAGTTAGGGAGAGAGGGAGGGTAGGTGGAGGGAGGGAGAGAGAGGGAAGGGGGAGATAAAGAGTGGTATGGTGGGAGGGATAGAAGGACCCAAAATGGCCTTAGCAGGAGGGAGAGATGTGCTAGTGGATTGTGGGACATATAAACCCAAAATGGATTGTGGGACATAGGAACCAAAAAACACTTGAAAAGAAGTAGACCAAAGTGAATGAGATTAAAATAATATGGTTGAATAGGTACAAGAATCATTTACATCCAAAATAAAGCTTTTGGATTTAAGATTATTTAGTTAATGGGATGGGAGATATGTAATGATTAAGATGTAAATATTGCACAAGAGTTACAATGCTTATGAAGAGTCAAGTAGATGACAAACTCCAAAAAATAAATTAGATATAGGTGAGCCATTGATCATGAAAAGAGTTTTGGTAAACAGTGATGGTATCGATAAAGAACTAGTAAAAAGGAGAAGTGTCTTTAGAAATATATACAAGACTAAATATAAGTATCTTTATAATATCCAAATCAATATAAAAACTCACAATTGTAGAAATAACATATGGTATTAGTAAGTGAGAAATTCTTGTTAAAATTTAAGATAGGTACATATCATGAGGAAGTGTTGCATCACATTAAAGGATATATGTCATTTGTTTTTGGGAATCTTGGTCATGGTAGTATGAGAATAAATTCATACATTTGTATAAAGAGAATACTTACACTATGATGAAGGACATAAAGAAAAATACTCTAAGTATGGATGATTTGATAAACTATTTGAGTGTCATAAACTATTTTACCAAGATCTAGATTTGAAAGTAGTTATCACTAGATCGT
Organism: Sequoia sempervirens; assembly: GCA_007258455.2. Taxonomy (NCBI): domain Eukaryota; kingdom Viridiplantae; phylum Streptophyta; class Pinopsida; order Cupressales; family Cupressaceae; genus Sequoia; species Sequoia sempervirens. The sequence goes on along the minus strand of VDFB02137365.1, from coordinate 10,240,263 downwards.
AATAGAGGGAGGGAGAGAGAGGGAAGGAGGGAGATATGAAGTGGTAGGGTGGGAGGGATAGAAGGAGGGAGATAAATAGGGAAGGAGAGAGATAGGGATAGGTATAGAGAGTGGTAGGGTGGGAGGGATAGATGGAAGGAGGGAGATAGGGAGTGGTAGGGTGGGAAGGATAGGTAGAGATAGAGTTATGGAGGGAGGGAACGAGGGGTAGGAATAGAGAGGTTGTGTGTTTGTGTGTGTGAGGGAGAGAGAGGGGGAAGGAGGGATATAATAAGTGGTAGGGTGGAGGGATAGAGGAAGGGAGAGAAAGAGGTAAGGAGGGAGATATGAATTGGTAGGGTGGGAGGGATAGAAGGACCCAAAATGGACTTAGTAGGAGGGGGATATGTGATGGTGGATTGTGGGAAATAGGCACCAAAAATGGATTTATAGGATGGACGAGGGATAAGGATAATGTTTTTGGGTTGGTATGATAGAGGGGGATGGTGAGAAATGGTTTAGAAGAATGATAATAGATAATTTATTGAATCAAGAGATTAGTTCTATCAACCTAATAACTTAATTCATTTGATTTTTTTTTTTTATTATTACATTCATCTTCACCATGAGCTCCTTATGTACACCTTCTCTTGCACTATGCGGTAAAATGGATTGTGCGACATACCCAAAACCATTTGAAAATAATTAGACCAAAGTGAATGAGATAGATATTATAATTGTCACTATATGGATTTTTATCATGTTTATATGAAAGGTTCTTAATATTTTTTTTTTAGAATTGAAATTCCAATTCTAGCCTATTGGTTGTAACATATTTGTGGTAATTTATAAAAATTGAAAGATCTAATTATATCTCCAATATTTGAAATTTACATAAATTTATATGTTTATCCCATGAGTGTGTATGGAGTGGTAGGGATCTTCATATCTTTCTTTGACATAAAATAAAATCAATTCAATTAGAAAAATGAAAAAATATTTCATATTTGGTTATCCCAAGGAGCACATGTAGATAGGTAGGATATGAGGACCAATGAGAGTACCTTCAACCATGATGAGTACATATGTAGTAGTTATTTCTATCAATCCAACTTACTTTATTTGAATTATTTTTGTATTGTATTCATCTTAACCATGAGCTCCTTATGTACCTTCTCTTGCACTATGTGGTAAATTTATTTACTTATCATTCCTATCACACTCTACCTACCCCTCTCTCTCTATTTCTCCCTTCCCTCTCCTCTCTCTCTCTCTCACCACCTCTCTCTATCTATCCCACCCTACCTAGACCCCTCTCTCTACATACCTCTCTCTACCTACCTGTCTCTATCTCCCTCCTTCCCTCTCTCTCTCCCTCCTTCCCACACAATCTCTCTCCACCTACCTCTCCCTCCCCCCTCCATGATTCCCTCTCTCTCAATCTCTCTATACCTACATGTACCCTTTGCTTCTCCCTCTATCTCTAACTCTCTCTCCCTACCTCAAGTTCCCTCTCTCTATTTCTCTCTCTCTCTCTCCCTCACACACAAAAACTCTCTCCACCTACCCCTCCCATTATCCCTCCTTCCCTCCCTCCCTTCTTTCCTCTCTCTTACTCTCTCTATACATAACTCTCCCACACAATCTCCATATGTACCTCATCCCTCCCACCTTACCACTCCATTACTCCCTCCTTTCCCCTCTCTCTCCCTCACTCACACAACCTCTCCCCACCTACCCATACCTCTATCCCTAACTCTCTCTATACCTACCACACCTACCCTACCTCTCTCTATCTCAAGAGAACATTCCCATTGCACAGAGTGCACGTGATCCTTCCTTAACTTCCCAAGAGCAGGAATAATCTCTTAACAAGTTATTTACAAGACATTTATAACTTCTTAGATAATAATTTCATGTCTCCACCCAATTGATTCTCTTTTTCTGCACTTAGATCCTATTTTTCCTTTTCCTTGTAATTTATTTCTAATTTATTTCTAATTGTATTTGTTCCATGGAATTTTCTTAATTTCAAGAATCTTTGAGTTCATTTGTTCAATGCCATTTATAGCATTATGTCTAAATTTATTTTCTTGCACAAATTCATATGCAATACAAAACCTCTTGACTTTATCCACTTTTGCATTTCCATTTACCTATTGCACATATTTCATACGCACCTTCCTCAACTTCTTAAGAGCGGGAAGAATATCTAGTCAATACACTATCTATCTCATTCACTTTGGTCTGCTTCTTTTCAAGTGTTTTTGGAGTAGATTACTTTTTCATTTCATATATTATAGTGTTTTATTGTCTCCAGTTCTGTATTTCCATTTTCCCATAGAAAATAGTGCACATGCGACTTCATCAACTTCTTAAGAGTAGAAAGGATCTCTTCAGTCAATACATTATCTATCTCATTCACTTTGGTTTCCTTCTTTTCAAGTGTTTTCAAAGAAAGAAGAAAGGACTAGGAGGGAGATAGATAGAGGTAGGGTAGGTGAGGTAGGTATAGAGAGGGTTAGGGAGAGAGGGATGCATAAGTGGATTGAGGTTGCATGTGTGTGAAGGAGAGAGATATGGAGTGGTAAGGTGGGAGGGATAGAGGTACATATAGAGAGAGGGTGAGAGAGGTATGCATAGAGAAAGTGGGGAAGGGAAGGAGGGAGGTGGAATAATGTGAGGGGTAGGTAGAGGGTGATCCCACAATACTGTTTTACAATTTTTGGCCAAACTAGACATTGAACTGAATTTTTTTAACTAAATCTTCACTTTCGGGCACCTATAGCTGCTAACCCATGAGGGATTTAAAGATGATGCAAACTAGTGATTTGTGACATTTTTTCTATAGATTCTAAATGTATATATTTAAAAAAAAAGGGAATTAGATTGCATTTTTTTCCATCTCCTTCAAAAACTAGTTTTTAACAATAAACAACATTTTAAAGAGTGATGTTCATTGTATACAACATAATTTTTTTTCTATGAAGGATAAAATTCTATTTTTTTCGAATTTAGATTTGTAAATATGATATCTATTATTTTCATTTGGTTTCATTGTGTTTTATTGGATATTTTTTTCTTAATTAAGTTTTGAAGTCAAACCAATTACAATTTAGACATAGGAAGATCATATACAACATAACTTTTTTGTATGTATCAAAATTCTTTTTTTTTTGTTGGATCAAGGAAATCAATATCTAGTATAGACATATTTTTCATTTTTTTTGGTAATCTACTACTTTTCCACATGTGCAAAACAAAGAGTTTTATTTTTGATGAAAAACCTACATTCACAAAAAATAAAAATAAAAATATTTAAAATTATACTTTTTGGGAAGCTTATAATAAGGACTACATACTCAAAAAAATAAAATTAAATGAATTCATTTGATCCCCCAAAGAGTAAATCAAAAGTGGTTTTTTATTAGCATTTTGATAGGTGTAAAGGAGAATTTGTTATAGGAATGGTTTAAAACTCGCATGGTTCTAGGGTAAACCCACAATAGTGGGTTACAATTTTTCGAACAAAGAATAATTAGAAATGCTCATCAAAAAAATTGAAATGGTTTACCCCTTCTAATGAAGGGGGTTCAAATGCACCACCCCCCTTCTAATGAACCCTCCCCCCTTCTAATAAACCCCCCTCCCTTCTAATGAACCCCCTTTTGCACCATATAAGGGGGGTTTGAATGAACCCCCTTCATCAGAAGGGGGGTTCTAATGAACCCCCTTTTTTTACCTTCCCCTCCACCATTTCAAAATTTATGCTTTTTTTTTACTATCGAAGCTTGGGAAGGAGGTGCAAGTGCAAATGGAGTCAACTTGATAAACCAGATTGGATGATTGTAGTGATCGAAGTGTGCTTTCTAGTAACTATAAATTTAATATAATTTGTTTTTATTTTATATTTTATTTTTTAGTTTTACTGTACATAGGTTTTTCACCGAATGTCAAGTTCTATGAAAAATCATTGTGGAAAAATAGTAAATTTTAGGGAAAAAAAAAAAAAAATATATGTCCACTAGGTATTGATGTCCTCGTTCTAAAAAAAAAAGAAAAATTGAATTTCAATACATACCAAAAAAGTTATTCGTGCTGAAGTGCACCTATGTCTAAATTATAAATGTTTTGACTTCAAAACCTAATTAAAAGAAAATTATTGAACAAAATGCTATGAAACAAAATGAAAGCCCTAGATACTTGTGTTACCAACCTAAATTCAAAATAATTATAGTTTTATCCTTTGTAGAAAAAAAGTTATGCTTGTCGAAGTACACACCACTTTTTAAAAATGTTGTTTACTATTAAAAACTAGTTATCAAGGGAGACACAAAAAAATTACAATTTAATTTCAATTTTTTTCAAAAAAAATACATTTAAAATATATAGAAAAAATCTCACAAATCACTAGTTTACATCATTTTCAAATTCCTAATAGTTTACCTACTATAAGTGTCAGAAAGTGAAGTTTTCTCTAAAAATGTTGATTTCAATGTCAAGTTTGGCCAAAAAGTGTAACCAATTATTGTGGGATGACCCTCTATCCAAGGGGGTTTGATCTAAGGTGGTTTGATCAAACCCTCTTCAATTAGAATCCTTTAAATGGAACTTCTCAAGGCTTAAATCATTATATTTTCTAAAAATATGGCAAAAATTAGGATGTCAAAAAAAGTGTAAACCACTATTGTTGGATCACCCTGGAGAGAGGTTGTGTGTGTGTGATAAAGGGAGGGATATGTGGAAATACAAAGAGTGGGGAAAGAGCGACAAAGGGAGGGAGAGGAAGGTTAGGAGGGATCATGAGAGAGGAGAGATAAAGAGAAGTGTAGAGGGATGGGGAAGGGATCAAGAGTTCCTAAAAGTAGTAGGATTATTTGAAATTACATTAATGCTAGATATAAGTACATATGTGTTAGGTAGATCTATCAATATAATAACTTAATTTCCTTGAGTTTATTTTTTAGTATTGCATTCATCTTCACCATTAGCTCCTTATGTACCTTCTCTTGCACACTGTGGTAAATTCAATTACTTATCATTCCTATCTCACTCACATATCTATTATCATGAAGAATTTTTAAATAACATGCACTAGAACCTTGTACCTAGTCTTTAGTTTTTAGTGCAAATGATAATTTCATGAAAGAATTGGTTATATTAATGAGATATGATTCCATATAAAAATCCGTTCTTTTTTTATCCTTTACAAATTATTTATTAAGAGTTACAAAAAGAAGATTTCAATATAGTTTGGAAGAACTTATTTCTCTAAAGTAATGTGTAACTATTGGATCCTATCTCAAATAAAATGGGTGTAATACTTGTCACAATTTACATTGTACACATTAACTCCAAGATATATTTAAAATATCTAGAAAATATATTAATTGGGCACTCGTTCAACCTACTATGTTGAGGCACATTCACCCTATCTCTAGACATCATCATACAAGTGAAACTTTCCCTTTTAAATTCCATTATTCAACATAATCGTCACATTTAGGAGATGTAGGTATAGAGAGAGTTAGGGAGAGAGGGAGCATAGGTGGAGGGAGGGTAGGTGGAGAGAGGGAGAGAGAGGGAAGGGGGAGATAGGGAGTGGTAGGGTTGGAGTGATAGAAGGACCCAAAATGGACTTAGTAGGAGGGGGAGATGTATTGATGGATTATGGGAAATATGGAACCTATTGGAAATTAGGAACACTAAGAGGGGGGTGAATCAATGTTCCAAAATATTTGAATTTCAAATTAAATCTTAAACTATCAACAACAATATTAAACATTAATAACATCCACAACATATAAACCAAAGAAAACATGCAACCACATTAAAGAGATAATGTGAACACCATAACACCAAGATTTTTACATGGAAAAATTGTTAGGGGAAAAACCACAGTGGAGATTAATCCACAAATTATACTCTATTAAAAGTATGATCAAAAGGGAATGCACTTGCATTCAGGCATACTGTCTAGAGCTCACTGCTCAAAATGAGGAAGGCTCATTGCCTTACAAAATAATTGAGAATACAAAAAAAATGTTGAACTGAGAAAATAACATCTCCAAATGCCTGGATTTAGTTCCAATGAGGCTCAGTTAAAATGATCTTCAACCCTTCTGACTGACTCTATTTTTACTCTACTATGCTCTGCTCTATTTTTTTCCCTTCTGAAACCCTTCTAATACTCCCACACACATCTACTCTAATCTACACACATTCACACACTTTCACACTTCTTCACACTCTACAAAATAAATCAACCGCTCTCATATATATATCTGCTAACAAGATTTCATTACTATATATCAGCTTCAAACCAAAACTAATATTCTTCCACATGTCGGCTCAAATAGCCACTTAGAATTAATGCGTACCCACACAAGTTGGATAGACTATAGTAGGGACCCAAACCAAAATTCCCAACACAAGAAATAGTTGAAACAACTACTCCTTATACATCCATGACACGCTATATACACCAGGTCGGCCATAATGAGAAATAAACAATAAGTCATTCTACCAAATCTCCAAACTCATACACTGATCAATGCAACATTGTAAAACTTACCAATCAGGTAACATACATGCTTCACAAGCTTCCTTGGGGATCCACACAACAAAATAATGATCTGGTGAAGTATTCGGACCAACTTTCCAACCAGATACTTTGTTCTTTTTGCTTTCTTCTGGTAGAATATTGTCTTCTACTTTCTTTCCGGTATGAGCTACTTCTAAATTGTGTACCATACTAAAGACCCCAATTGCCATCAATGACAATAGTAGAAACCAAAAACAATCTCCCAAATCCATATGCCAATAGACCCAAAATTGATTATGGGAAATAGGGACCCAAAAAAACTTGAAAATAAGCAGACCAAAGTGGATGAGATAGATAATGTATTGATTGAAGAGATTCTTCTTGCTCTTGAGAAGTTGAGGAAGGTGCATGTGTAGTACGTGCAATGGAAAAATGGTAAACAAAAACTGAAGCAACAGGTACTAGAATGTATGAAATGAGAAAGGAATTTTCTCTAAAAACACTTGATAAGAAGAAAACCTAAGTGAATGAGATAGATAATGTAATTAATGAAGAAATTATTTCTATTCTTGAGAAGTTGAGGAAGGGGCATGTGTAGTATGTGCAATGGATAAATAGCAATGTAGAAGTGGATAAACTCAAGAGGTTTTGTATTGCATATGAATTTGTGGAAGCAAAGGAAGTAAGAGATGATGGTATAAGTGGAGTTGAACAAATGAAATCAAAGATTATTGAACTTAAGAATTTCATGGAACAAATACAATTTAAAATATATGAAAAGTTAAATGAAAAATCAAATCTAAGTGCAAAAAAAGGAGAATGAGTTCCAAGTGGAGACATGAAAGTCTTATTTGAAAGGGTAGACAAGTCTTGTAAAGAACTTGTTAAAAGAAACATCTACATTCTCTAATCAGAAAGACTCTCAAAGCTAATAAAAAAGTGGCTAAAAAGCTACATAAAAGTATTCCAGACATTAAAAACTCTATCCAAGAAAGGGATGCTACTATCCTAAGGGTTGATGAGGGAGTAGCTGATCTAAAGCTTCAAGTAAAAGATATGAAAAAGAGGTTAGAAGATCATGATAAGGAATAGAAGGGGGTGTTAATAGGTAACAACAAGGGGATTCATAGGAAAAATGTTTTGATGATTAGCTTCTAGATGCAAAATCAATAGTTGGAAGTGTTCAAGTTGTAGCTCTCCACTCTTGATATTTGGACAAGAGTAATGAAATATCTCATAACCCACTATGTTTTTCCAACCTACAATTATTTTGTACATTTATTTTTCCATCATATGAGGAAATTGAAACATAATTTTTACTCTAAATAATAGTTGTGGTAAATTTTTAAGGTGCCTTTCATTACATTCATACTCTCTAAATAACAAAAGGTTTTCATTACAATAATTGCAAGTTGGAAAACACTATGTAATATGAACCCTACAACACACATACTATTGTAAGACTCTCTACACATAAAAACTCAATTGGTTAGTCACCCCTCATGTCAATTTGGTTAGTTTTATGTTTCGCCCACCTACAACTGCTCCCCAAACTCTCCACCCTTGAGCTTTGAACAAATATAGCGAAATAACTCACAACCCATTGTGTTTTCCAACCTACAATTATTTTGTGCATATATTTTTTGATCATATGAAGAAATTAAAATGCATTTTTCACTCTAACTAATAGTTGTGGTAAATTTTGAAGGTGAATTACATTGTATTTAAATTGTTGTCTAAATAACAAAAGGTTTTCATTATAATCATATTATTGATGTATAATCGGAGGCTGGAAAACACTAGGTGTTATAAAACTTGCAACCCACATACTATTATAAAGCCCTCTACACATAACAACCCAATTTGGTAATCACACCTCAGGTCAATTTGGTTAGATTTATGTATCCCTCACTTGCAACTCATCCCCGAGCTCTCCACCATTAAGCTTTGAACAAGCACAATAAAATAAGTCACAACCCACAGTGTTTTTCCAACCTACAATTATTTTATGCATATATTTTTCCATCATATGAGGAAATTGAAACATAATTTTTACTCTAAGTAATAGTTGTGGTAAATTTTGAAGGTGTCTTTCATTAAATTTGTACTATCTAAATAAAAAAAGGTTTTCATTATAATAATTGCAGGTTGGAAAACATTGGTTGTTACGAAACCTGCAACCCACATACTGTTATAAAACCCTCTAACCTAACAACCCAATTGGTTAGTCACCCCTCAAGTCAAGTTGTTTTGTTTCATGTATCCCCCACCTAAAAATCCTCCCCAAACTCTCCACCCTTGAGCTTAGAACAACTAGAATGCAATCACTCACAACCCAGTGTGTTTTCCAACTTGCGATTATTTTGTGCATTTCTTTTTCCATCATATGAGGAAATTGAAACATATTTTTTACTCTAAGTAATAGCTATGGTAAATTTTGAAGGTGTCTTTCATTGCATTAGTACTCTCTAAATAATAAAAGGTTTTCATTACAATCATACTAGGTCTATGTATAATTGAAGATTGGAAAACAATGGGTGCTATGAAACCTGCAACTTAGATTCTATTCTAAAACCCTTTAACCTAACAACCCAATTGGTTAGTCACCCCTTAGGTCAATTTGGTTAGTTTTTTGTTGGTTACAAGATGAATATAACCCCCTTAAACATTATGATTATGAGTATATCATTTTTTATTCATAAATATTTGTCATGAATTTTGAGTATATGAATTATTAGTTCAACCATAAATGTTAAGCCAAAAATGAATTGATATCAAAAGAAGAGGTAGAGAAATATGATAAAGAGCTACAAAAATAAATGATGGAATGTGAATTGGTTATCAATGTAGTCAAGCATAGCCTACTTGAAGAAGAAAAGAAAGAACACTTTGAGCTACAAGAAATTGAAGTCATAGATTTTAAGAAGGAATACAAAAATCCCTTGTATGAGGATAAAAAACTCATGTAGAAGGAGAAGTGATAAATGACACCTCTCATAAGGGAATACACAAATCCACTATATGAATTAGAAATTATAATAGTTGAACATGAGTAGGAAGATAAATTTTTGAAGCCACAAGGATGTGAAAGAGAGTAGATGTTAAAAGAATAGCCTATGAAAATGGAAGGTATGGAATCTAACACTAGAAGATATATCTTATTGGTTTTCAATTGTGTAAATAATTAGGTTACGAAAACAAAAAACAAAATCCTAGAATTGTAAGTTGGAACAATTGATCCTTTTACCACCCTCATATGAGAAAAGTTTATCTTAATTAGCCTCATCATGGAAGAAAAATGTAAACCTTTTGATTACTTCTTTGAGTATATTTGAAGAAGTAAGAAGGATAATAGAAGTATGGTTTTACCACATCACTTTCATATTATGTGATTATAATGTTTTGATAGTTAGGTCGCTAGGTAGAAATAGTCTAGCTAGGGAGAGATAGTCTACTAATATAGTTCTCTTTGGGTCTAGGTGTGTAGATATTCCTATAGAATCTTGGGCTGATTCAATCCCTCACTCTATGCTACTGAATTAGATTCCTCCACTTCAAATACATCACTAAGGTTGATATATATTAGAGAGAAGTCTTATGATTTACATTGTATAGTTAAGATTGTGAGGAATCCATCACTAAGGTTGTTTTCTTTTAGAGAGAAGTCTTGTGATTTATATTGTGGAGTTCATATTTTGGAGCCACATTCATGTGTGTTGGATGATCAATATGTTTGCACGTGAATGAAAGTCATGATTTGCATACAATAGAATCTCTATTAGAAAGAAGTAGAAGAATGACTTCATTTCAGTCCCATAAGTTGATCTAGCTTTGTGTCCTCTAAGAATTATTTTCACAGGCCTTATTTCACTTAGCAATAACTCGAGATATGCATGAGCAATCCGTACGCATATCACATAGCTGTGATCATAGAAATTGAAAGGTGCAAACCAATGATTTTTTTTTGAGTCAAAGGATGACCTACATGAGAATTTTACTAACACTTTGAAATATGAGAACTTGGCTCTGCCCACATTGGAAGAGGATTAGGAGCTGGATTACACCAATGAGCTTCATATCCTTCTATGGATTTAGAGTTTGAACCAACTTTTGAGAAATTTGTTTGAGTCTCTTCTTTGCGACTCCCCTAATGAGCAAATTTCAAATTTCATTTAGATTTTTGTGTATCTTGGAAACTTGGAGAAAGTGAACCATGTCTTGGATAGGCATTTGATGAGCTGGTTGTTGGAGATGTTCATTTCAACAAGGCACAATAGACTATCAAATGTAAATGAAATTCTATCAAAGATTATTGGATATAAAGAGTTGGCCTTTATGAGAATTGTATATCAAGATTTGTTGCACTCATGAATTCTCAAAGCATTTAGAAGGATTGTGGAGCTCCTGATGAGATTGGGTCGGGCTTAACTAGCACATTCTAAGCATTGACTTGCTTAGGTGGCCAGGCCCGTGGGCCCCATTAACCCGACATTTCCATTTCTCCTTTCCATTTTCTAAGGATTCCGTTTTGGTAGCCTTTCTCATTCCTCTGTTTGAATGTTAGAAATTTTCTTTTCTGTAGCTGTTCATTTTCACTGTTAGGTTCATTTACATTTCCCTCATCTCATGGTTATGTAGGTAAAATAGGTTTATTTAATTTTTTTTAAAGAATGTTTATATATGTTTTTTTTTTAATATGTAAATGCCCTCGTCCATGTTCATTTATTTGTTTATTTCTTTAAAGGAATAATCAATTACATTTAAAAAAAATAAAATTATAATTTAAGTTAAAATATAATTAAGTTTTTTAATAATTTAATTTAGAATCATTTTTGTAAGTTTGATAATTAATATTGTAATAAAAGAAATTAATCTTGAAATTATTATTAATGTCTTGTTGATCTATCTTAAAAATATAATATAAAATTTAATTGGATAAAATAAATAATTAAATTTGTAAGAGAGATTATTAACATGCAAATATTTGAATTTAAAAATTTAGATTGTGGTAGACATGGTCATCAAAACACACTTTATAGTTGTTAAATAATTTTTTTTTCAATTAAAATAAATTATTGTGGAGAAAAAAACCTCTAATAGTAATATGTACTATACATACTAATAAACAAATAATGAGTAACAAAGTTCAAGGAATTTCATAGAAGTATCACCAAAGTAGAGTAAATTATATCACTTGAATGTTGTGTTGCCTTTAACTAATCCTCGTTAATATTTTTAAAATGGTTACAATGATGGGATTTTTATACAATTTATTTCCTGTACTACCTTGAGTATAATTGGAATGCTTCATAATCTACTCTAGCTTTATCCTATCTTGAGCTACATACCTTAAAAGAAAATTATGAAATCATAATTAGTGTGGTTAATAATTTTTGTATCACTCTTACATATCTTTGGAAATGATCATTTCTTTTGATAAATTAATAATACCTTCATAATTGTTTCATTTTAATAAATTTGTAAAAAATATCTTAAAGTATCACAACTATCAAATTCTTAAAAATAGTAATAACACCTAGAGATGTTATCAAATGACCAATAGACACAAATATTTATAATCTTCTCAACCAAAGTACTATTTAAAATAACTACCAAAAACCTAAATGTGTAGTATTTGGTTAATAAGATTATATAAATATTTGTGTATATATACCATTTGATTTCACCTTGAACTGTTGTCAGTGAATGTCAAAAGGGGACTAAAATAAAAATAAAATAAATTGAAAATCATGTTGAATGATCTCAGCCTAAATATAAAAAAAATAGGTATAATAAAAGAAGGAAAGGCATCAATCTTTCTAACAAACAACTTTGCATGTTTGAGCTCACTAAGAACATGGACTAGCAAATACCTAATTCTATCCTAATTTGTTTCTCTTGTTTCAAATCCTTGAACTTTGTCACCCATTATTTATTTATTAGTATTGTATAGTATACATTACTATTAGATGTTTTTTCCCCTTCAATTATTTATTGTAATTGGAAAATAATTTCATTTAATAAACATAACATATGTTTTTTTGATGACCATCACAATCTAAATTTTTAACTACAAATATATACATTAATAATCTCTTTTACAAATATAATTATTTGTTTTATCTAATTTTTTTTTTTGATAGGTAAATAGTAATTTCATTGATTTGTAGAAAAAGGAAAGATTTACAATCCAGGCCTGTATGAGAGGAGGATTTTCAATTGACTCAACCCTCCATATCAAAAAACAATACAACCAGACCTAGACACCCACCACCCTAGCTATGAGGACATACCACAATTTGTTTTATCTAATTTAATTTTATCTTATATTATTAAAATAAATCAAAGACATTAATAATAATTTTTAATTTTTAAGATTACAAAAACTTAATTATAATATTAATTTATACAATTAAAAAATTGAATTACAATATTTTTAATTAAATTATTTAAAATTAATTATATTATTATTTAAATTATAAAATTAAATATTTTTTTAATATCATAAATTATTCTTTTAAAAGAAAAAAATAAAAGACAAACGCACGGGGCCTTTTTACATATAAATAAACATGTATAAACATTTTTTTAAAGAAAATAAATAGAAGATTTTTTCCATAGCTCATAACTATGAGCTAACGAGAATCTAATTCTACTTAAATAGTTAGTCACAATTTTCAAAATAAAAAATGTGAACTAATGATGTTAAATGGAATATATCAGCTCATACTAGTCCACTTGCTGGAGAAACCTCTTTAATGGTGGAAACGAACAGCTATGGAAAGCTAACGCTCAAACAAAGGAACGAGAAAGGTTATGGGAATGAAATCACAAAAAAAATGGAAACGTAAAAATGTTAAAATGAAAAGATCAAATTAATGGGGCCCACAGGCACGACCACCCAAGAAAGTCAACACTTAGAGATTGACGGTTAAGCTCGACCGACGAGATTGTAGTAGAATATTTATCTATTAAGAAATGTCTGTTAGTGTAAGTGAAATTTTTAAATCCTTACAATTTCAATGTAAAAAATGGTAGAGAATGAGCCATATTGAATTGTAGATTCAACATTGTAATGAAGTTTGATCAAAGTTAGTGACCTGTTGGAGATTTCTTCATCTGACTCTGCTTGGGGTCTTTGCTTTTTGGCCTTCATTATCATGTTCTTGCTTCTCATTTGGGATATCAAGATTTGTTGCTTGCTTCAATTCATCTATATCAGTTTCTTTAATTACATGTCAAGGAATTTGAAAAGGCCATTGAGTACTTCTAGAGTGCAGACGACGATGGAGGGAAGGAGAAATCAGATAGTACAGCCTCTGGATTCTCCCCAGTGGCCAACAAATATACTCTGGCAAGACTGTTTTGCTGTCCATTTTGAAAAACTCTCGCCCATCATTTATCCAACAAAATGCAAAATAAATCATTAACGACACTGTTAGCTCTATGTTATTACTACACTTATTCTAGTGGGTCACTGAACATCATGTCATGTATGTTTTCAAGTATGTTTTTATGCATTTTTATGTATGGTTTTATGTGGTTTTGTATGTACATAGGTTTATTTTTTCTATACTTTAACCGTGTCCTATCTTAAATATAATCTATATAAAATACGTCGATATATATCTTATTATTATATTATTATTGTTTTTGGTTAAGTAATATTATATTATATTATTATTGTCTTATTAAAAACGTACTATTTTTAATTATTTTTGTTTATTGTTTTTTTTATTTGTTTTGTTTTGTTTCTAAAATGTTTTTTTTTTTTTGTGACTAATTGTGCTAACCACCTATAGACACTGTGTTTCCATTGTAGGATTATGTTCTATCTATGAATAATTATTTAAATTTGAATATTTAAACTTATTTAATAATTATATTGAATATATTTGAACTATTATTTACTAATTATTAAATAATGTTAATTAATAATTCATATTTTATAATTATGACATGATTGCTCGATGCAATATTTCTACCCTTAGAAGCTTAAAGGAGAAGGATTCGATCTTTAGTATGGTTAAGTCTTTGAATTCTAGCATTGGCCTTATGGTGGAGGACATGGCCAATTTGAAGAAAGATCATGGTCCTAGGCTATCCATGGTGGAGAGGAATTCCTTGCTGCTATGTAAAGACCTTAATATGGTGATTAATCTCAGCAAGGAGAAGCTTGAATCCTTTGTTGAAGTTCTAGTGTTCTTGAATGAAAAGGCTAGGGAATGGACATGGAGATCATTGTTTAGTGGGCCAGAGAACCAAGATGCGGGGGAGGATGTTGAAAAGAGTTTGTAGGTTATAGACTTGGGCACGAGACCAAGTGTTCACACTCGAAGAAAAACCAAGAAGAGCAAGATGGAGTCATGGCAGAATGTTGATGATATCATGGAAATGCACACCAAGGTGATATCTAAGGATATGGAAGCAACCATAATGTTAAAGGAACTTCTTTAGATGTTGCTTGTTATGTTCTCTTTTTGTCTAGTTTTTTGTTGTTTTCTGATGGGGTGTTGATTGTTGTCTAATCAACCTATTTTTTGTTGGTGGGGTAGCTAATATGATTTATCTTTGATTCCTTTTCTTTTCCTTTTGTAAAGGTTTTAGGGTCCCTTCAAAACTTGATTATTGCTAGTCAAAAACATAATATTATAATATAATATTTTGTATAATATAATAATATCATATCATAAGATATAATATGCAATATTGTATTTAATTATATGAATAAAATATAATATAACAACATAATATATTATATTTATAGTATATTATATATTTATGTTATGTTATTATATAAACATATCATAAAATTATTATAGCTTTAAGAAAAATACATTATATATCATAATATTATATTATTATACTATGTATTGCATATGTATATTTTATTATATTTATATAAGAGAAAATATTTTATGTTATCTATTTATGTTATGTCATATATTATTATATTTATATAATATATAATACTATAATATTATAAATATAATATAATATATTTATAATTATATTATATTATATTGTAGACACGTAAAATGTACCAATTAACATTGTGCATCTGATTCTTACCACTAACATCATTTCATCTTGAATAATCCTTCTATCTAACCATTTAATCAAATCCCCTTATCTGATTAAATTCATCAATATTCCTCTCTTAATTGAATAAATTAGTTATCCAATTAAGTCACCTCTTCTTGATAATTAAATTAACCATTTTGATCTAATTATCTAATTCAATTAAATAATTAATTTTATTTGATTAAATCTCTTGCAGTCTATCTATTAAATAAAATAAATTAAAACCTTGAAATGCAACTAATTCTCAAATTTAAAATGCAGCAATTAAAATGATTTCATGATTTACTTTAAAAAAACTTTTTTATGCTAAGAAAATAATATAGTATTTAAAAATTTACAACTAAATGGAAAATAATAAATTAATTAACCATTCTGCTCAGTACATTCAAGCATGCCGTAAATAAATTATTAATTTATAAACTTAAAAGACTTAAACACTTTATTGCTCAAATAATTTATTAAGCTTTAATACTTATCTGTGGAAATGTGCAAAAGAAATCCCAACTATTGCTGGAATGGTCCTTGGTTCAGCCTCTTTCGTCTGTGAGTAGTCTGGGAGGAAAGCAGACTTTGCTGCTCTACACGAGTGCTGGTTCCACTGGAACAATGCTCAACACTCGTGCCACAAAACCATGCCCTAGCCAAGACCGTCCTGAGTGCACGCACTTGTACCCCAGGTTGGACACCCACTGTAGGAGTGCCCCTTCTCTGTCCTACTCATAGCCTGCTAACCTGAAACCCTATTCCCACAATTTGCTCCACTTGATTTTCCTCTTTTTTATTTGTTTTCCTCCTCAATAATTTAGTTTTCACGCGTTTTATACAACACAAAGGGTAGTTCCAACTGACACACCCTTTTACAAATAATAATTACATCCTGTGAAAACTCTAATTATTATTTTATTACATTTTCTTTCTAGAACTATTACATTAGTTCTTATATTTATTTACTTATTTACTTTTATTCTATTTTCTTTTTCTTTTTCTTCCATGGGGAAAAAGTCTCATAACAATTATTTAGTTTAATCTAACAATCATCCCTTTTAATAATTAAATAAATCATGAATCTTTATTTAATTAATCTCTTATCACATTCTTCTCATATTTGATTTAAATAAATCCACAAATTTAAGTCAAATAGGTCACATCATTTAACCCCCTTCATTAAATTAATTGACTTTGATTAATTTAATCTCCTCTCATGTCCCATCCTCTAGATTTTACCACTTGCACATGAAAATAGATTTAATTGATTTATTAAATCTCTATTTTCCTCAACAAGGCATTTTTTGGGAATATTCTCCAAGTTTGAATTCAAAATCCAAGTTGACATGTACATCCAACAAGGCATTTGCTCACTCTTACATGTCCTTTTCCTTGAGCAAAGTGGCATTCAATGCATTCTTTCTTCCCCCTTGCATGCCATTTCAACAAAATTCAAAATTCAAAAATAAGCATTTATTGGCACAATCCTCAAAACTTGCACATCCTCCATCCACTCATAGGTTGACAAGTGGCATCTTGCCATTGGATGAATGTTAGTCCCACATTTCTCTATTTTGGGCATTCATCCATCTTGGAATTCTATAAATAAGAGGCTTCATTCCCCATTTTAGCATCCACAATTTGAGTAAACTTACTATGCTCAAATATTTAGCCATCTCCATCCATTATCATTGAATCTTAGTTAGGTTATGCAGATTTTTCCATTGGAGCACTCACCATTCTCCATCAAAAGTGGATCATTCATCAACATTCATTAAGCTTGCATCATAGGAGTTGGGAAAGGGCCAATTTTCACATCAAATTGGCACCAATTCCCCCATGGGATCAAGAGTTTGCTTGTTTAATTAGGATTCAATCTCTCTTTTATTGATTTCTTATTGTGTTCTTCATCTCTTTTCCTAATTTAAACTTTGTAAATGGATTCCATGGGGAATCCTTGTTCTTTCTTGCATTTCACCATCTAATGTGTTTGTTCTTATTTTTTTGTAGGTATTAGGATTGGGGTTCACACATTTTGGCACTAGAAGGAGGGCAACATCTCATTTTTAATCACGTTTTTCTAAAAAAATTGCATTTTTGTTTTGTGCACAGGAAAATTCCAACGCTAGAAGCTTAGCGTCGCCATATAGCACCATTGGCTCTCTAATGTCACCATATAGCACTGTTGGAAAGTCCAAACTGCAATGCTTTAGCCTTCCCACCTAAAATTTTTGAATTTGAATTTTAAATAGCGACGCTAGTGAAAAGGGTGACACATTTGAGCTCACTGGTTTGGGTATAGAGCACCGCTGACTGGTAAGTGGTGCTATACAACACTACTGGAGAAATCAAACTGTGACACAGTCATGGATTGTTCCACTGGCAAGGAGTAAAAAATTGGAATTTCATTTTAATAGCATGTGCCTTTTGTCAAATGATAAGTTTATCTTATGTTTTCTACTTTTTAACCTCTGTGTTTTGCAGAATCTGATTGATTTTCTTTCTTGTAGGTTGGATCAATTAAAAACAAAAGAAAGAGAAACATGATGATGGTATTACACAAAATCAAAGTGTTTTTAAACACTTTAGTGTTTGTTTAACACTCTTAGGAAACTATTATCTCTTCTTACTTAGGAGACTAATTTCGTTTGGGCTTTTAAAAAGAACCTTTTCAATTTTTTGCAAAGGCTTAAAATGAACATTAGGACTACAACTTACTAGAGTTTATTTTTTTGGTTAACAATTGAACAAAACAACTCTCATTTGTCCTTTGGTGCTTTAAAAAGAACTCATAATTGCTTTGTGGCTCTAAAATGAACAAGTGCAACATTATCTTCATGATGGCTTACTTAAACTAACTTCATTGAAAAAGGATGTATGCACTTCTCTTGCGCTTCATAGTGATCTTGAGAATCAAAAGGCTTTTTTTGTGATTTTAGGTTGAGATAAAGTGATCACCTCCACATTTCATTTTGGGTTTAAAATTGAACAAAACATTGTGCGAGTGTGAGTAGAGCATTATTGCGTACATTCTCTCTCTTTGTGCTGCAAACAAAGATTGATTGAGTTACGAATATTGTCTTTATTTGATTTTGTTTATCCTAGAGGGTTTGCCTTGGGGAAAAAGTACTCACCCAAGGGAATGACTCAACCGGTAACACTCTAAAGCCAAGAGTATTTCCAACTGGGATATAAATGTGGGTATTGGAATAAATGCCAATATCATGTGTAGTTGGCTCTGACAAGATGGATCTGAAAAGGGACTCTCGTCGTATGGGTCAATCTCCACGAATGGAAAGTCCCAATTAAAACCCATGTTTTAGAATTTCCAAAATCCTTGATCTATTTGTTGGTGCCAGAACGGTCGTTCTGAAGCCGCCCCATACTTTCACGATCTTTTAGTAGAAATAGAAAGCATGCCATGGGAGTTTCATGGGTGTTGATGCTTTGCTGTCCTGTATAAGTGAGTGTCGTGGAGGGGAGCCAGTGGGGTAAAGCATCTAACCATTCGCTAAAGATAAGTGTAGTTGGACTTGTCCAAGTGGGGACTCAACAAATACAGTCTTTCATATCCATAGGGTTGTACTTATTCTTGGTTACGAAATGCTTTGCTTGTTCGAGAATATCTTTGAAACAAACACTTAAACATCATCATCAAAATTTCAAACCCTTTAGGAGACAAATACAATTGACCCAATTCATGTGTTATTGCTTGCCCTTAGGATTCTATCCTTAGAGGTTTCTAAACACTTGGATTACATCTCAATTTTTCTACTAAAGTTAAACAATAGGTAACCCTTGCCTTGAATTCATCAAATTTTGACATAACATAATTTGTGGGATTCAAAGAAATTAAGACATTGGACATCTAGTTTGGAAACCTAATCAAAGGAGTGTTTGTGGTAAAATAAAGTCACTAAGCAAAGATAACAAAATGGACTCTCACATGTATTGAAACCTCACGATTTCCAAGAAAGTCAAATCCCAAAACGAAAGTTCTTGGTTCAAAATCCGGAAATGTATGCTCAAATTGAACCACTTCTTGGTTATGAAGGTCTATATAAGCATTGCATGTTCTTTAATACCGAGGTCTAGGTAAAAAAAATGTATTTTTTAGGTTCATCCTAGGATCAAAAGAAATCAATTTTTTTTTTCATCCATCCTTCAAACATCAAACCAAAAATCATCTCACCATCATCTTTTGAGAAATCTTGAAATTATCCTTCATGCTAGACTTTTTTGGCAAAAACAAAATCATCAAATCCTTGGGACAAAATCCTTGAAATTTTTATCCAATCATCTTTGGCTAGGTATGTGTAGATGCATCCTTTTGCACATGCTTAATCAAAATTATTAAACCATCTTGTTTAGCTAGGTATATGTAGATGCATCGTTCTTCATATGCTTGGTTAAAATATCATCTTGTTTGAATAGGTGTGGGTAGATGCATCCTTGTCCCTACACATATTCAAATTATCATCTTTTGAGAAAATCTACCCTTAGATAAATCATCCAACATCTTAGGGTCTATTTGTTCAATCAAAGCAAACCGAAATCAATCAATCAAGGGCAATCCAAAGAATCAAAATCAAAATACAAAACATATATGAAAGTCCCAAAAGTCTAGCATCCCCCTCAAGATTTATCAAAAGATCAAAACATCCACATCATCCATCTCTTGCATCATCGTCATATCACCTTTTGATCCTCAAGATATCCTAAATATTTTCTCTTTTGGGCATAAAATAAAAATCAATCCAAAGAATTAAGAGATTCATCTCCCATATTCTTGAAAATTGATCCTTGTTTTATGGTTCCAACTAGATCTCAATACAAGAAGAACATGGAAGCCAAAAAATAAACACCTGCTTCAAGTGACCTAATCCAAACCAATGTTGAAATAAATCTAGTTGAATCAAGCAATCCTTTGACTATCTCATCATCACAAAATCCACAAGAGTAAATTCAAGAAGAAGATCTTACCTTTGGGATGTCGCATGAAAAAATAACCAAAATGCTCCAAAATCTGAAAAACCATAAGATCATCAACATCATGATGAGGCTTAACCCTTCACTAATCATCCTTAAACTAGCAAAGCAAGGGGCCAAATTATCTTCTGATTTCGACATGAGCTCTATACTGGAACCATCTTTGGAGGTTATGCCTCTAATTTCATCCACACTCCCCATCTCATCTACGCCCCCATCCCAAAACATCACTAAAAAAATTCATATTATGTCATTATAGTGTTTTGATAGTTAGGTCACTAGGTAGAGATAGTCTACTAATATAGTTCTCTTTGGGTCTAGGTGTGTAGATATTCCTATAGAATTTCGGGCTAATTCAATCCCTCACTCTATGCTACTAAATTAGATTCCTCCACTTCAAATACATCACTAAGGTTGATATCTTTTAGAGAGAAGTCTTATGATTTACATTGTGGAGTTAAGACTGTGAGGAATCCATCACTAAGGTTGTTTTCTTTTAGAGAGAAGTCTTGTGATTTATATTGTGGAGTTCATATTTTGGAGCCACATTCATGTGTGTTGGATGATCAATATGTTTGCATGAATGATAGTCATGATTTGCATACAATAAAATATCTATTAGAAAGAAGTAGAAGAATGACTTCATTTCAGTCCCATAAGTCGAACTAGGTTTGTGTCCTCTAAGAATTATTTGAACAAGCCTTGTTTCACTTAGCAATAACTCAAGATATGCATGAGAAATATGTACACATATCATATAGTTGTGATCATGGAAATTGAAAGGTGACAACCAATGAGTTTTTTTGGAGTCAAAGGATGACCTACATGAGAATTTTACTAACACTTTGAAATATGAGAACCTGGATCTGCTCACATTAGAAGAGGATTAGGAGCTAGATTACACCAATGAGCTTGATCACCTTCTATGTATTTAGAGTTTGAACCAACTTTTGAGAAATCTATTTTAGTCTCTTCTTTGTGACTCCCCTAATGAGCAGATTTCAAATTTCCTTTAGATTTTTTGTGTATATTGGAAACTTGGAGAAAGTGAACCATGTCTTGGATAGGCATTTGATGAGTTGGTTATTGTAGATGTTCATTTCAACAAGGAAAAAAAGACTGTCAAACGCAAATGAAATGCTATCAAAGATTATTGGATATAAAGAGCTAGCCTTTATGGGGATTGTATATCAAGATTTGTTGCACTCATGAATTCTCAGAGCATTTAGAAGGATTTTGGAGCTCCTGATGAGATTGTATTAGAATATTTATTTATTAAGAAATGTCTGTTAGTGTTAGTGAAATTTTTAAAACCTTACAATTTCAATGTAAAAAATGGCTGAGAATGAGCCATATTGAATTGTAGATTCAACATTGTAACGAAGTTTGATCAAAGTTAGTGACTTGCTGGAGATTTCTTCATCTGACTCTACTTGGGGTCTTTTCTTTTTGGCCTTCATTATCATGTTGCTACTTTTCATCTAGTATATCAATATTTGATGCTTGCTTCAATTCATCTATATTAGTTTCTTTAATTACATGTCAGGGAATTTGAAAAGGCCATCGAGTACTCCCAGAGTGCAGACGATGATGTAGGGAAGGAGAAATTAGATAGTACAACCACTACATTCTCCCCAGTGGCCAACAAGTATACTCTAGCAAGATTTTTTTGTTGTCCATTTTGAAAAACTCCCACCCATCATTTATCCAACAAAATGCAAAAAAAATCATTAACAACAGTGTTAGCTCTTTGTTATTACTACACTTATTCTAGTGGGTCACTGAACATCATGTCATGTATGTTTTTATGCATTTTTATGTATGGTTTTATGTGGTTGTGTATGTACATAGGTTTATTTTTTCTGTACTTTAATCATGTCCTATCTTAAATATAATCTATATAAAATATGTTGATATATATCTTATTATTATATTATTATTGTCTTTGGTTAAATAATATTATATTATATTATTATTGTCTTATTAAAAATGTACTATTTTTAATTTCTTTTGTTCATTGTTTATTTTATTTTATTTTTTTTGTTTCTAAAATGTGTTTTTTTTTTTGTGACTAATTGCGCTAACCGCCTATAGACACTGTGTTGCCATTGTAGGGTTATGTTCTATCTATGTATAATTATTTAAATTTGAATATTTAAACTTATTTGATAATTATATTTAATATATTTGAACTATTATTTATTAATTATTAAATAATGTTAATTAATAATTCATCTTTGATAATTACGACATGATTGCTTGATGCAATGTTTCTACCCTTAGAAGCTCAAAGGAGAAGGATTCGATCTTTAGTATGGTTAAGTCTTTGAATTCTAGCATTGGCCTTATGGTGGAGGATGTGGCCAATTTGAAGAAAGATCATGGTCCTAGGCTATCCACGTTGGAGAGGAATTCTCTACTACTACATAAAGACCTTAATATGGTGATTAATCTCAGTAAGGAGAAGCTTGAATCCTTTGTTGAAGTTCTAGTGTTATTGAATGAAAAGGCTAGGGAATGGACATGGAGATCATTGTTTAGTGAGCCAGAGAACCAAGATGTAGGGAAAGATGTTGAAAAGAGTTTGTAGGTTATAGACTTGGGCACGAGACCGAGTGTTCACACTCAGAGAAAAACCAAGAAGAGCAAGATGATGTCAAGGCAGGATGTTGATGAGATCATGGAAATCCATGCCAAGGTGATATCTAAGGATCTGGAAGCAACCATAATGTTAAAGGAACTTCTCTAGACGTTGCTTGTTTTGTTCTCTTTTTGTCTATTTTTTTGTTGTTGTTTGTTGATGGGGTGTTGATTGTTGTCTAATCAACCTATTTTTTTGATGAGGGCGCAAACCCGAGACACAGAAAATAACCCACAAACAAGAGAATAATTTTATTATTCAGAAAATGGAACTTATTACATGCAGAGGATCTCAAATCCCCAAGTTCTACAACACATACAAGCTACATAAAGCTACATAATAACCCATTCGCAATATGCGAGCTTGTCCTCAAAAAGTTACCCAAAAATTAGAAAACCCGCCCATAAATAGAGCTCCTCATTTGTTTGGAGCCAAAACAACATTCAATTTGAGTTTAGGCGGTTTGGTGCCAAAAATTTACAACATGAAGTTCAAATTTCAAAAGAGCATTTGCAATGGTATCTTCTAGAAAGTGCGCCAACTTCGCGGGGTCATAACTTTTGATCCAGGCCTCCGATTCCTGAACCGTTTGAACCGTTGGAAAGGTCTCAAAGTCAAGAACGCACTTGAAATCTGCTACGCCAATTTTGGAAAGTTTTGGGGCCATTCCGGAAGCTCTAAGTGCCTCAAATCCCACTTGGAAGATTTTCATGTGCAAATCTAGGAAACTAAAATTGCAATATCTTTCAACCCAGGAACCAAAAATAAAAACCTTAAATTGAGAATTTTATTATGACAAAAAGGGTATCCAAAAATGTAAAAATATCTAAAAATTGAGAAACTTGAAATTTAATTATTTTTGGGTGATGCAAGATTGCCCTTACACCACTGGATGCTCCTGCATCAGACACCCAGGGTAATTTGAGAAGTGACACTTTCACATCTCAGATGGTTGAGGAAAACCCAACTGGTCAACCGCTGTCTTAGATAGCCATGATGAATCTTCCACAGGTCGTCCTCTCCATTTCACCAGATATTCTTCATACTGCATGTTTCTAGTACTCCTTCCCACACAACTATCAAAGATTGCCTCAATCTCCTCCCTTTCTGAAGTAGGTGCTGGAATGTCATACTGCCCTATTGCTGGTGCTTCCTCCGTTCCACCTTCATGATACTCTATCAAGTCTGAAATATTGAACACAGGGGAAATATTGATCCCATCAGACAACTCTACCTCATATGCATTCCCTAAATCATGCTTTTTCAAAATCTTACAGGGACTGAACTTCTTCATCTTCAATTTGTTATATGTTCCCACTGGAAATCCTTCTTTCCTCAAGTGGACCATCACTTCATCACCAATCTGAAACTCCTTATAACTCCTCTTCTGATCTGCCTTAGCCTTATACTACATATTCATCTTGTTAATATGTTCTTTTACCTTCTCATGTATATCCTTGATGTGTTCTGCAAAATCTTCAGCTTTAGCACTTGTTATCTTCTCTTGGTCCATCTTCCTCAATTTTGGAGCTGTTTTATGGCTACCTCCATACATAATCTGGAATGGTGTTCTACTAGTGCTTCTGTTGACAGAATTATTGTAAGAAAATTCTGCCTGGGGTAAGATCAAGTCCCATCCCCTGGGTTTATCTCCTACCAAACATCTCAGTAGGTTACCCAGACTCCTGTTAACAACCTTTGTCTGCCCATCTATTTGTGGATGGTGTTTAGAACTGAACTTCAACTCTGTCTTCAGCTTCTTCCATAAGGTCTTCCAAAAGTACCCCACAAATTTGGTGTCACGATCTGAAACAATACTCTTTGGCAGACCATGTAGCCTCACCACCTCTTTGAAGAACAAGTCAGCAATGTGGACTGCATCATGGGTCTTCTGACATGGAATGAAATGTGCTATCTTCAAAAACCTATCAACCACCACAAAGACTGAATTATTCCCTCGTTGTGTCCTTGGCAAACCAAGAACAAATTCCATACTTATATCCTCCCATGGCCTCTCTGGTACAGGTAAGGGCTAATATAAGCCAGTATTCTGGCTCACTTCTTTAGCCATCTAACATACCCTACAACTTTGTACAAACTTCTTCACATCCTGTGATAACTGAGGCCAATAATAATGTTCACTGATAAAGGCAATGGTCTTATCCTGACCAAAATGTCCTGCCATTCCTCCACTATGCTTCTCCTTTATCAGATTCTCCCTCATAGAACTCCTCATAATACACATTTGACTTTCCTTAAATAACATGCCATCCTGGATTATGAAATCCAGCCACCTTGTCCTCTCCACTATAACAGGCTCCTTGCAATCTTTTCAAGCCTCTGCAAAATCAGGATCTTCTGCATATAGTGTCCTGAGTTCATTGAACCCAACCACTTCAATTTGCATCTTTGTCATCAATGTATGCCTCCTACTTAAGGCATCTGTAACCCTATTTGACTTCCCACTCCTATGTTTCAAAACAAAGGTATAACTCTGCAAAAACTCTACCCATTTCATATGCCTCGGTTTAATTTTCCTAACTATTTACGTGCTGCAAGGCTGATGATCGATTATAGAAAAATTCCTTGACAACAAATAATGTCTCCATTCTTTAATGCTTGAACTATGCATAAAATTCTTGATCAATAATACTTTCTCTTCACATCATTTAACTTTTCACTGAAATAGGCAATGGGCTTACCTTCTTGGCTCAACATTGCTCCAATGGCACAACTAGCATCACAATCCACCTGAAACACCTTGTTGAAATTTGGGAGGCTAAGCAGGATGCTCTGTCATATGCTTCAATAGTTCAAAACTTTTTGCTGCTCTGTGCTCCATTATTCTTTTCTATCCCCTCTCATTGTTTCAGTCAGGGGTCCACAAATACTACTTTGAAGTTTCTAATGAACTTTCTATAAAACTAGCCAAACCATGGAAATATCTCACCTCGGTAGCAGTTCTTGGGGTAGGCCATTCCAGAATAGCCTTCACCTTTTCTGGGTCCATCTTGAGACCTTCTGCTGAGACAACAAACCCCAAGTACACTAACTCCCTCTTCACAAAACTGCACTTCTTCATATTAATCAACAGTTTCTCTTCTTTTAACTTCTCAAAAACCCTAAGAATATGTAGATTGTAATCCAACGTCTTACTAAAAATCAAAATATCATCTAAATACACAACCAACAAAACTTCTAAAGTCTTACGTACCTTGTTCATAGGCGCATAGATAACAGATCTTGGTTATTACAAAAGGCATGACTAACCACTCATCTGAGGCCCTCTTTGGTCTTGTTGGTCTTCCATTCATCTCCCTCGGTCGGATGCGGTGATATCCACTCTTTAGATCCAATCTTTGTGAAGTACTGAGCTTCACTCAAATAGTCCATTAGGTCATCCATCCTTGGCGAGGGAAATCTGTACTTGATTGTTATCTTGTTTATGGCTCGGGAATCTGTACACATCCTCCACTCCCCATCCTTCTTTGGTGCTAGTACTGCAGGTACTGCACATGGACTCAAACTCTCCCGTATCAAACCCTTTCTCAACAACTCTTGAACTTATCTATTCAACTCCTCATTTTCTGCTAGAGTCATTCTATGAGCTGCCTTATTTGGCAAACTAGCTCCAGGAATCAAGTCAATCTGATGATTGATCTTCCTTATTGGTAGTAAACCCTTAGGTACATTATCAGAAACAATATCTTGAAACTCATCCAACATCCTAGAAACTTCTTTGGAACCTTCTCACTATCCTCTTACTCCTCTAGGAATCAATACTTACACATGCTCATGCTTCGCACCTTCTAAATTTTCTTCCATCTACGCAAAATTCTACTTTCGCATACCTTTCTTCAATTTTTCGTCAAGGAGTTTCAACTTGTAGCAGACTCATCTATCGAATAAAGTGTTTGCATGGCCATCATGTAGCCTAGATCTCGAACACCATGGCCTCCCCAACAACATGTGGCAGGCATCCATGGGGATGATATCACGAGTACCTCATCATAGTAGCTCTTGATCTTGAACTTTACTATTGCTCATTGACCAAACTGTGGTCTTTTACGCAGCAGAAATCCGATATGGGTGGTGTCTTTCCTCTTGACTTCAACCGTGACCATCTCCTCCGGTTTGATTAATAGTGCTCCATTGTCAATAATGACATCACAACATTTTCCTTCACTTGCCTTGTCGCGAAACAAATTCTTCTCACCATTACGGTTCCTTTTCTTCAGTCACTAGGACTCTCCTAATCACTAGGGTTTCTCCCCTTTCAGCATCATATGAATGTTCAGATTGGGCCTCCTCATCTGCATGCGCAACCCTTCCATGACCTTCTGGCCTTTTGTTTGCCCTTCCTTGGTGTTGTGGACATTCATAGGCTCGATGCCCTTCTTCACCACACTGGAAACACGTTCCTCTGAAACCACCTCTTCCAGATCCTTATCCATATCTCCCTCATCCTCTACCTCTTTGATCACCACTTTTTTTATCACAAGGGAGGTAGAATTTATTGTTCTTCTCGGTTTGGTTGGTGCCCACATCTTCATTTTTCTTCTCATCTTCATTTTGGCTTCCAGAAGTTCTTCCACTACCCCTTCCACTTTGACCTCCTCATCCTTTTTGCTTGCCATCAAATCTTTTGTTAAATTCTCTTCACCTTGAGCAAATTGTTCGCTTCCTCTAATGGTGGTAATTTCCATTAAACAACTCCTCTTAGATATAGGTTGTAACTATTGAATCTTGAGCTACCTTCTCTCCTTATTGGCCTCTTTGTGTGACCCGTTACGATGATTATCTTGTGAAATCTTGATTATTCTTTCACATGCTCATTTCTTGCTTCAACGCAATTTCTTAATGAGGTCTAACTTATAGTCATTGAGTATGAACTCCTTTACTGGTTTCTCTACATACAATCCCATCTGGTGATCTTAGTTTTCTCTTCAATTTCTTTCCAACTGGAACTCTTTCCACCAAATACTAGCATGGCCCTTCAGCTTCATTTTCACAAACTTAACCTGATCTGGGTCCTCTATTTCCTCATACTCAAAATATTCTTCTAGCTCGTTGATCCAGTCGATCAACTCTTCAGGGTTCAGACTTCTAGAATAACTGGGGACTTCTGCTCTGGGTCTTTTCCTATTCTTTGAAATGGCCCTTATTAGCCACATTTAGTTTTGATCAATTGCTTCTTCTTCCTCTTCTACATCTGAACCTTCTTCCTCTCCTTCATCCTCACTTTTCTCCCTCGGGTTTAACCCTCTTCTCAATTGCTCTTGTAACACATCAATTTGTCTCTGGAGGGCTGCCAGTGCATCTCTTCCACCAGCATTTCTACCACTTCGACCACCTCTGACACCACCATGCCTACCAGGCACCACTCTTGGAGGCATCTTTCTTGACCTCAACCCACAACCATGGTCCTGGTGCGAACTGCCTCACGATCGGCGATCTATCCACACGCTCAAGAAAAACCCACTCTAATACCACTTGATGAGGGCGCAAACCTGAGACACAGAAAATAACCCACAAACAAGAGAATAATTTTATTATTCAGAAAATGGAAGTTCTTACATGTAGAAGATCTCAAATTCCCAAGTTCTACAACACATGCAAGCTATAGAAAGCTCTGAATAACCCTTTCACAATATGAGCTTGTCCCCAAAAGTTACCTAAAAATTAGAAAAGCCCATAAATAGAGCTCCTCATTTGTTTGGAGCCAAAACAACATTCAATTTGAGTTTAAGCAGTTTGACCAAAAATTTAGAACATGAAGTTCAAATTTCAAAAGAGCATTTGCAATGGTATCTTCTAGAAAGTGCGCCAACTTCGCAGGGTCATAACTTTTGATCCGGCCTCCGATTCGCGAACCATTTGAACCGTTGGAAGGTCTCGAAATCAAGCGCATTCAAAATCCACTAAGTTTCGGCAAGCCATTCCGGAAGCTCTAAGTGCCTCAAATCCCACTCGAAAGATTTTTACGTGCAAATCTAGGAAACTAAAACTGCAATATCTTTCAACCCAGGAACCAAAAATAAAAACCGTAAATAGGGAATATTATTATGATGAAAAGGGTATCCAAAAATGTAAAAACATCTAAAAACTGAGAAACTTGAAATTTAACTATTTTTGGCTGATGCAAGATTGCCCTTACACCACTGGATGCTCCTGCATCATTTTTGTTGGTGGGGTAGCTAATATGATTTATCTTTGTTACCTTTTCTTTTCTTTTCTTTTTGTAAAGGGTTTTAGGGTCCCTTCAAAACCTTTTATCCCTAGTAAAAAACATAATAACATATTATAATATAATATTTTGTATAATATAATAATATTATATCATAAGATATAATATGTAATATTGTATTTAATTATATTTATATTATATTATATTATATATTTATGTTATATTAAACTATATTAAACTATACTTATATAATATATAATATAATGTGTATTATATAATATATACAATAATATGTATTATATAATATATCATATAATAAATATATTATATTTATTATATTTATAAATTATATTATAACATATTTAATATGATATATATTATATTTATAATATGATATAATATAATATGAATAAAATATAATATAAAAACATAATATATTATATTTATAGTATATTATATATTTATGTTATGTTATTATATAAACATATCATAAAATTATTATAGCTTTAAGAAAAATACATTATAAATCATAATATTATATTATTATACTATATCAATTGCATATTTATTTTTTATTATATTTATAGAAGAGATAATATTTTATGTTATCTATTTATGTTATGTTATATATTATTATATTTATATAATATATAATACTATAATATTATAAATATAATATAGTATATTTATAATTATATTATATTGTATATCATATAAATATAATATAATATTATATTATATATTTATGTTATTTTAAATATTATATTACATAAATATATCATATTTAAGGAGAAGGGAGGAAAGTTTCAATTGTCTTTTTTTCTATGATGTAGCTTTCTATCTCAAAAACAAGATGGAGCACAAGCTTGAAATAATTTGTTTAAATGGAATCAAAAAATCAAAGTGGGGCCCACATGAAACAACACACACTAGTCAATGCTTAGTGTGTGTTGTTTAAGCCCAATCGATAGACATCCAACATCAAATGCATAAGCATATCTTGGTTGCACATTTTGATATAGACTTGGGTATAAACAATAGTTATTTGAGGCCACTATTATATGTAATGTAACATGAAGCATGTCTTCAACATCATTGGTAAGCATATTTACATTTGGAACTATTTTATTTATTACAAATATGGATATATAGGTTTTATTGTATATATATTGTTTTTTGGCAATACAATGAAGAAGTGGATAGTATTGTTGAGGGCATATCATTTTTTTATGTACTAATTATTTTGAAAATATTATATGTTTATGAGTAAATTTATTAATGTTTTAACATGTAAATGACTGTCAAATTTAAGATATAACTTAAGAGTTTTTCTTAGCACAGACATTCTACCATTTTAGAATGTCTACAATGGTAATTATTGATTATTTTTATGTTTAAATACTTGGTGCAATTTTTTTATTAAATATTTTATTTTAATGATGCAATAAATGTTAAGTAGGTCATTTATTCTTAAAAAACCACTACTCATGAAAAATGAGTTAGTAAATATGATAAAAAACTATTTAGTTAATTTTTTTATATAAATATCATAAACATATCTATTAATTTTAAAATCATAGAACATAAAAAAATATTATTGGTAACATTTTTGTTTCCATTAAATAGAAAGACAATTCAAATATAAAGACAATTTTCTCAAATTTGTTTAAATGGTGTTGTAATAAGTTAATAAATAAGTGAAATGTTGTGGTCACATTGTCCACTATTGAGATTAGAGTATATGGAAATAATTCATTCCTATAAAGAAGTCATTTGGCTTAAGTTATTGTTTTGATACAATGAGTTAAATAAGGACTAGTTATATTTTATTAAGATAGTTAGAGGATGATCTACCTAGCAAAGAACTCAACTTTAATGATGGGACTAAGAATAATATGTTCAATCTAATTTTATGGTCAAGGATGGTAGGGTGAAGCTAGAGAATATAGATACTTTGATGAATATTACAAATGCATCACCCAAATCCATGAGCATAGAAAATTTCACATGGTGTTTAGTTTCTATGGGCCTTTTGGCCCCAAGGAGTTGATTCCATGATGGTATGTTACTCCTTGGCTCTTGCAAGGTATTTGAAAAGTCAGAGAATTTTGGGAATTAATATGTCTCAACCTTTACAAGTTCCTAGTTTTATTTATTTATTAGCCTCAATTAGAAATGGGGCATGGGATTTTGTTGCAACACCATTTTACATGCATTAACTTTATTTGTAAGTAGTTGTAAGAGAATTTTTCTAGTTGTTTTGGATCTTCTATATTTGGGATGGGAGATCCTATGAAAACTTATGACATATTTGTATAATCCCTAAAAATTCAAGAATAAGGGGAGTTACTTTGGAATCATAACTTGTTTATGATAGAACTTATTAGTTATTATTGGGAAAATGTGTCTCAACCTCGCAATTATATATGATTTATTGATAGGATCTATTTTGGTATGTGGTGAATGATTATGCAAATACTATACACTCATAACAAGACATGGGGTTCGGGGCAATGCCCTAATTTTTTTTTCATTGACATATCAAGGTTTTTGATGCAGGAGCATCCAGTGGTGTAAGGGCAATCTTGCATCACCCAAAAATAGTTAAATTTCAAGTTTCTCAGTTTTTAGATGTTTTTACATTTTTGGATACCCTTTTCGTCATAATGAAATTCCCAATTTATTGTTTTTATTTTCTATTCCTAGGTTGAAAGATATTACAGTTTTAGTTTCCCAAATTTGCACCTAAAAAATATTTCGAGTTAGATTTGAGGCACTTAGAGTTCCTGGATCGGCCCCAAAACTTTCCGAAATTGGCATAGCAGATTTTGAGTGCATTGTTGACTTCGTGACCTTTCCAACGGTTCAAATGGTTTGCGAATTGGAGTCCCAGATCAAAAGTTATGGCCCCGGGAAGTTGGTGCACTTTCTAGAAGATACATTGCATATGCTCTTTTGAAATTTGAACTTCATGTTGTAAATTTTTGGCGCCAAACCACCTAAACTCAAATTTGAATGTTGTTTTGGCTCCAAATTAAAGAGGAGCTCTATTTATGGGCGGATTTCTAATTTTTGGGTAACTTTTTGGGGACCAACTCACATATTGTGAAAGGGTTATTCTATAGCTTGTTGTAACTTGCATGTGTTGTAGAACTTGGGGATTTGAGATCCTCTACATGTAAGAAGCTCCATTTTCTGAATAATAAAATTATTCTCTTATTTGTGGGTTATTTTCTAAGTCTCGGGTTGCTCCCTCATCAAGTGGTATCAGAGTGGATTTTCTTGAGCGTGTTGACAGATTGCCGATCGTGAGACAGTTCACACTAGGACCGTGGTTGTGGGTCGAGGTCAATAAAGATGCCTCCAAGAGTGATGCCTGGTAGGTGTGGTGGTGTTAGAGGTGGTCAAGGTGGCAGAAATGTTGGTGGATGAGATGCACTAGCAGCCCTCCAGAGATAGATTGATGCGTTACAAGAGTAGTTGAGAAGAGGGTTAAACCCGAGGGAGGAATGTGAGGATGAAGGAGAGGAAGAAGGTTCAGATGTAGAAGAGGAAGAAGAAGCAATTGATCAAGACCAAATACGGCTAATAAGGGCCATTTCAAAGATCGGGAAAAGACCCAGAGTAGAAGTCCCCAGTTATTCTAGAAGTCTAAACCCGGAAGAGTTGATCGACTGGATCAACGAGCTAGAAAAATATTTTTGAGTATGAGGAAATAGAGGACCCAGATCGGGTTAAGATTGCAAAAATGAAGCTGAAGGGCCATGCTAGTATTTGGTGGAAAGAGGTCCAATTGGAAAGAAATCAAAGAGGAAAATAAAATATCACCAGATGGGATTGCATGGTAGAGAAACTGAAGAAGCAATTCATACCAGTGGACTACGAGTTAGATCTATTGAAGAAATTGCAAGGGTTGAAGCAAGGAAGCAGATCTGTGAAAGAATATACTAAAGAATTTCGCAAGATAATCATCAGAACGAGCCACACAGAGGCTAATAAGGAGAAGGTAGCCCGATATCTTAATGGGTTATGACTGAGCATTCAGGAGGAGTTAAGCCAAGTTAGAATGACCACCATTGAGGATGTGTATTAGTTTGCTCTGAAGGTGGAAGAGAAGTTGAACAAAAGATTTGATGGAAAGCAAAAAGGATGAGGAGGTCAAAGTGGAAGGGGCAATGGAAGACCTTCAAGAAACCGAAATGATGATGAAAAGAAAAGTGAAGATGTGGGTACCAGCCGAAGCCAAAGGAATGACAACTTCGACCGCCCTCATGATCAAAATAGTGGTGATCAAAGAGGTAGAGGACAAGGGAGATATGGACAAGGATCTGGAAGAGGTGGTTTCAAAGGAACGTGCTTTTAGTGTGGTGAAGAAGGGCATCGAGCCTATGAATATCAACACCAAGGAAGGAGCCGACAGGCTAGAAGGTCATGGAAGGTTGCACATGTGAATGGGAGGCCCAATTTAAAACATTCGGATGATCTTTGAAGGGAAGCCCTAGTGATTAGGAGAGCCCTCGTGACTGAGGAAAAGGAACCAGAACAGAGGAAGAATCTATTTCGCACAAGGTGCAAGTGTGAAGGAAAATGTTGTGATGTCATTATTGATGGTGGAAGCTGCCGTGTCTGATGTTAGAAAGATGGTCACAAGTTGGTATTTGAGGAAAAGCACCCACATGCGTATCAGATTGCCTAGTTGCAGAAAGACCACAAAGTTTTGGTCAATGAGCAGTGCCTAGTAAAGTTCAAGATCGCAAGCTACCATGATGAGGTACTCTGTGATATCATCACCATGGATGCATGTCACATGTCATTGGGGAGGTCATGGCAATTTGATAGGTGAGCTATACATGATGGCCATGCAAACACTTACTCATTGAAAAAGGATGGGGTTCATCACAAGTTGAAACCCCTGAAGGAGACCAAAGAAAACATATGCAGTAGTGCTAGAATTTGTTATGTAGATGGAAGAAAATTTTTAGAAGGTATGAAGCATGAGCGTGTGTATTATGCATTGATTCCTAGAGTGAGTAAGGAGGATAGTGAGAAAGTTCCAGAAGAAGTTTCTGGGATGTTGGATGAGTTTCAGGATATTGTTTCTGATAATGTACCGAGGGTTTACCACCAATAAGGAAGATTAGTCATCAGATTGACTTGATTTCCAGAAGTCAGTTTGCCAAATAAGGCAGCTCATAGAATGACACCAACAGAAAATGAGGAGTTGAACAAACAAGTTCAAGAGTTGTTGAGAAAGGGTTTGATATGGGAAAGTTTGAGTCATGTGCAGTACCTACAGTTCTAGCACCAAAAAAGGATGGGGAGTGGAGGATGTGTGATTCCTTAGCCATAAACAAGATAACAATCAAGTACAGATTTCCCCTACCAAGGATGGATGACCTGATGGACTGTTCGAGTGGAGCTCAGTACTTCACAAATATTGATTTGAAGAGTGGATATCACCAGATCTGGATTCGAGAGGGAGATGAATGGAAGACTGCCTTCAAGACCAAAGAGGGCCTGTACGAGTGGTTAGTCATGCCTTTTGGGCTAACCAATGCACCCAACACATTCATGCGGCTCATGAATGAGGTACTAAAATTAATTTTGGGAAGTTTTGTTATTGTGTATTTAGATGATATTTTGACTTTTAGTAAGACATTGGATGAGCATCTGATGCATATTCAAGAGCCTTTGAGAAGTTAAGAGAAGAGAAACTGTTGATTAATCTAAAGAAGCCAGTTTTGTGAAGAGGGAGTTAGTGTACTTGGGGTTTGTTGTCTCAGCAGAAGGTCTCAAGATGGACCCAGAGAAGGTGAAGGCTATTCTGGAATGGCCTACCCCAAGAACTGCTACCGAGGTGAGATCTTTCCATGGTTTGGCTAGTTTTTATAGAAACTTCATTAGAAACTTCAGTAGTATTTGTGGACCCCTAACTGAAACAATGAGAGGGGATAGAAAAGAATTCAAGTGGAGCAATGAGTGGCAAAATTTTGAACTGTTGAAGCAGAAGGTGACAGAGCAACCTATTCTAGCCCTCCCAGATTTCAACAAGGTGTTTCAGGTGGATTGTGATACCAGTGGTTGTGCCATTGGAGCAGTGTTGAGCCAAGAAGGTAAGCCCATTGCCTATTTCAGTGAAAAGTTAAATGATGTGAAGAGAAAGTATTTTGTATATGATTAGGAATTTTATGCAATAGTTCAAGCATTAAAGAAATGGAGACATTATTTGTTGTCGAAGGAATTTGTTCTATATAATGTTCATCAGGCCTTGCAGTACCTAAATAGTCAGGGAAAATTAAATCAGAGGCATATGAAATGGGTAGAATTTTTGCATAGTTATACCTTTGTTTTGAAACATAGGAGTGGGAAGTCAAATAGGGTTATAGATGCCTTAAGTAGGAGGCATACATTGATGACTAAGATGTTGATTGAAGTGGTTGGATTCAATGAACTCAAGACACTGTATGCACAACATCCTGATTTTGCAAAAGCTTGGAAAGCTTGCAAGGAACCTGTTAGAGTGGATAGGACGAGGTGGTTGGATTTCATAATCCAGGATGGCATTTTATTTAAGGGAAGTCAATTATGTATCCCGAGGAGTTCCATGAGCGAGAACCTGATAAAGGAGAAGCATAGTGGAGGAATTTCAGGACATTCTAGTCAGGATAAGACCATTACCATTATCAGTGAGCATTATTATTAGCCTTAGTTGTCACAGGATGTGAAGAAGTTTGTACAAAGTTGTAGGGTATGTCAAATGGCTAAAGGAGTGAGCCAGAATACAAGGTTGTATCAGCCCTTACCTGTACCAGAGAGGCCACAGGAGGATATAAGTATGTACTTTGTTCTTGGTTTGCCAAGGATAGAACAAGGGAATGATTCAGTCTTTGTGGTGGTTGATAGGTTTTCAAAGATGGAACATTTCATTCCATGTCAGAAGACCCATGATGCAGTCCACATTGCTGACTTGTTCTTCAAAGAGGTGGTGAGGCTACATGGTCTGCCAAAGAGTATTGTTTCAGATTGTGATACCAAATTTGTGGGGTACTTTTGGAGGACTTTGTGGAAGAAGTTAAAGACAGAGTTGAAGTTCAATTATGCACACCATCCACAAATATATGGGTAGACAAAGGTTGTTAACAGGAGTCTGGGTAACCTATTGAGATGTTTGGTAGGAGATAAACCCAAGGGATGGGACTTGATCTTACCCTAGGCAGAATTTTCTTACAACAATTCTGTCAACAGAAGCATTGGTAGATCACCATTCCAGATTGTGTATGGAGGTAGCCCTAGAACAGCTCCAGAACTGAGGAAGATGGACCAAGAGAAGAAAATAAGTGCTAAAGCCGAAGATTTTGTAGAACACATCAAGGATATACATGAGGGGGTAAGAGAAAATATTAACAAGATGAATATGCAGTATAAGGCTAAGGCAGATCAGAAGAGGAGGTATAAGGAGTTTTAGATTGGTGATGAAGTGATGGTCCACTTGAGGAAAGAAAGGTTTCCAGTGGGAACATATAACAAATTGAAGATAAAGAAGTTCGGTCCCTATAAAATTTTGAAAAGGCATGATTCAGGGAATGCATATGAGGTAGAGTTGCCAGATGGATTCAACATTTCCAATGTGTTCAACATTTTAGATTTGATAGAGTATCATGAAGGTGGCGCAGAGGAAGTACTAACAATGGGACAGTGTGGGATTCCAGCACCTACTTCAAAAATGGAGGAGATTGAAGAAATCTTGGATAATCGTGTGGGAAGGAGTACCAGGAATAGGCAGTATGAAGAATATTTGGTGAAATGGAAAGAAAGGCATGTTGAAGATTCATCCTAGTTGTCTAAGGTAGAGGTCAACCGTTTGGGTTTTCCTCCACCATCTGAGACATGACGGGGTCACTTCTCAAATTACCCTGAGTGTCTAATGTAGGAGCATCCAGTGGTGTAAGGACAATCTTGCATCACCCAAAAATAGTTAAATTTCATGTTTCTCGGTTTTTAGATGTTTTTACATTTTTGGATACCCTTTTCATCATAATGAAATTCCCAATTTATGGTTTTTATTTTCTATTCTTGGGTTGAAAGATATTGCAGTTTTAGTTTCCCAAATTTGCACCTGAAAAGTTTCTGAGTTAGATTTGAGGCACTTAGATTTCCAAATCGGCCCCAAAACTTTTCAAAATCAGCATAGCAGATTTCAAGCGCGTTTTTGACTTTGTGACCTTTCAACGGTTCGCGAATTGGAGTCCCGGATCAAAAGTTATGGCCTCGGGAAGTTGGCGCACTTTCTAGAAGATACAATTGCATATGCTCTTTTGAAATTTGAACTTCATGTTATAAATTTTCGGCGCCAAACTGCCTAAACTCAAATTTGAATGTTGTTTTGGCTCCAAACTAAAGAGGAGCTCTATTTATGGGCGGGTTTCTAATTTTTGGCTACTTTTTGGGGACAAACTCGCATATTGTGAAAGGGTTATTCTGTAGCTTGTTGTAACTTGCATGTGTTGTAGAACTTGGGGATTTGAGATCCTCTACATGTAAGAAGCTCCATTTTCTAAATAATAAAATTATTCTCTTGTTTGTGGGTTATTTTCTAAGTCTCGGGTTGCACCCTCATCATTTTTTTCCTATTGGTACGTCAAGGATTTTTCTTGCTGAAATGTCAAGGTTTTTCTGTTAACACATCAAATGAAAAATAACCTTGTAAAACCATAATTCTATAAGCTTCCAAAAATCTTTTTATAAGCAAGTGGGATGTATGTAGATGGTGGTGTATTATGAGATTTTGATAGCAGTCGGGTTGTCTCTTAATCTCTAGTGGTGATACTCCTGTGAGAAGCTTGCTCTACAAGTATATTGTAATCTAAGTTTGATTTCTAAATAATATATTGGGTGGCTTTTGGAGTGTGGGGTTTTTCTCTTGAAAGTTTTTTCCCCACGTAAATCATTGTGTTGTGGTATATGCATGATATTTGTGTTTATTTGTGTTTAAGTTTTTGTAACTATTAAAAGTCTAAGAATTTTTTTTGCTTTATTCTCCTCTCAAGGTTAGTGTAGGAAGTTGTTCCGCTACCTTAGCTTCCTTATAGTTATCATAGAGTACCTATTTTGAGATTGGAATCATGCCAAAATTGGGTGCCCATTATTCAAATTACATTTTATTTGTTTTGAAATTTATTTTAGATTTGGTAATACATAGTGAAGGTTTTTTACTATGAGATTTTTCACTCAAAAGTGGTTTTCCCATTAAAATCATTATGTTATGGTATTATTATTTTTCAAAATTTGAACATGTTTATCTATTTTCTAAGATAATTTTGGATTAGTCTTTAAGTTTTATGCATACCACTCTCCTCAAAGATTAGCCTAAGAAGTTGTTTCCACAAAACTTGCTTCTTTACAACTCCAAATGTAAGATCAATGCACATGAGTAAGTTAAACTTATTTGATACTTGACTTAAATGACATGTCATGAGCATAGGAAACTCTAAACATGAAACCCTTAATGAATTAGAATTTTTTTTCCATGATGGAACCTTCAAAATTTTCAAATTTTGAGTGCCCATAACATGAAAAGTTGATTTGCACACTCAAAAGTGCACCTGAAAAATTTGTCCCAGTGACTTACTTTGGAGGGTTATAAATCAAAGCTAGTTGATTTTCATGCCAAATCCCCTGGTGAGAAAATTCATCTGACATATGTGAACATGTATGTCATATTTTCATCCCCTTTGATGAGTTTTGATAAGGTTTTGAAGCACAAAGTTGGAGGGTTCTGGGACTATTTTAATATTTGCAAATTCTCAGGCATGTGGAGTTCCCTCCTATTTAGATTGTTATTTTGCAACTGGACGATCATCATGTCAAATGGATTGGTGCACTACATCCCCCTCACATTCATATGCTCCATGGTTTGGTTTTAGATCCTTGAGATCTGATTTGATATTTTTACCAAGTCAAAAGCAAATGCACTTTATTTTGTTTTTACATCTGCATTTTTTGAATGTTTCAAGGTCAACTTTGATCCCTAATATCTTGAGAAGAATTTGGATTGAAGGAAATCCCTCTTGCACACATTCTCAATGAATCTAAATGATCTAATGTCTCTAGTGGTAGCTTCCCAAGAGGTGATTTGATAATTTTTCATGGCATGACCTAATTGGGTTTTAACAGGTGCAGTTGCAAAAAAGTTTGAGTGAGCCACTTTGGCATTGAATATCTTGCACCTCAAAATCTATTTTGGTGAACCGTTTGCTACACTAAATTCTTGGGTCAAGTGTCTACATGTATGTGAATTTTCATGGCTCTGAGAGGTTGTTTGACTAGTTTTCTAGGGTGATTCTAGAGGCCACTTGACCTGTTTTGACTACTATACAAAATGCTAGAAAGAAAATTTTAATGGCAACTCACTTCAATTTTTTCATGCCTGATGCATTTAGAGGTAGCCTCAAGGTCAATTGAAGGTAAAACTTGTTTCAAAATGATTATTTTTTAGTTATACCCACAAGGGGACTCGACATGTGTCACACAACTCAAGGAAAGCCCCTAACCTATAAAAGGATAGTCTTAATGACTGTAATGAAGATTGTAGATGGCACTCATTTTCACCAAGCCCAATTGAAAATATTTGTATTCAATGTTTTGGTAATTCTGATAGAAGGAAATATCACTTTATTTTTTCCACAACAAAGAGGATGAAATATTTAATACCAATGGGGAAGGCTGAAGAGGTTAAATATGTTTTTGATAGCTAGATAGATGAGGGACATTGGCCCTCACTTGCTACCTATGCAATCTTTTTGAGTGCTTTGTTTTGTCATTGCCTATAAGGAATGTGAAGGTTGAATGCCATCATTGGTTAGATGCACAAATGCAAATGGAGATGATGTTTCACTTGAGAAGCCATGGGATAAAGTCACAACACTATTTAATCTTGTTGGATTGTTTGAACAACTACATGTACTAAAAAAGAAAGCCATTCTATGTAGGCTTATAGTGTTCAAGTTTCCTGATAGTGTGGGTGCATACATACTTGTAGCCATGGCTTAGACCCAGATGAAATTCAATTAAACCTAGAGTCCGATTAGGATGCTTTTAAAGTGAATAAAAACACATCAAATGTTTTATGTGTGTGCTAGGCAACATGGACTGAATACAGTCATTGGATTACAACAAAAGAAATAATTAATGTTGTACCAAGTGAATCTGATGTGGATTATTCTTTTGTTGACATTTTATTGGTAACTTTGAATTAATTTGCAACTCTTCGTAATGAGAGGAGGGATCCAAAGAACAAGGTAACACTTCTTGAGAAGGCTACAAAATTGTATTGTAGTGTCATATAGGAATGCTACATTTGGATTTTCATTTCCTGCATATGTTCCTATTATTAATGCACCTTTGTATTCTCAATTTCCTTTTCCCTTGAATCTCAAAGGACATTTAGTAGGAGAATTTGGGTGATAGTTTGGAATGAGTTTTGATGATGAAAAATAAAAATCCTCCATCTTGCGAATGGCCACTTTTAACTAAGGGAGGAAACGTGAGGGTGTTGCTCTAAAGAAGTCTCCATTTGAAATACACATTCACTAGGAAGATTCAGCTGAACTTTCAACTTACATGAAGCAAGTAGTTCTACCAATGACTAACAGTAACTGTTCAGGGAACATTTTTTAAAGATCTTCAATTACAGTTTGAAGTGTGTTAGGACTTGGATATTCTGGTAAATCATCAAGTGATTTCTGACCACTATTCAGAGGGTGAATTTGATATAGCAAAGGGAATTTTTTACACAAGCATAGTAAGCTTCCTTAGGAAACTTCTTTGTTTCAAAGATTGTTGAATGGAAAATCTAGCATTTTTTTACTTTGCACTATGA
The DNA here is from genome assembly GCA_007258455.2 of Sequoia sempervirens. NCBI lineage: Eukaryota > Viridiplantae > Streptophyta > Pinopsida > Cupressales > Cupressaceae > Sequoia > Sequoia sempervirens. The sequence continues at coordinate 10,198,976 of VDFB02137365.1, read as the reverse complement.
GCAACTTGCGCTTGCGTGAAAATGTATCAAATTTTTTTTTGATGAATTTCTATTTTGTGTCACCACCCATGTTTACCTAGCTCAAACCCATTATGGAGGAGTCCAAAAAAGGGGGTTGTTTGTTCTAGAATTATTCACGAAGAACATTGTAATATAGAACATTTCAAAGTTAAGTCTTAGGGTTTGAGTTTTTCAATATGTATATGATTTTGATAGCAATACTAGCATAAAAATACTGAATGGTGCAAATTCAAGAACATTTTCTCTCCTATGTACTAGTTTCATAAGCTATGAATAATATAATCAAGGGTTATTTTATTTGTCTCCATTGATTACCAGTGGATGTTTAGTTTTGTTCATGATTATTAATTCAAGGAATTGATGTAAATGCTTGAGTGAAGCTACTAGTTTATGTTAAACTGAGTGCTAGGATTCTGATAAGAAGTGATGGTTGAGATGTGTTGAAATACTGTAATCTAGTATCTTCAAAGATTAATTTATCTTGTGTTAAATTTTTATTAGGTTGTATAGGTATTGAAATTGACTTCATTCCAAGGATGAGGCATTGATCTAAGTGTGATATTCATGTTACATTTTGTTGGTTAATTCAACAACTAATCACAATTTAAAACCAATGTCAATTATCATTCTTCGTATGGTTGTGTGTGAGAGCTTTAATGAATTGCATCTCTCATGTTTGAATTAGAAACTGCCATGAAGGTTAGCCAAATATTTAGGGTACTTTTTTTTTAAAACAATTTGAGGAGAATTATCTATTTATAGTGTATTTGATACGTTGGCACACAAGTATTTGTAAATATATTTTTGGGATTACCCTCCCTAGTTTAACAAAGCCTGAAGTGTAGGGGAGAAAAGGTTATACATCAAGCTCTCGTTTGTTGGCCACTGGCCTTGAAGATTCTTAAGCATAAGGGTTGCCTACCCTTTAGAGGATTTTAAGGTTCTGTTGGAAAAAACACCAACATGGCATTCGAGGTGACATTCACACTTTGAATATTAGTCAAGGATGTTTACCAAATGTGAGGGGATAAGAAAAATAAATGACATAAGGGTCTTGGATCTAAGAAAGGTTACCTTCCATGCGATTGAGAAACAAGCCATTAAGAGATCAAAACACTAACTAGGTAGGTGATAAATAGATGCTTGAGATATGTAACTGATGACACCTAGAGAACCATATGGATATAAATTAGACCATGCTATCATGGAGGCAAGGCATGGAGAAAAGTAGATGAAAGAAAACTATTTAAAAAGCTAGGTTAGAACAAGGACAACGTTACAAAAGATAAGCTTAAAGGAATTGAAAGTGAAAGGAAAAATTAAATAGGGGTTCCATGATTTCCAAGGTAAATTAGGGTATGTTGCTTAGGCAAAAATAGATCATATTTTTATTTGGTTGATAATGAATGAGAATATATATGATCTTTCTTTTTATTTAGTCAACACATACTTTACAGGCAAATAGAATCATGATTAAAAAAATAAAAAAAATATTAAAGTTATGACTAGAATAAATGGATCACCTATCTTAAGAGAATAATTTGTAACAAGTGTATCATTGTAACTTTAATTATAAACATAATAGATATAAATATTATTTTATAAAATAATTGAAATACTAGACTATTTGATTTTAACTTAAACACCAAAACAATTGAATTAGTAATTTCATTAATAAGATGGATAACATAAAAGATATAAAATCGATTGTTAACAAGATCTTCCTCTTCCACAACAAAATTATAGAATACAAAAAGCTTATGGCACCCTTGGACAGTCCTCAACAACATAAATCAAGTATCATGTTCTTTGTGAGAAGTTCAATCATCCCTACTTTTTCTTTCCCAAAATAGCCACATCTTACAAGCTTATAATCTTCCACACCAATTATATACCCTTTTAATCCATTGTAACAAGTCAGAACAAAATGGTCGGTAGCCATGTGACATAAGTGATTTCTTTGTAAGTTTGAACAACTGTTGCAAGCTTTCGTTCTTTCTCCAACATAATCAGATTTGACAATGATAAGACGTCCCAATTACTATAATTGTCAAACAGCGGCACCTACTTGAATTCCAGAAGAGCAACACCTCACTCTCAAAACACTAGAGGAGGCGGCCAAGTTCTAATCACTACATTCATTGTATATGGGGCCGGGCCGTACAGCCTATTGGAGTATTCATTCAATTTACATCTATATAAGCAGAACTGTGTCTTTGCTGCACCTTTTGATTTCGACTTGGGTAGAATCAAGAGATATTAAAGCCACCTGGCCATTCTGAAACTAAAATGTATGTAAGTTGACATCCATCACTTTTTGAGTTGACAGCAACGTTGGTTAGTAGCATGCAATCAAATGCAGAAGCGTATCTTGGCTGCACGTTCTGATATAGACGTGGGTATAAACGATAGTTATTTGAGGCCACTATTCTCTGTAATGTAACATCAAACATGCCTTCAGTTGACAGCAGCGATTTCCATATTCAACCAATTCATTTGGACCTTACATTAATTCTAACGTAATTGAGCAAACAATTTTTAACTTTATCTTTCTAAGGACAGTTTTTATCTCCAATTTCTCCAACAACACTGTTCATATGGAATTGTTGCAGTCTATAAAGTCATATTTAGAGAAATAACTTGTTGGTTACTCAAACTCCATTTCTTTCCATTCAGGTGGCTACATATAAATCATACATAGGAGCTTCTAAATTTAGAATCAGACAATTAATGCTTTGTATAAAGATTCTTAAATAACAATCTATTGCTAACATATCTTGTGTTAAAAACTTTTACATCTATCAAGATAGAAGACTAATCAATCACAATAATAGAGCAATAAATGTGAACCTAAAAATATGTACATATTTCTTGAAATAGTATGTAAAGAAAGGAGGTGGTTTAGATTCCACCTACTTCGATAAAAGGTGAACTAGGCACTTCTACTAGAGATAATGATGAGGAGAGCTTGAGCAGCTTTGAAAGTTTTGAAGAAGAAGAACCTCAACCTCAACAATTGAGGAGGTCTACTCATGTTAGGTGGCAACTACAAAGGTTTGGTTATTCCTTGTTGGATTCTAGTTATATTTTTATTTGATTGCTAATATTGACGATCCTAGGAGTATTAGAGAGGCTATGGGTATGAATGTTATAAGTTCCTAGATGAAAGCCATCTTGCAGGTTTTGTCATTGAAGTCAACAAAATGGAGATTAATGTAGGTGTTGTCATTGATGTCACTAGAGTGGTACTGTAAAAGGTTACATGTGATGTAATTAGTGTGATGATCATAAGTGTTATGAAGTGTTGGACATAATGATGAATGTCATGAGCATGTTGTATATAGTTGTACTACATCTCTTGTTGCTCATGAATAAGTGATTGGCATTATGAAGATGTTTTGATTTCTTTAGGTTGATATCATGTTATGAATGATTGTATATTCTCTATCTCTTGATGTAAAAAATTGCATTTAAGATATGAAAGGAAGTATAAAATATTTTAATTCAGTTAGTGGCTTAGGAAGTGGTACTAAAGAAGCTTTGGGGAATGCTTCACTTGCCTCTACACTTGAAGATATGGCCTCGTGGTTTCAAATTTAGATATAGGTAGATATGAAGTATGTATGTTCTAGAATTTAGTGCAAGAAATTTAATGCAAAAGTCTCAGAGCTAGCAAAGTGAGGATTGTATTGTTGCAGTCAAGAAGGTTCAGAGGAACAATCTGCATTTCTCTATTTTTGAACATGTGGTCTTGCAATTTGGATGGTGAGTTCAAATTGTCTATCTATTTTCTCATTTCAAGTTTCAGGTGTTCTGGTGTACCACAAGTTAGGTTTTCAATGTTCTATCTCAAGAATGTGATTTATGGGTTTGCAAGAGATGTTGGGGTCAATGTCTACTTGCTTACATGCTAGAAAAAAGTAGCATGAATTTATGAAAATAATGTATGTGAATGTTTTTGAATATCATATAATGTTTGTAAATATTTTTGCATGATGTTGTTTGGTCTCTCTAGCATTGGCTTTGGTTTAGAGCTAATGTGTGGAAAGACAAGTGTTTTTTGGGACGATTTGGTATGTGAAGATGTTTGCACCAATTTTTTGTAGTGTGCATGAGTGTGGGATTGTGTGCAAAGATATAATAGGTCATGCTTATCTCTTGGTTTGGACCACATTTGATTCCCTCTTCCAACAAATGTTTTGAAGCCAAATTTTAATGGTTGTTGCATGTTTCATGTCATACATTTCATCTTGGCCAATAAGGAAAAACTTTTTGAAGATTACGGAGGATATCAATGGAATATCAAGTTTGTTGCAAAATGGATGAGTGGGTTTGAGTATGCAAAGAAGTAAATTAAGTATGTTGAAGGCATTGAGCCAAAGGCAACTATACATGTGTGAGTAAGGGAGTGTGTTGAAGGTAGTGATATGAAGGCAACAAAATTTGTTGAGTAGAAGTGTTATGGTGGTGACTGATCAACAAATTTCATGAAGTATTTTGTACAAAGTTTATAGCCTCATTTTGTAAGTGTTGTTTGTAGGGAGTTGTAAAATTTCTTTGGTTGTAGCCATAAAATTGTGATTTAGGGAGTTGTTGATTCCTTTAGGATGCAACCTAGATAAAACTTGTTTTCATTTGTGAGATTGGTTTGGATAGTAGCTCCAAGAATCTTTCTCATCATGGGTTTCCCCTTCTAGGGTTTTCCACGTAAATCTAGAGTTATGGTTATGCACTTGTGTTTTTGATCTATATTTGATGAACTTTATTTTTTTATGGTAGTAAGAAGTTTTGGTAGATAAAGTTAAATTGGATAATTTTATGGATATATTGATTCACCCCCCCCCCTCTTAGTATATCATTGTGTTCTAACAAGTCATGGATGAAAAGATGGTTATATTGAATAAAATACTACTTGGGATTTGGTACCCTTATCTGATGGACAAAAATCTATTGGTTATAAATGGGTGTCCAAGAAGAAGTGTGGTCCTAATGGAAGTGTTGAGAAGCATAAGTCATGATTAGTCACTAAGGGATGTTATTAGGTTGAGGGAATTAACAATAGTGAGATATTCTCTCCTATTGTGAATCTGGCATAGATGGATGTGAAGAAAAAATAACTTCATGGTGACTTGGAGGAAGAGATTTATGTCACATCCAAATAATTTCATAGTTAAAGTTAAAGAAAAGCTTGTTTGCAAACTGAAAAATTATTTATATGGTTTGAACTAGTCTCCTAGAATGTGGTACCAAAATTTTGACACCTATGTGTTGTCCTTGGGATTTTTAAGATCTAAATCTGACCATTGTGTGTATTACAAATCTGATAATGGCCACATTATCATTATTATTTTATATATAGATGATATGTTATTTATTGGGAATGGTAAAAGCATGATTTTAGATTTGAAATCTTAGTTGTTAGCATAGTTTGAGATGAAAGACTGATGCAAGAGCATCTAGTGGTGTAAGGCCAATCCTGCATCACCCAAAAAAATATTTTTAATTCATGTTGGAAGTTTCCTAGATGTCTTTGCATTTCTGGATACCCTTTTTCATCATAATGTAATTCCCAACTTTCACTTTTGTTTTTCTATTCTTTGTTTGGAAGATATTGCAGTTTTAGTCTCCTAGAATTACACCTAAAAACCTTCAAGGTCATATTTGAGGCCTTAAACGGTCCCAAAACGACCCTGAAACTTGTCAAAATTGGTATAGTGATTTTGAGCACGCTCTTGACTCTGAGACCTTTCCAACGGTTCAAAAGGTTCAAAAAATGGAGTCTTGGATCAAAATTTATGGCTCCCAAAAGATAGTGCACTTTCTAGAATATGCTAATTTTTTAATGTACTTTTGAAATTTGAATTTCAAGTTGTATTTTCGGTGCCAAACCGCAAAAACTCCAATTTGAATGTTGTTTTGGCTCCAAACTCAAAAGGAGCTTTATTTATGGGTGGGGTTTTTGATTTTTGGGGGTAGCTTTTTGGGGACAAGTTTGCATATTGCAAAAAGGGGTTATTCTATAATTTTTGTAGCATGCATACATTGTAGAAATTGAGGATTTGAGATCCTTTGCATGTAAGAAGTCCATTTTCTAAATAATAAAGTTATTCTCTTGTTTTGTGAATTATTTTCTGTGTCTTGGGTTACACCCTTGTCAAGTGGTATCAAAGAGGGTTTTCTTGAGTGTGTGGACAAATCGTCGATCGTGAGGCAGTTTGAGCCAGGACCATGGTTGTCAGTTCAAGATATTCAAGATGCATCCAAGAGTGATACCCGGTAGGCGTGGTAGTGCTAGAGGTGGAAAAAATGCTAGTGGGAGAGATCCATTGGCGGTTGAGGGTTTTAAAGCCCTCTAGAGACAAATTGATGTGTTGCAGGAGAAGATGAGAAGAGGGTTAAACCTGAGAAGGAGAGAAGAAAGTGATGATGAAGAAGAGGAGGAAGATTCAGATGTAGAAGAGGAAGAAGAAGCAATTGATCAAGACCAAATGCAACTGATAAGGGCCATTTCAAAGATCGGGAAAAGACCCAGAGCAGAAGTCCCCAGTTATTCCGGAAGTCTGAACCCAGAAGAGTTGATCAATTGGATTAACAAGTTGGAAGAATATTTAGAGTATGAGGAAATAGAGGACCCAAAACAAGTTAAGTTTGTGAAAATGAAGTTGAAGGGCCACACCAGTATTTGGTGGAAAGATGTCCAGTTGGAGAGGAATCGAAGAGGAAATGGCAAGATCGTCAGATGGGATCTCATGGTGGAGAAACTAAAGAAGCAGTTCATACCAGTGGACTATGAGTTAGATTTGCTAAAGAAATTGCAAGGGTTGAAGCAAGGAAGCAAATCTATGAAAAAATACATAGAATATTTTCACAAGATGATCATTAGAACAGGCCATGTAGAGGCCAACAAGGAGAAGGTAGCATGTTATCTTAATGGATTGCGGTCGAGCATTTAAGAGGAACTAAGTCTAGTCAGAATGACCACCATTGAGGATGCATACCAGTTTGCTCTAAAAGCGGAAGAGAAGTTGAACAAAAAATTTGAGGGAAAGTAGAAAGGATGAGGAGGTCAAAGCGGAAGGGGTAGTGGAAGATCTTTTGGAAGCCGAAATGATGACAAGAAGAAAAATGAAGATGTGGGTACCAGCTAAAGCCAGAAGAATGATAACTTATACTGCCCTCATGATCAAAACAATGGTGATCAAATAGGTAGAGGACAAGGGAGATCTGGACAAGGATCTGGAAGAGGTGGTTTTAGAGGAATGTGTTTCCAGTGTGGTGAAGAAGGGCATCAAGCTTATGAATGTCCACAAAACCAAGGAAGGGCAGACAAAAAGCAAGAAGGTCATGGAAGGGTTGCACATGCAAATGAGGAGGCCCAATCTGAACATTCAGATGATGCTGAAAGGGGAGAAGCCCTAGTGATTAGAAAAGCCCTGGTGACTAAAGAGAAGGAGCCAGAATAGAGGAAGAATTTGTTCTGCACAAGGTGCAAGTGTGAAGGAAAATTCTATGATGTCATTATTGATAGTGGGAGCACTGATAATCTGGTGTCAGAGGAGATGGTTACAAAGTTGAAGCTAAAGAGGGAGAGGCATCTACACCCATATTGGATTGTTTGGTTGCAGAAAGATCACAAAGTTTTGGTCAATGAGTAGTGCCTAGTGAAGTTCAAGATTGGGAGCTACCATGATGAGGTACTATGTGATATCATCCCCATGGATGCATGTCACATATTGTTGGGGAGGTCATGTCAGTTTGACAGGCGAGCTATACATGATGGCCATGCAAACACTTATTCTCTGACGAAGGATGGGGTTAGCCATAAGTTGAAACCCCTGAAGGAGACTGAAGAAAAGGTATGTAATAGTGCTAGAATTTGTTATGTTGATGGAAGGAAACTTTTAGAAGGCATGAAGCATGAGTGTGTGTGTTATGCATTGATTCCTAGGATGGGTAAGGAGGATTGTGAGAAGGTGCTAGTAGAAGTTTCTAGGTTGTTGGATGAGTTTTACGATATTATTTCTAATAATGTACCTAAGGTTTTACCACCAATGAGGAAGATTAGTCATCAGATTGACTTGATCCCTGGAGCAAGTTTTCCAAATAAGGCAGCTCACAGAATGATTCCAGCAAAAAATGAGGAGTTAAATAGACAAGTTCAGGAGTTTTTGAGAAAAGGTTTGATTCGAGAGAGCTTGAGCCCATGTGTAGTACCTGTAGTACTAGCACTAAAGAAGAATGGGGAGTGGTGGATGTGTACAAACTTGCAGGCCATAAACAAGATAACAATCAAGTACAAATTTCCCCTGACAAGGATGGATGACTTGATGGATTGTTTGAGTGGAGCTCAATACTTCACAAAGATTGATCTGAAGAGTGGATATCACCAGATCTAGATTTGAGAGGGGGATGAATGGAAGATTGCTTTCAAGACCAAAGGGGGCCTGTACGAAAGGTTAGTCATTCCTTTTGGGTTAACCAATTCACAGATCACATTCATGCGGCTCATGAACGAGGTATTGAAAGAGTTTCTGCGAAGTTTTGTTATTGTGTATTAAGATGATATTTTGATTTTCAGTAGAACTTTGGATGAGAATTTGGTGCATATTCAAAGAGCCTTTGAGAAGTTAAGAGAGGAGAAATTGTTGATTAATTTGAAGAAGTGTAGTTTTGTGAAGGAGTTGGTGTACTTGGGGTTTGTTGTCTCGGCAGAAGGTCTCAAGATGGACCCAAAGAAGGTGAAGGCTATTCTAGAATGGCCTACCCCAAGTACTACTATTGAGGTGAGATCTTTCCATGGTTTGGCAAATTTTTACAGAAGCTTCATTAGAAACTTCAGTAGTATTTGTGCACCCCTGACTAAAACAATGAGAGGAGATAGAAAAGAGTTCAAGTGGAGCATTGGAGCAGCAAATTTTTTTGAACTATTGAAGTAGAAGGTGACAGCGCAGCATGTTCTAGCCCTCCCAGATTTCAACAAGGTGTTTTAGGTGGATTGTGATGCCAGTGGTTGTGCCATTGGAGCAGTGTTGAGCCAAGAAGGTAAATCCATTGCCTATTTCAGTGAAAAGTTAAATGATGCCAAGAGAAAGTATTTTGTGTATGATTAGGAATTTTATGCAATAGTTCAAGCATTAAAGAAATGGAGGCATTATCTGTTGCTAAAGGATTTTTTTTGTATACTGATCATCAAGCATTGCAGTACCTGAATAGTTAGGGAAAATTAAATCAAAGGCATATGAAATAGGTAGAATTTTTGTAGAGTTATACCTTTTTTTAAAAAACATAGGAGTGGGAGGTTGAATAGGGTTGCAGATGCCCTAAGTAGGAGGCAAACATTGTTGATAGAGATACAAATTGAAGTGGTTGGGTTCAATGAACTCAAGACATTGTATCTAGAAGATCCTGATTTTGTAGAGGCTTGGAAAGCTTGCAAGGAGCCTATTACAGTGGAAGGAAAAAGTGGTTGGATTTCATAATCCAGGATGACATGTTATTTAAGGGAAGACAATTGTGTGTTCCGAGGAGTTCCATGAGGGAGAACCTGATAAAGGAGAAGCACAATGGAGGAATGTTAGGACATTTTGGTTAGGATAAGACCATAGCCATTATCAGTGAGCACTATTATTGGCCTCAGTTGTCACAAGATGTAAAGAATTTTTGTTCAGAGTTGTAGGGTATGTTAGATGGTTAAAGGAGTGAGTCAGAATATAGGGTTGTATTAGCCCTTACTTGTACCAAAGAGGTCGTGGGAGGATATAAGTATGGACTTTGTTCTTGGTTTTCCAAGGACACAGAGAGGGAATGATTTAGTATTTGTGGTGGTTGATAGGTTTTTGAAGATGGTTCATTTCATTCCATGTCAAAAGACCTATGATGCAGTACACATTGCTGACTTATTCTTTAGAGAGGTGGTGAGGCTACATGGTCTACCGATGAGTAGTGTCTCAGATCGTGACACCAAATTTGTGGGATACTTTTGGAGGACCTTGTAGAAGAAATTAAAAATGGAGTTATAGTTCAGTTCTGCACACCATCCACAGATAGATGGGTAGATGGAGGTTGTGAATAAGATTCTGGGTAACCTACTAAGAGGCTTGGTAGGAGATAAACCCAAGGGATGGGACTTGATCTTACCCCAGGTAGAATTTTTCTTACAACAATTCTATCAACAGAAGCACCGGTAGATCGCCATTCTAGATTGTGTATGGAGGCATCCCTAGAACAGCTCCAAAATTGAGGAAGATGGACCAAGAGAAGAAGAAAAGTGTCGAATCCGAATATTTTGCAGAACACATCAAGGATATACATGAGAAAGTAATAGTTCACATATTAACAAGATGAATATGCAGTATAAGGCTAAGGAAGATCAAAAAAGGAGGAATAAGGAGTTTTAGATTGGTGATGAAGTAATGGTCCACTTGAGGAAAGAAAGGTTTCCAATGGGAACCTATAACAAATTGAAGATGAAGAAATTTGGTCCCTGCAAGATTTTGAAGAAGCATGATTCAGGGAATGCATATGAGGTGGAGTTGTTGGATGGAGTCAACATTTCTCGTGTTCAACATTTCAAATTTGAAAGGGTATCATGAAGGTGGTGCAAAGGAAGCACCAACAATAGGGAAGTATGGCATTTTAGCATCTACTTCAGAGAAGGAGGAGATTGAAGCAATCCTGGATAGTCGTGTGGGGAGGAGTACTAGAAATAGGTAGTATGGTGAAATGGAGAGGAAAGCCTGTGGAAGATTCATCCTAGCTATCTAAAGCAAAGGTTGACCATTTTGGTTTTCCTCAACCATCTGAGACGTGATGGGATCACTTCTCAAATTACCCTGGGTGTCTGATGCATGAGCATCCAGTGGTGTAAGGGCAATCCTGCATCACCCAAAAAAATATTTTCAATTCATGTTCATAGTTTCCTAGATGTCTTTGCACTTTTGGATACCCTTTTCGTCATAATGTAATTCCCAACTTTCACTTTTGTTTTTCTATTCCTGGTTTGGAAGATATTGCAGTTTTATTCTCCCAGAATTACACCTAAAAACTTTCTAGGTTAGATTTGAGGCCTGAAACGGTCCCAAAACGACCATGAAACTTGTTGAAATTGGCATAGCAAATTTCAAGCACATTCTTGACTCTGAGACCTTTCCAACAGTTCAAAGAGTTTGAAAAACAAAGTCCTAGATCAAAATTTATGGCTCCCAAAAGAAAGTGCACTTTCTAGAATATGCTAATTTTTGAATTACTTTTGAAATTTGAATTTCAAGTTGTATTTTCGCCACCAAACTACCAAAACCCCAATTTGAATGTTGCTTTGGCTCCAAACTCAAAAGGAGCTTTATTTATGGGCGGGGTTTCTAATTTTTGGGGGAAGCTTTTTGGGGACAAGTTCGCATATTGCAAAAAGAGGTTATTCTATAATTTTTGTAGCATGCATACATTGTAGAACTTGAGGATTTGAGATCCTCTACATGTAAGAAATCCATTTTCGAATAATAAAATTATTCTCTTATTTTCTAAATTATTTTATGTGTCTCGGGTTACACCCTCGTCAAAGACCTAGATGCATTTTGGTCCAATGGAAATCAGAAGAGATAGAGCTAACAAAACCTTTAGTTAAGCTAGAGTAAGTATGTGAACTCAGGGTATGTGCAGGATCATGATTGGCCAACAAGTGGCAATATGATGGGCATGTGGCTGATGACCTTTTTTTAACCCAAAATTGATGAAACGAAAAGAGTTTTTAAAGGAGATTCTCAGCTTTCCACCAATATAAATTATTCTTTATTTTGAATTTAATAAGTAATTATTATTCATTTTCTATCTGAATTACAACTAAAGTCTTGATTGATAGGTTGATTGAAAAACATCTATAGCTTTTAAATGGTATCACATTTTTTGAATCCAAAACATGTATCACATTCTATGCTTTGCATACTATATGATTAAAAAAAGAAAAATGAATTTCCTGAAGTTTTGACCAAGTTAAGGTGGTCAGACATACGAGTTTTTATATTTTTTAAAAGTTGTAATAAAAATTCATAATTAATTATTTACTTAGAAAAAATTACAAAAATATGCATCACATCGAGACATGAGTCCTCTACTTATATCTAAAATCTTATAATAAAAATATATCATTTTATTGTGGTTAGGGTGGTCAGACAGACACCTACTTTTTATTTTTTCCCTAAAATTTAAGTACTACTACATTGAAATTTCAAATTTTCACCAAATATATATATATATATATATATATATATATATATATTTAAACAAACCTAGTAGTTTAGAAAGTACATTCAATTTTCTACATATTCTATTGTTACATATTTTTGAAATAATATAGATAACTTATTCAAATTTTTATGTCAAGTTGTCTAACTCTGATTTTTTTAAATTTTTTGTCACTTAAGGGCCTATTTTTTCCATGATGATCCTACACATACCCCTTAGTATTGGAGATATTCAACATGACAAATTGCAAATAGTTAGTTGTTCATGTAATGCATCGTACAAAGCTTTCTATGGAGGGTTGTCTAAAATTTCCTATAGAGATGGAGGACATGACTGGAGAGTACCATATGTGTGTTGTTAATAGTTTGATGTATGTTATGGTCTATATGATGCTAGAAATTTCTCAAGTAGTGGGAGTCCTTAGTTTATGGCTAATCCTGGTTGGGTATATTGGGATGCAATGAAGAGGTTTTTTATGTACAAGTACAAGATACTTCTAAGTATTCCCTATGTTTTCACGGTTATCCTACAAGACCTTGACATTCATTGAGTATTTATGGATATGTGTATTTACATTGGGCACGTGATATTGTAAGTAGAAGATCCACTAATGGTTATGTTTTTATGATGTTTGGTGGTGATATCAATTGGATGTGTAAGCGATAGGCTATAGTCACTTTGTCCACAACAAAAGGAGTGTAAATGACACCTACTTGTGCTTGTAAGGAAGCCATTTGGCTTAAGATATTATGTTTTGATATTGTTTTAGATGAAAGATAGATTATTATTGTGATAGGTTGAATTTGGGCGTTAGAAAATGAGCAACAAACAAAAGAGTGCAAATAAACACTAAAACAACCTACACCTCAAGATTAGCCTAAGTTGGAATCAACACAAAGTAAGAACAACAAAATAAAATCTTTTACCTTGTGTTGAATCGATCCTTTGGTTGGCCCTTTGATCTTCAGTGTTGTATGCTCCTTGGATGGCAAGATATGCAAGCTAGATGATTATGTGAGGATGGATGAAAATGGATGAAAACATGAAAATGGCTAAGTATGAATTCTAGAGAAATTTTGCAAGAGTTTGGCTACAATGCATGATCCCCCCTAAAATGAGAGAAAAGAGGGGGTATTTATAGAGATTTTGGAAATCTCTAGGGAAATGGATGGTGAAGATTGAGCCACCAAGATCAAGATGTAGGGCTAAGGTGAGTTGAGAACTCACAAGCCCTCACATCTTGACATGTGGCATGTGACATGGCTCTAAAAAGGTGAAGTGGACATGAGGAGGAAGGGTAGTACATGACATGGAGGGGGGTACAAAGTACCTTGGGATTGGACAAGATCTCCTCATAAAGGAGGTACTTGTCCCCATGTGGGTGAGAGGACATGTGGGGAATTAAAAATTCTTCAAATATTCTCATGGGGATGAGAGAAGTAATTTAAAATTCCTTGAATTCATTGGTGGATTAAATGGAGATGCCTTGTCTAAAAGGAGAAAACATTTAAAAGGGTTGACTTGATTAAGTGATTAAGGTTGTGCAAGTACTTGATTAGATTGATTAATGAAGATTAGAAGAGGGTTATATTTCACATGTGACTTGATGTGACAAGTCAAAGATCACATGGAGAAGAGTAAAAGGAATTTAATATTCCTTGGAAGGATAAAAGGAATTAAAAATTACTTGAGAGGTTGATTAGGCTAGTTAATGAAGGATTAGAGGAGGGTTAGGTGGCTAAGAGAGATTAGAGGCCAACTTGAAAAAGTTGGAGGATGTGACACATCCTAATCAAGGATTAGGCATGTGCACATCCCAATGATGAAATTAGGAGAATAATTAGGCTTAGATAAAAATGATGGAGGATGTGACATAAAGGGAATTAAATAAATGTCATATTTATTTAATTCATTTGATGAAAGGGGGAAGGTATTTAAGTATTTAACTAGATACCTTAGGGATTAGAAGAACTTTAGAGGGATTAATTAAATAATAGTGATATTACTTAATTAATGTGGATAAGGGGATGCTTAGATGAAAGGGGATAAATTTGGATAAATCAAGTGTCCAAATTTAGGTGTCTACAATTATCTATTGTGATAATTAGAGTACCATCAGCTTAGCAAAGAATTCTATTTTCCATGCCATAATGAAGCTCATTAATGTTTACTTTCATTTTGTTCATGATATGGTAGAAGAAAAAAAGGTGAATTTGGGGAAGGTTGACACTTTGGTGAATTTTGTACATGTACTAATGAAACCAACAAACACATACAAGTTTAGGTGGTTTTTTGTTTCCATGGGCCTTGGGGCCTTGAGTAGTTGATTTCAAATGACTCTTGACAGATCTTTGACAAGTGGGAGAATGTTGAAATTAAATTGTCTCAACCTTATATTCCTAGTATTTAATTTTATTATTAGGTGTTAATATTTAATTTCCTACTATTTGTTTTCATACCAAATATGTGGTCATGTTGTGGGATCCATCGATGATGTGGAATTCTACATGGAAGATGACATGTAAAAGATGTAAGCTATTTTGTGGACGTAGGCATCCACTTTTGATGACCTATATTTTAGGCTATATTGATGGAATTTTTCATAAGTTGTTATGTCATGCACTATGATAGACTATGAAAATTTTCCGTGGAAATCTATGACAGTTGTAAGAGTCAGCTATGACAACTTGCTATGTCAATTTATGAATAAATATGATAGGTGGGAACCATGTGATGAAGGTGCCTACACATGCAAGGAATTTGCATGTATATAGGTTCATTGCATGTTTAGTGATGGCTAATTTCAAGGATACGAGTTTTAGAAACAAAAAATTCCTTAACTTATGAGTTCTAATTATGACATGTCATAATAAACTAATGTTCACACTTGGGCATGGATTTTGGTTTTGGAAAAAATTTCCACCTTCTCTTCATGTTGAAAGGACATAAATACTTGATACCTTAGTGCATTTTCATGGTGACATGTTGAGTATTTTTTACATTTTATGTTATTGGAATTACTCTAGATTCTTGTCATAGTGTGAAGACTCTTGAAGAGCATTGCTTTGAGGCTATATTGTAACTATTGTTGTTGCTGCTAACACAAGTTGTGTTGTGTGTTTTATAGAAGGGTTTTCCCATGTAATCATGCTATGTTATGGTTTGTATTGATTATATATATTTTATACTATGAGTGAGCATCTATTTGCAACTATAACTATATAAGGTGTTAAAAAGAAATTTTGTAACTCTCCCCTACTCAGATTAGTGTAGGAAGCTACTACTTAAATTGCTCACTCAAATTCCTTTTAGTTTGTATCAGAGCCTGGCCAACCTTGATTCCTTTGTTGGGTTTGAAGGACGCATTGAGGTGATATTTTTTATAGTGAGAGTTTTGTAGAAGAACATTTTATGACCTTCCTATAGGAAAAATATGTCAAGAACATCCAGAAGAATCAAAATGGAGAATTTTAATAGTAGAAACATTCAGTTATGAAGGTTAAAAATGGAGGATATTCTCATGGATAAAGATCTATGGGATACAATTTATCTAGTACAAAAATGACTACTACAACCCAATAAAATTGGGATATAATGGATCAAAAACCAAGGTTTTGATAAGACTCTAATTGGTTGATTCCCTACTGTTGAAATTTCATGAAGAGAAAATGGCTACATCTTTATGGAAGAAGCTTAGATATGTTTATCAAGCTAAACCCTTGGTACAAACAACTTGTTCTTGAGAAAGAAACTCTATTCTCTAAATATGGAAGATAGAGGGTCCATAGTAGCTCACATGAATGCATTTAGCATGTTGATAGATCAACACAATTCTATTGGAGATAAGCTTGAAGACAAGGATCGGTGCATGCTTTTGTCGTGTTCTTTGTTGAACTCGTGGGATCACCTAGTAATGGCTATTAGAAGTACTAACACAAATTTCAAAATGGATGAGGTGGTTTCTTTTCTATTATCTGAAGAGACGTGGAGGAAGTCTTCAGAGATGGCTAACGAGGCCCTTGTTGTTTGTGGTAGATCGAAAGAGAAAGGAAAGAAGAAGGAAAAGAATTTAAAATCCAAATATTCAAGGAGATCTAAGTCTCTTGGGAACTCTAAGGAAAAATGTTGGAACTATGACAAATTTGGTCATTTTCATGTAAAGAGTGTAAGGAAGAGAAGAAGAAGAAAGGAAAAAATAATTTCTCAAATTTTGACTCAAATAAACCCAATCGAGATGGCACAGATGCATTTGTCATAGTATTGGCAACCTAAGCATCGAAAGATTTGTGGTTAATAAACACAGGTGCTTCTTTCCACATGACCTCACATAGGGTTGGTTCTCAAAGAATGAACAATATGATAGTGGGAAGGTGTATTTGGGTGATGAATCTCATCCGAAGATAGTTGACCATGGAAGAGTCAACATCAAATTTCCTAATGGTAGAGTGAACGGGATGGATGGTGTCTTGCATAGCTTGGGTTTGGCACGAAACCTACTCGCTATGAGTAAATTGAATGAGTGCAAGTTTTTTTCTTGAGTAGAGGATTCAAAATGATGAGAGGAGATATGGTTTTGGATAAGGGAACAAGGATTAGCACCTTGTACAAGCTAGATGCATGCATGATTCAGTGCAATTGTTCTTTTGACACACTAGAGAAGAAAACTTTGATTCTTCATCCACACCATCAAATCATGTATAGTATAATTTTGTAGTATCTACATTTGATGGTTGTGCATTTTGGGTACCTAAGGGTGCTCATTCCCTGATGATTGTAATCTCAAGCTTGACTTGTGAACATTATTTGTATGAAATCAACACTATGTTTCTTTTTATTCCATATCTCATAAGTCTTTTGGGGTTTTGGACTATGTTCAAGCATATGTGTTTAGTCATGTAAATGTTACTTTGATATCAAAGTCTATATATTTTATTTCTTTCATAGATGATTATGCTAGGAAATTTTTTATTTCTAATGAGGGCCACACCACCAAAAACCCATAGAAATCACAAAAACAGATACCAACAAAGAAGATGCGAGACAGAAAAATGAGTCACTTTCAATTATTTTTAGAAAATGCAATTACAGATTCAAAACTTACATGCGAAAGCCTCATGGGCTTGATTCATTACAACAAAATCAACTCGGAAAAGAAAATGTACTATTCAAAGCCATAATCTGCACTATTAGGGCCACCTTCTACAACCCCCACTTATCCCTTTTATTTTCCACAATAGCTGTGTTACCACCCTAGAATGTTCTAGAAAGTTAAAATTTATCCTTTTTGTTTTGGCACCAATAGTCCCACCGTTTGATTCTTGGCCTAGGAAGAAATTTTTAAGAAATTCACTTTTTAGAGGACCAACTTCACGGGACCATAACTTTTTATCCGGGTGTCCGATTTTCTATATTTTCATATCGTTGGAAAACTCTTGACGAGCTCTACAACATGTAAACTAATCGTAGGTCAGTTCAACCACTTTTTGAGTTGTTTTGAGGCCTCTAAAGTTTTATATCTAAATTTGAAGCTGCATTGGAGAAATTTCTCAGGACAGAAACTTTAATTTCTCCCAAACTGTGTAGGGTATTGAGGTGATTCTTTTGTGACCATAAATTTTTTCCAGCTCTTCTCCTTGGGGTAAATTTTCATGTCCATACAAGCCCATTTAGGCCGACTTACTAAAAATAGCAAGTGGTTGTTTTTTGCTATTTTTAATGCCTAGTGGTCTTATATCCCCTAAGTTCCATCATGGGACTCAAAACAACTAAAGAAAATAAAGAAAAAAAAAATTGGGTGATGGAAGATTGCCCTACACCGCTGGATGCTACTGCATCAGACACCTAGGGTAATTTGAAAAGTGGTCGTGTCACTTCTCAGGAGTTAGAGGGAAACCAAGACGATTAACCTCAACCTCAGAAAACCATGACGAATCTTCAGTAGGCCTTCCTCTCCATTTCACCAACATTTTTCCTATTTCATGTGCTTCTACCCACATGGCTATCTAAGATTTCTTCTATCTCTTCTTTCTCTACACTAGGTGCTGGAATTTTCCACTGTTCTTTTATCATCCCCTCTTCTATATCACCTTCATGATACTCTATCAAATCAGCAATGTTGAACATAGGAGAAATGTTTATTTCACTAGGCAACTCTACCTCATAAGAATTTCTTGAATCACGCTTCTTCAATATTTTGCATGGTCCAAACTTCTTCATCTTTAACTTGTTGTATGTACCAACTGGAAACCTTTCCTTTTGCAAATGAACCATGGCTTCATCTCCTACTTGGAACTCCTTATACCTAATTTTCTGATCTTCCTGAGCCTTATACTGTGAGTTCATCTTATTGATATGTTTCTTCACCTTTATGTGCAAATTCTTCAGGTGCTCAGCAAAATCTTTAGCCTCAACACTAATCTTCTCCCCCTTATCCATTTTTCTTAGTTCAGAAGTATTTCTTGGACTACTCCCATATACAATCTGGAATGGTGATTTACCAATGCTCCTATTGACAGAATAATTATAAGCAAATTCTACCTATGGTATAATCAAATCTCATCCCTTAGGCTTATCTCCTACCAAGCATCTTAGTAGGTTACCCTTGAACTCTTATTCACCACCTTTGTTTTTCCATCAATCTATGGATGGTGTGTAGAACTGAACTTCAAATATGTCTTCAACTTCTTCCATAATTTCTTCCAAAAATAACCAACAAATTTGGTATCTTTGTCTAAAACTATACTCTTTGGTAGACCATGTAGTCTCACCACCTCTTTGAAAAACAACTCTACAACATGAATAGCATCACTGGTCTTATGACACAAAATGAAATGTGCCATCTTTGAAAAATCAATCCACCACCAAAAATATGGAATCATACCCTCTATTTCCTTGGCAAGCTAAGAACAAAATACATGCTAATATCTTCCCATGGCCTCTCAGGTACATGTAATGGCTAATACAATCTAGTATTCTGACTTGTTCCTTTTTCCATTTGACATACTTTGCAACTTTGTACAAACTTCTTCACATCTTGTTGTAATTGTGGCCAATAATAATTCTCACTGACAAGAGAAATGGTCTTATCTCAACCAAAATTTCCAACCAATCCTCCACTATGCTTGGGTGCTGCCACAATAGTGGTTTACACTTTTTGGGAGATCCTGATTTTTGCTGAAATCACATATTTTTAGAAAATATAATGATTTAAGCCTTGAAAAGTTCCATTTAAAGGATTCCAATTGAAGAGGGTTTGATCAAACCACCTTATACCAAGCCCCCTTAGATAGAACCCCGCTAGTTTTAAACCATACCTATAACAGAGTCTCCTTTACACCTATCAAAATGCTGATAGAAAAAAAACTTTTGATTTACCTTTTGGGGGATCAAATGAATTCATTTAAAATGTATTTTTTGTAAGTATGTAGTTCTTATTATAAGCTTCCAAAAAAGTATAATTTTAATTAAATTTGATTTCATTATTATATTTATTTTTTATTTCTTATGAATATAGGTTTTTCACCTATAATCAAGATATTTGTTCTGCACATGTGGAAAAATAGAATATTATCAAAAAAAATTTGAAAAATATGAGTGCACCAGATATTGAAGTCCTTGATCCAACAAAAAAAAAAAAAATTTGATACATACAAAAAAAGTTGTGGTATACAGTTCGCCTATGTTAAAATTGTAATTGCTTTGACTTTGAAACTTAATTAAGGAAAAAATATTCAATAAAACACTATGAAACCAATTGGACACACAGATATTGTAGTTATAAATATAAATTTAAAAAAAAAAGAATTTTATCCTTCATGGAAAAAATGTTATATATTATATGGTGAGCGTCACTCCCTAAAAATGGTGTTTACTAAAAAAAACTTGTTTTTGAAGGAGATGGAAAAAGAAGTACAATATGATTCCAAAAATTTTGAAAAAAATATATTTATAATCTATAGAAAAAATGTCACAAATCACTATTTTTCATCATCTTCAAATTCCTCACGGTTTAGCTGCTATAGGTGTCCGAAAGTGAAGATTTAGTTAAAAAAATCAATTTAGTGTCCAATTTGGCCAAAAATTGTAAACCACTATTGTAGGATCACTCGCTTCTCTTTGATTAGATTCTCTCTCATAAAAATCCTTGGAATGCACAATTTTCTTCCTCTAAACAACATCCCATCATGGATTAAGAAATCCAACCATCTCATCCTATCCAATGTAATAGGTTCCAAACAAGCCTTCCAAGCTTTTGCAAAGTTTGAATCTCCTGGATACATACTCTTGAGCTCATTGAACCCAACAACCTCGATATTCATCTCTATCAAAAAAAAATTCCTTCTGCTTAAGGCATCTGCAACTCTGTTTGACCTTCCACTCCTATGCTTTAAAAAAAGGGTATAACTCTGCAAAAACTCAACCCATTTTAAGTGCCTTTGATTCAACTTTCCTTGACTATTGAGATACTGCAAAGCCTGGTGATTAGTATATAAAATAAATTCTTTTGGAAACAAATAGTGTCTCTATTTCTTCAAAGCCTAAACTATAGCATAAAACTCTTGATCATAGATAAAATATTTCTTCTTAGCCTCATTTAACTTCTCACTAAAATAGGCAATAGGCTTACCTTCTTGACTCAAAACAACTCCTATGGCAGTGCCACTAGCATCACAATCTACCTAAAAGACCTTATTGAAATTTGGAAGGGCCAAAATAGGTTGCTTTGTAACTTTCTTCATCAACATATCAAAAAATTTGGCTGCTCTTGTGGTCAACTTAAATTCTTTTCTATCCCCTCTCATCGCTTCAGTTAGAGGTGCACAAATACTATTGAAATTCTTAATAAACTTTCTGTAAAAGCATGCTAGACCATGAAATGATCATACCTCTGTAACTCTCCTTGGAGTAGGCCATTTAGTGATAGCTCTCACCTAATCTAGATCCATTTTAAGACCCTCTATTGAGACAACTGTACCATAGAAAAATGGATCATTAACATTTTCATGGTCTTTTAGGTCTTCCTCTTGTGATGTTTGACTTATTTTTCTTTGATTTAATGTTGTATTGTAACTTATGCATTCACATTAGGTCCTAGATATTCAAATTATGGCATCTTGTGAAGGTGTTGTGAAGTGTTGTAACACATTTCTACACTTTTCTAGAATCTTTTCATTATAACTCATGTAAAAATCACCTTTTCATCACTTATCAAGTCCTATTTTAAGGTGTTGTAAAGTCTTGTAACAAGATTTCATGCTTTTCTAGGCTTAATTTCACTATTTACACCTTTCTTATGCTTCATTTGACCCCTTTATGCACTCATAAGACTTAATTAAGTGTTTTTTTTAATGTAAACTTGACAAATAACATTAAATGTAACTTAATTCCTGACACCCACTTGCAATTCCAAGGTGGGACCCATTCACCATGGGTGGCAAATGAGTCCCTCTTGACTCCAAATTTAAAATAATTCAAATTTTCTTTTGGGTTTTTATTTAAAAATACCTTATGTCGGCCTGTGATGATGTATTATTGGGTTATTAGGGAATAAGTGTGTATAAATGAGTGTTTTCTCCTCAATTTACATCTCCCAATCATCAAGTTCACTTGCATTCATCAATTAGCATTCAAGCACTTTGTATCATTTAATCAAGCATTCATCAAGCATCTTGGAGTAGGCATTGACATATCTTTATATTTCTTCAAAAAGGTTTTTGGCGAGTTTAGGACATTTGCATGTTGTTTATTCATCATTCCTTGTTCATTTTACTTCATTTCTTCATTAAGGGTTTGATTACCAAAGTGGGATTTGACCAAGGAAAATCCCTATACTCTAACCCTTAACCAGTTTTCCCCTTTTGCATGTGTGTGTGTAGACTTTTGTATGCAGATTTTTCAAGCAATTAGATGTTGAAAGGTGGTCAACAAGTCAACAAAGTGTTTCAAGTCAACTAAACCCTATTTCAAGCTTGGAGACAACCTACAGTCTGCTTTCTATAGATTTGACTCTGTCAACTTGACAAGAAGACAAGTGCAGATCTGGAGCTACATAATTGACCTTTGATTTCATAGAATTTTGGAGGAGGATTGATTCACCATCAATGGCAAATGAGTCCCACCTTAAGGCTGAAGAAGTTCATTTTGTCAGATTCCTGTTCCCGACAATCGAAAACCTATTTCAAGAGATTTTACTAGTAGGAGGATTGATTCAACATCAGTGGTGAATGAGTCCCACTGGTGATTTACATTGATTTTTGCTAGCATTCAAATCCTTCCAGATTTAGCATTCATTGCTCAGGTGCACTCTGATAAGCCTCTTTCAATTATTTTTTGCATTTGTTCATGTTTTAGCTCATTCTTGCATACCTCACTATGTTTTCAAACATTGCATATTACATTAGTTATGCATTAATAATCAGTTAATTACATCATTTAGTTGCATCTACATCCTTGCATTAGTCTTAATTACATCATACAATCATTTATTTGAGTGAACCATCATGATTTTGGTGTTTTATCTCTCTCCTTTTAGGTGAAATATCCTAAGAGTGCAAGAGAAGTACATAAAACACATTAAAATTGTTGGTTCAACAACAAATCCCATATGCACCAACTCTCTCTTCACAGAACTACATTTCTTCAAATTAATCAACAGCTAAAATCCTCCCTTAGCTTTTCAAAAACTCTTCGGATATGCATCAAGAGATCCTCTAATGTCTTACTAAAAATCAAAATATCAATCCAAGTAAACAATAACAAATTTTCCTAAAAATTCTTTTAATACCTCATCCATAAGCTGCATAAATGTGCTCGGTGCATTAGTTAGCCCAAAAGGAATGACTAGACTAACCACTCATACAATACCTCCTTGGTTTTAAAGGTTGTCTTCCATTCATCTCCTTCTCTATTTCAGATTAAGTGATATTTGTTGACCTCCTACAATGATTTAACAACTAATCCCTTAAAGTTGTGATTTAGAGATTAGACATCTAATCTGAATAGCTATCTTAATCATCATGGAGGTGCATTTAACCTGTCAACCAAAGGACGTAGACTTGAAATGGGTCAGAACAGTATGTGCACTAGGAATCCATAGTAGCCATATTCATTCTATAGCTAAGAAAGACAATACTAAAAGTAAATTGCTTCAAAAGAAGTAACATAAGTGTTGAACATCAACCAAAAACTATACTAAGTTGAAGTGCATTATGGAAATGAAAATATGAGGAAACAAATAGGAAACAAATCTATCTGCTTTGATTGCACGAAAAAATCACATAATGGAATTTTAGTGGCTGTAGGAACAACCAATTGCCAGATTCATAACTATTTGCACAGAAAAGTAACAACTAAGCTAAAGGATGAAATTCTCACCAAGTGGGACCCCTTGGATGACTATCCCTTAAGAAAAATGTAAACTTAGATGCAACAAGCTTATAACTTCATTTTATTCATTGGAAAGGATGATTGCAACAGAGCAACATGACTGTATTACTGTAAAATTAAGAATGTGATCTTGTTGATGGATCTAGAATCTATACACATCTGCCATTCCCCATCCTTCTTTGGTGCTAGTACTACATGTATTGCACATGGACTCAAACTCTCTCTGATCAATCCCTTCTGCAACAACTATTGCACTTTTTTGTTCAACTCTTCACTCTCTGCTAGAGTCATATGATCAGCTGCCTTATTCAAAAAACTGACTCCAGAAATCAGGTCCATCTGATGACTAATCTTTCTTATAGGAGGAAAACCTTTAGGTATGTTATCAGAAACAATAGCTTGAAAATCATTCAACAAATTTGAAACCTCTACAGGTACCTCAATAGTATCTTCTTTATCAACTCTTGGGATCAATGCAAAACACATATGCTCATGCTTCATTCCTTCTAGAAACTTTCTTCCATCAACCAAACATATTTTTGCATTACTGCATACCTTTTTCTCTACCTCTTTCAAGGGCTTCAACTTATGATGAACTCCATCCTTTGTCAAAGAATAGGTGTTGGCATGTCCATCATTTATTGCTCGTCGATCAAATTGCCATGATCTACCTAGCAACATATGAAAAACATCCATAGGCATAATATCACATAATACCTCATCATGGTAATTTCCAATCTTGAACTTTACCAGACATTGTTCATTTACCAAGGCTTTATGTTCCTTCTACAACCAAGCAATGGCGTATGGGTTCAAATGCCTTCTTCTCTCCAACTGCAACTTACTAACCATTTCTTTTGAAACAAGGTTATCAGTACTACCTCCATCAATAATAACATTGCAAACTTTACCTTCACACTTACATCTGGTGTGAAACAAATTCTTCCTTTGAGTTGGATCATTGTCCTCATTCAACAAGGCTCTTCTAATAACAAGAACCTTTCCTCTTTCTACATCCTCAGAATGTGAAGACTCAGCATCTTCATCAACATGTGCAACTCGTGCATTACCCTCGGTCTTCTATTTGCCCTTCCTTGATGTTGAGGACACTCATAGGCTCTATTTCCTTCTTCTCCACACTAGAAACAGGTTCCATGGAAGCCTCCTCTTCCCAGTCCTCGTCCAGATCTTCCCCTTCCTCTTTAGTCTCCATTATTCTGATCACAAGAATGGTAGGTGTTATCTCCTTTCTGGTTCTGGCTGTTACTGGAGCCTTCACCCTTCTTTTGATCTTCATTTCAACCTCCATATGACAATCCACTAGTCTTTCCTCCATGGCCTCCACCTCATTATTTGTTCTCAAACTTCTTGTTTAACCATTCTTCAACCTCAAGAGAAAACTGATAAGCATCCTCAATGGTGGTCATTCTTACCAGCGCCAATTCTTCTTGTATGCTTGGCTTCAACCTATTAATATAATGAGCATCTTTCTCTTTATTCACCTCAGAATTTCCTATCTGAATCAAGACCTTGTGAAATTCCTGTGTATTCTTTCACTGTCCTTTCCCCTTGCCTCAAGCTCTACATCTTCTTAAGCAGCTCCAATTCGTAATCAACTGGAATAAATTATTTCTTCAATTTTGACACCATTTTATCTTTCCCTTTTCTTCCTCTTTCTAACTAAAGCTATTTCAACCATATACTGGCATGATCCTTCAATTTTTTCTTTGCAAACTTCACTCTGTGAGGATCTTCAATCTCCTCAATCTCGAAAAACTCCTCCATGTCATTGATCCAATCAATCAATTCTTTAGGATTCAAATTTCCACTAAAAGATGAAACCTCCATTTTAGGTCTCTTCCCAATGCTTGAGATCACTTGCAACAATCTTCTTTCTCCAGGATCCGTTGGATCCTACTCTTCCTCTTCCATTTCCTCTTCTATTTCATCTTCATTGTCATCTCTATCTTGTTCCACATCTCTTCTTCGAACCTCTTGTTTCAAGGTTTTTAATTGCCTTCTAAGGGCTCTAATTTCATCTCTAGGTGGACCTCTTCCTCCAACACCTCGACATCTACCTCTACTATATTGGGTAAGTCTTGGAGGCATCTTGAACTCAACCCACACTCACAGGTCCTACTGCAACTGCCTCAAGTTTGATGCTCTATTACAAGCTCAGGAACTCCTACTCTGATACCACTTGATGAGGGCCACACCACCCAAAACCCACATTAATCACAATAGATACCAACATAGAAGATGTGAGGTAGAAAAATGACTCACTTTTAATTATTTTCAAAAAATGCAATTACAGATTCAAAACTTACATGCAACAACCTCATGGGCTTGATTCATTATAGCAAAATCAACTCTGAAAAAAAAAATCTACTATTAAGAACCACAATTTGCACTATCAGGGCCACCTTCTACAACCCCCACTTATCCCTTTTTATTTTCTACAATAAACACCCTAGAATGTTCTAAAATGTTCAAATTTCCCCTTTTTGTTTTGGTGTCAAAAGTCCCATTGTTTGATTCTTGGCCTAGGAAGAACTTTTTAAGAAATTCACTTTTTAGAGGACCAACTTTGCAAGGCCATAACTTTTGATATGAGTGTCTAATTTACTATTGTTGCATATCATTGGAAAGCTCTCGACGAGCTCTAAAACATGCAAATTGATCGTAGGTCAATTTGGCCACCTTTTGAGCTGTTTCGAGGCCTCTAAAGTTATATATATGAATTTGAAGCTGCATTGGAGAAAATTCTTAGGACGAAAACTTTAATTTCTCCCAAACCATGCAAGGTATTGAGGTGATTCTTTCGTGACCGAAATTTTTTTTGAGCTTTGCTCCATGGGGTAAATTTTCACATCCATACGAGCCTGTTTAGGCCGACTTACTAAAAATAGTAAGTGCCCAATTTTCGCTATTTTTGATGCATGACAATCTTATATCCCCTAAGTGCCATCATGGGACTCAAAAAAACTAAATAAAATAAAGAAAACATTTTTTTTGGGTGATGCAAGATTTCCCTACACCACTAGATGCTCCTGCATCAATTTCCTCAAGAGTAAATATAAAGTATTTAGTTAGTTTAAGGAGTTTAAAGCCTTGAATGGAAATCAAACTAGTAGGAAAATTAAGTGTTTGAGGATTAACAATGGCGGTGATTTTTTTCAGTAGTATTCAACAAATTCTATAAAGAGCATGGAATTGAGAGACATAAGTAAAAACCATACACCCCACAACAAAATGGAGTTGCAAGGAGGATGAATAGGACATTGATGGAGAGTTAGAAGTATGATGAGTGTTGTTGACCTTGAGTAGAAGTTTTGGGTTGAAGTTGTAACCACTACATGTTATCTGAGCAACATATCTCCTACATCAACTCTTGTTGAAAATACACCCATGGAGACATGGTCTAGTAAAAATCCTTTGATGAGACATATCAAAGTTTTTGGTTGTGAAGCTTACACTAATTTTTCAATTGAGAAGAAGTCTAAATTTGAGAATAAGGTAGTTAAATGTATCTTCATTATCTATGGTTTCAATGTGAAGGGGTACAAGCTTTGGGATCTAGTGGCCCAAAAGGTTCTCTACAATAAAAGTAATTTTTAGAGAGATAAAACCTCTCGTTGTTGAGATGCAACTAAAGAAAGAGGAGAAATAGAAGAAGGATGTAGTTCAAATTCCACCTACTTTGATGAAAGGTGATTTACACACTCCTACTATACCTTATGATGAGGATAGCTTGAGCAACTTTGAAATTTTTAAAGAATAAGAAGAACCTCAACCTCAAAAATTGAGGAGTTCTATGCATGTTAGGTGGCAACAAAAAGGATTTGGTTATTGCTTGTTGGATTTCAATTATATTTTTACTTTGATTGGTAACATTGATGTGCTTAGGACTACTAGAGAGGCTATGTGTATGAATGATGTATATTATTGGATGAAAGACATGGATGAAGAGATGACTGCTTTGAAGAAAAATGATATTTGGGATTTGGTATCCTTTTCTGATGGACGTAAACCCGTTGGTTGTAAATTTTTGTTCAAGAAGAAGTGTGGTCCAAATGGAATTGTTGAGAAACATAAGGCATGATTGGTCTCTTAGGGATATTCTTAAGTGGAGGTAATTGATTATGGTGAGATATTATCTCTTGTTGTGAAGCTAACATCTATCTAGTTCTTGTTATCACTTGTAGCAACATTTGATTTAGAATTGGAACAAATGGATGTGAAGACAACATTCCTTCATGGTGTCTTTTAGGAAGAGATTTATATGTCACATCTAGAGAAATATTTGGTTAAAGGTAAAAAAAATTGGTTTGCAAACTAAAAAAGTTTGTATGGTTTGAAACAGTCTCCTAGAATATGGTCCCAGAATTTTCACACCCATGTGTTGTCCTTGAGATTTCTGAGATCTAAATTTGACCAGTGTGTGTATTACAAATTTTATAATGGTTGCATACTCACTATTTTTTATATGTAGATGATATGTTGTTTATTAGAAATGGTAAAATCATGATTTATATTTGATGTCACAGTTGTCAACACGGTTTGAGATGAAAGACCTAGGTGCAACTAGGTATATTCTATAATGGAAATCAAAAGAGATAGAGCTAACTTAAAGCTTTGGTTAAACCAGAGTAAGTATGTGAATTCAATTTTATTCAACATGATAGATTATAGAAAATTAGTTGTCCTTGTAATGTGGGGGACAAAGCTTTCTATCAAGGATTGTCCAAAATATCGTATAGAGGTTGAGGGCATGACCAGAGTATTGTATGTGAGTGTTATTGATAGTTTGATGTATACTATGGTATGTATGATGCTAGACATTTCCCAAGTAGTGGGAGTCCTTAGTCAGTTTATGGCTTATCCTGGTTGGGTATATTGAGATGTAGTGAAGAGAGTGTTTAGGTACTTGTGGAGTAGTTTCATGATGTAGGAGCATCCAATGGTGTAGGGAAATCTTGCATCACCCAAAAAAAAAAAAAATTCCTTATTTTCTTTTGTTGTTTTAAGTTCCATGATGACACTTAAGGGGAATAAGATAGCCAAAAGTCAAAAATAGCAAAAAGTGGTCACTTACTATTTTTAGTAAGTCATCTTAAATGAGATCATATGGACCTAAAAATTTACTCAAAGGAGTAGAGCTGAAAAAAATTTCCGGTCACAAAAGAATCACCTCAATATCTTGAACAGTTTGGGAGATATTAAAGTTTTTGTTCTGGGAAATTTCTCTATTACAGCTTCAAATTCAAATATAAAACTTTAGAGGCCCTAAAACAACTCGAAAAGGGGACAAACTAACCTACATTGGGTTTATGTGTTGTATATCTCTTCAAGAGCTTTCCAACGATATGCAATAATAGCAAATCGGGCATCCAGATCAAAAGTTATGTCCCTACGAAGTTGCCCCTCTAAATAGTGAATTTCATTAAAAAAAATTCCTAGGCCAGAAATCAAATGGTGGGACTTTTGGCGCCAAAACAAAAGGGAAAGTTGCACTTTCTAGAAAATTCTAGGCTGGTTATTGGGTAAAAATAAAAAGGGATATGAGGGGGTTGTAGAAGGTGGCTCCATTAGTGCAGATTGTGGCTCTGAATAATGTATTATATTTTTAGAAGTTGATTTTGTTGTAATGAATCAAGCCCATGAGGCTATAGCATGTTAGCTGGAATCTATAATTTCATTTTCTAAAACTAATTGAAAGTGGGTTATTTTATGTCTCACATTTTTTGTCTTGGTATCTATTGTTGTGTTTTGTAGGTTTGAATGGAATGGCCTTCATCAAGTGGTATCAGAGTAGGAGTTATTGAGTGTGTAGATAGATCACTGAACATGAGGCAGTTTACACTAGTACTTGTGGTTGTGGGTCTGTGAAAAAAGACCACTCCATGAATAAATCATGGTGGAAGAAATGTTGTGGTAATAGAAGAGGGTTGTAGAGTCCTCCAAAGACAAGTTCAAGCACTACAAGAGGAGTTGTGTAGAGGATCTAATGTTAGACAAAGAGATGAAATTGAGTATGAGGTTCAAGACGAGGAGCCCTTTGAAGAGGAAGCACATGATGTAATGGATCCTGGAGAAGTTAGACTAATTAGGGCCATTTCCAAGATTAGAAAGAGGCAAAGAAAGAAATTTCTAATTTTTTTGGAAAACTAAATCCAAAGGAGCTGATCAATTGGATCAATGACATGGAAGAGTATTTTGAGTATGAGGAAATAGAAGACCCAGATAGGGTCAAATTTATAAAGGCCAAATTGAAAGGCCATCCTATCATATGGTGGAAAGAAGTCCAGTTGGAAAGAAATAGAAGAGGAAAAGAGAAAATAACAAGATGGGATCGAATGGTAAAAAAATTGAAGAGATAGTTCATTCCTGAGGACTATGAGTTGGATTTGTTGAAGAAGATGCAAGGGTTGAAACAAGCGAGAAAATATGTTAAGGAGTATACAAAAGAATTCTATTGAGTCTTGATTAGAATAGGTCATTATGAGGCCAATAAGGAGAAAGGTGCCCATTACATAAATGGGTTGAAGCCAAGAATTCAAGAAGAGCTAAGTCTGGTAAGAATGTCTACCATTGAAGATGCATCTATCAATTTTCTTTGAAGGTAGAAGAAAAGTTGAATAGAAGATTTGAAAGCAAGCAAATAGGTGAGGGTCATGGTGGAAAGGCTAGTGGATGGTCATATGGAGGTCAAAATGAAGATAAAAAGAAGGGTGAAGGATCCAATAACATCCAAAACCATAAAGGAGATAATACCTACCATCCTCATGATCAAAATAATGGAGACCAAAGAGGAAGAGGAAGATGACAACTGGGAAGAGGAGGCTTTTGTGGAACCTATTTCTAGTGTGGAGAAGAAGGAGATAGGGCCTATGGGTGTCCTCAACATCAAAGAAGGACAAATAGAAGATTTGAGGGTAATGCACGAGTTGCACATGTAGATGAATATTCCGAGTCTTCACATTCTAAGGATGTAGAAAGAGGAGAGGTTCTTGTTACTAGAAAATCCTTGCTGAATGAGGAGAAAGAGCTAACTTAAAGGAAGATTTTTTTTTCACACCAAATGCAAGTGTGAAGGTACTGTTTGCAATGTTATTATTGATGGAGGTGATACTGATAACCTTCTTTCAAAAGAGATGGTTATTAAGTTGTATTTGGAGAGAAGAAGGCATCTGAATCCATACTAGATTGCTTGGTTGCAGAAGGACCATAAAGCTTTGGTAAATGAACAATGTTTGGTAAGGTTCAATATTGGAAATTACCATGATGAGGTATTGTGTGATATTATGCATATGGATGTTTGTAATATGTTGTTAGGCCGACCATGGTAGTTTGATTGACAAGAAATACATGATGGAAATTCCAACACCTATTCTTTGACAAAGGATGAAGTTTGTCATAAGTTGAAGCCCTTGAAAGAGGCAGAGGAAAATGGTGCAAGGGCACCATGGTCATGTTGCTTAAATTGATACATTTAGGTGTCTAGCTTGATGTATTGTATTTTTTGTCACTCATTTGATGTAATAAGGTCAATTTAAGACCATTTTCAATGTTTTGGTGTCATATAGGGTCCATTAGTTGTGTTTTATAACAAGTTGCTAAAACATGTAAAAGTTGCTTTGCAACATTGTCAAATTTGCATTATGAAGGGGATAAACAGTCACCTAATTGAATTTCAGTTGGAAGCCATTGGAAATTGGTTGAAACATGTTCAAATAGCCTCACACACATTGAGGCATGGTTGTTGATGCTTTTGGAGGATAAAACAATAGAAGAATATTATGTTTTCTACCAAAAAAATTGTTTTTTTTGTAGTTTACAACATCTGTATGACCCCGTATAGTGGTTTCATGATCTAAAATTGATGTGAAGCATACTAGAGTGAATCTTCTTTCATTTGAGTGTTGTGGGATTGATTCTTGTGGTGGAATAATAGAGTTCAAAAGGTTTCTTTCTAGACCACCTGAAAAACCCTCATTTTAAGGGTTTATAACCTAAAAAGTGTAAATATCTATCCATTCCATCGTTGATTTCTGGAAAAAATCAGTGGAATGGAGTCTTTAGGTTTTTTTTTAAAGTTTTTGTTGGTTTTAGGAGTAGGGGATGGATTTTACATTTTTTTTTCCAATCCCTAGCCTAACATCTTCATGTGTTAGGCATAGGAAAGGTAGAGAAGTTATGGGACAACAAATTGTAGAGATTGGTGGATGATGAAAATTATTAAATTGGACCCTATGTGACTGGTGGAGACTATTGGTGAAGAGTTTTGTGTTGTAGAGATTGATTTCATTATAGGTTCTTTGGAAAAGTGACCTAATTGGCCTTGTTTTAGGCGTAGCAAACTAGTTTTGAGCAAGTTGGTTCAAAATAGTCATAGCCACAAATAAGGTATGTTGAATTATAGCCTAATGGGTATCTATAAAGTTTCTAGTCCAGTCTTGAAATGGCCTTCTCTAAAATATGCCCTTGAAAACCTAAGTTTGGAGACCTAGTTTATGAAACAAGCAACCTTGTGTGAAGTCACCTTTTGATTGGGTCTTGTGGTTTGATAGGTGATTGAATTGAGTCAAATTGTGTTGGTTGAGATAATTCCACCCTTGCTTTGCATCAGGTGATATCAAAGCTTAGGTTTTGATTTGAAGTGGCAAAGTGAATGAGACTAGGCATAAGCAAGATGCCTCCAAAGAACAATCCAACAACCAAAGAGATTAAATAATTGAAAGAGAAGTTGTTGTAGAAGGAGAGGCTCTATAAGGAGTCTCAAGATGCAACCCTTGCCATAATAGCAACCTTGGAAAAGAATTAGAGAAGAGGTATGGTCGGTGGTGACCGAAGTGACAAGGAGGATGAGGGTGAAAGTGATAACCCTCCAGTAGGAGTCCATGAAGAAGAGGAATTGGACCCTGAAGAAATGAGGATGGTTAGGATGCTAAAGGTTGTCAAGGGTGATGGTATTCCAAAGGTGAAAGTTGAAGTACCTATGTATGGTGGTAAAATGGACAATGAGGAAGTTTTGGTTTGGATTGACGCTTTAGACTACTTTGAATTTGAAGAGGTACAAGAGGATAAGAAGGTGAAGTTTTCAAAGACCAAATTTAAGGGAAATGACCTCACATGGTGGAATTATGTCCAAGGAGAAAGATTCAAGAAGGGAAAGTCAAAGATAAACTCATGGGACTGGATGGTAGCCAAAGTGAAGACACAATTCCTTCCTGCAGATTATGCAATACAAACCTTTAGAAAGCTACAAAACTTGAAGCAAAGGGAGTTAAATGTGATGATCTACACTAAGGAATTCCATAAATTAAGCATAAGGTCCAGAAAAATAGAAGATGAAGTAGAGAAGGTGGCAAGATACTTGAATGGGCTTAGGCTCAATATACAAGATGAGATTGGCCTCACAACTCCTAGGACAGTTGAGGAGTGTTTCTAATTAGAAATTAAGGTAGAGGTAAGAATCTAAAGAAGGAAAGATCATAAAGGAAGAGGAAGAGGGAAAAAAATTAGAGATAAAGGAAAATTTGATGCAAGAGGGAAGTCACGAAAACAAGGTGAATCAAGCAACCAACAAGAGCAAAGTGGAGGGTCAAGTGGCAAAGGTAACTTCAGAGGAAGAAGATTTGGAAGTAGGGGAAGGTTTGGTGGACAAGGAATAGGATCCAATACCTTTTCAGGTAGATGCTACAAATGAAATCAATTTGGACACCCAGCTTGGATTTTCCTGGACAAACAAGCCTCAAGTTCTCATGGTGGTGAGCGTAGGACTCAAATTGTCCATGAAGAGGATGTTGAAAGTGTTACTTCACCATCTCAGCATGTTTCCCCTGAGGTTGGATAATCATTGATGATGAGGAGAACACTTATCAAGGTGAATACAACCAAAGATCCTCCACAAAGGAAGTCCTTGTTTAGGACTACATGCAAGTCACATGGAAAGGTATGCAAAGTAGTTGTAGATTCAATGTCTACTAATAATTTGGTGTCTTTAGAAATGGTTGAAACATTAAAATTGAAAAGGATTCCTCATCCCACACCATACAAAGTGTCATGGCTAAACAAGGGTCAACAAGTCTTGGTAAATGAACAGTCATGGGTAGAGTTCAACATTGGGGGTTATAAGGACAAAATCCTTTGTGACATCACCCCCATGGGTGTTTGTTACTTGTTGCTAGGTAGGCCCTGGCACTATGATAGGAAGGCCAAGCATGATGGTCACAAAAATGTCTATGTGATAGATAAGGATGGTACTTCATACACCTTAACACCCCTTCAAGATGAAGAGTTTGAGAAGCAATTTGGTTCTAGTGTCATGGTAGTAGGAGAGGATTTTTTGAAGACTTTGAAAGATGAAGGAGGTCAGGGATTTACATTGGTGATCAAACCTAAGTCCAAGTCTATTTTAGCAGAAAATAAGTTAGAAGGCATACCTAGTGAAGTTCAAGCCTTGTTGAATAAGCATAGGGATATTGCAGTTGATGAATTGAAAATTTCCTTGCCTCCCATGAGATATGTCAGTCATCATATTGATTTGATCCCTGGTTCTAGTTTACCAAATAAGGTTGCATACAAAATGACCCCTAAACAAAATGAGGAAATAAGGAAACAAGTTCAAGAATTGTTGGATAAAGGTATCATTAGAAAAATTTTGAGCCCTTGTGTTGTCCCAATAGTTTTAGCACCTAAAAAGGATGGGGATTGGAGGATGTGTACGAACTCTAGGGCTATAAACAAAATAACCATAAGATATAGGTTCCCAATTCCTAGAATGGAGGATCTAATGGATTTTTTGGGGGGTGCTTACTATTTCTCAAAAATTGACTTGAAGAGTGGGTATCATCAGATTAGGATAAGGGAAGGAGATGAATGGAAAACTGTATTTAAGGCTAATGAAAGCCTTTATGAGTGGATGGTGATGCCCTTTGGACTATCAAATTCTCCAAGTACCTTTAAGAGACTTATGAATGAAGTGTTGAAGCCCATTATTGGTAAATTTGTTGTTGTATACCTAGATGACATACTTTTGTTTAGCAAAACAAAGGAATAACACTTGTAGCATGTTGACATGGTTTTGCAGAGGTTACATGAGGAGAAGTTGATGATAAATCTCAAAAAATGTGAATTTATGAAAGAAGAACTAAGATATCTTGGTTTTGTGATCTCCAATGGTTCATTGAAGATGGATCCCACAAAGGTTGAGGCAATACTCAGTTGGCCAACTCCAATGTTAGGAGGAGAGGTAAGAAGCTTTCATGGCCTTGCAAATTTCTATAGAAAGTTCATTAAGAATTTTAGTCACATTTGCTCACCTATCATTGACACCATTAAGGGAGACAAAAGAAATAAATTTTAGTGGAATAATGAGGTAGAGAAGAGATTTGAAGATTTGAAAACTAGAGTAGCACAATGTAACCAATCCTTGCTCTTCCTGATTTCAATAAGGTTTTCACCATAGAAATCGATGCAAGTGGTTTTGCAATAGGTGCAGTGTTAAACCAAGAAGGCAGACCGGTGGCTTTCTTTAGTGAAAAGCTTAATGAAGCTAAAAATAAGTATTCATCATATGATCTTGAGTTGTATGCTATTTGGTCTGCTCTCAAGAAGTGGAGGCACTACCTTTTACCCAAAAAATTCAGTGTTCATAGACAATCATGCATTAAATTTTCTAAATAGTTAAGATAAATTGAATCATAGACATGCAAAGTGGGTTGAATATTTGCAGAGCTACACATTCAACATCAAGCACAAGAAATTCAAGCTAATAAGGTTGTTGATGCTCTTAGTAGAATATCATTGTTGGTTCATGAGATACAACTTCAAAGTGTGGGCATAGATGCATTGAAAGACATGTATGTTGCAGATGATGACTTTGATGAGGTATTTTCTATTTGTAATCAGTTCAAGGATAATTTCCATGATGAATATTCTAAATTTTTCCTGCAATATGGTTTTTTATTTAAAGGATCTCAGTTATGCATACCCAAGTGTTCTATGAGGCAAAATATGATCAAAGAGAAACATTATGGGAGTCTTGGAGGTCATTTTGGGAATGAAAAAACTTTGGATCAGGTAAGAAGGTTTTATTTTTGGCCTAGAATGCAAGTGGATGTTAGGAAGTTTGTTGAAATTTGCACAATTTTTCAAAGAGCCAAAGGAACTACTTCTAATGCAGGCCTATATCGGCCCCTACCAATTCCTAATCGGCGATGGGAAAGTTTAAGCATGGATTTTGTTTTAGGACTTCCTAGAACTCAAAGGGGATATGATAGTGTGTTTTTGGTGGTTGATAGGTTTAGTAAGATGGCCCATTTTATTCCTTGAAAATGTACAAATGATGCTTCCCATATAGCAGGCCTATTCTTTAAGGAAATTGTGAGGATTCATGGTCTTCCATTAACCATTGTTTTAGACAGGGACTCAAAGTTCATTGGCCACTTTTGGAGGATGCTTTGGAAAAAGGTTGGAACCAATTTGAATTTTAGTACTACCTACCATTCAAAAATAGATGGGAAAACAAAGGTGGTCAATAGATCACTTGGAAACCTCTTGAGGTGTCTCACAAAGGAGCATGGGAAATAATGGGATTTAATCCTTCCTCAAGCAAAATATGCTTACAATGATTCCATTAATAGGAGCATAGGGAAAATTCCATTTGAAGTGGTATATGGTATGAAGCCAAGAGGTGTCTTTGATCCTAGAGATCTGATAGGGATGGAGAAGAGAAGTGTTGAAGGTGAAGCTTTTGCAAAAGCAATGAAGGAGATCCACCATCAAGTAAAAGAGAACTTGCAGAAAAGTGTTGAGAAATATAAGAAGCATGCTAACTTTGAAGAGGAGAGATGTGCACTTTAAAGTGGGAGATTTGGTTCTTGCACAATTGAAGAATGAGAGACTACCAAAAGGAAAGTACACCAAGCTCCTGATGAAGAAGATTGGACCTTCCAAGATTGTCCATAAATTTGGGTCTAATGCTTATGAGATAGAACTCCCTCCTAGAGTTTCTATCTCCCCTATATTTAATGTTGTTGATCTCTATCATTTTAAAATATTTTTGGATGCAGGTATAGGTGTAGATACTAAAGTTGCTAATGAAGAATGGGTAAAATAGCTCCCTCCTTCTAAACCATTGAAGTTGGAAGCAATTCTTGACACTAAAGAAGTGAAAAGGACTAGGCATAAGGTTTAAAATGAGTATCTTATCAAATGGCATGGATTACCTCTAGAGGATGCAACACAGATGTATGAAGATAATATCAAACAACATGGAACCTCAGTTAAGGAGCTGATCTTAGGAGGGACCTGAGAATTTTTCCCTCTCCAGGTGTATGGTGTAGGGGCACCATGGTCATGTTGCTTAAATTGATGCATTTAGGTGTCTAGTTTGATGTCTTGTGTTTTTTGTCACTAATTTGATGTAATAAGGTAAATTTAAGACCATTTTCAATGTTTTTGTGTCATGTAGGGTCTATTAGTTGTGTTTTATAGCAAGTTACTAAAACGTGTAAAAGTTGCTTTGCAACATTGTCAAATTTGCATTATGAAGGGGATAAATGGTCACCTAATTGAATTTCAGTTGGAGGTTGTTGGAAATTGGTTGAAACATGTTAAAATAGCCTCATATACATTAAGGCATGGTTTTTGATGCTTTTGGAGGACAAAACAATAGAAGAATACTCTATTTTCTGCAAAAATTATGTGTTTTCTATAGTTTACAGCATCTGTATGGCCCCGTACAATAGTTTCATGATCTAAAATTGATGTGAAGGAATAATATAGTGAATATTATTTCATTTGAGTTATGGGTGATTGGTTCTTGTGGTGGAATAAGAGATTTTGAAGGGTTTCTTTTTAGACTGCCTGAAAACCCTCATTTTAAGGGTTTGTAACCTAAAAATGTAAACATCTATCCATTCCACTGTTGATTTCTGGCCAAACTTAGTGGAATGGAGGCTTTAGGTTTTTTTTTCATGTTTTTGTTGGTTTTAGGAGTAGGGGATGGAGTTTGTAGATTATTTTTCCAAGCCTTAGCCTAACATCTTCATGTGTTAGGCATGAGAAAGGTAGAGAAGTTGTAGGACAACAAATTGTAGAGATTGGTGGATGATAAAACTTGTTAAATTGGAACCTATGTGACTAGTGGAGACTATTGGTGAAGAGTTTTGTGTTGTAGAGATTGATTTGCTTGTAGGTGCTTTGGAAAAGTGGCCTAATTGGCCTTGTTTTAGGCATAACAGACCAATTTTAAGCAAGGTGGTCAAAAATAGTCATCACCACAAATGAAGTATGTTGAATTCCAGCCTAATGGGTATCTAAAAAGTTGTTGGTCCAGTCTTGAAATGACATTCTCTAAAATATTCCCTTGAAAACCAAAGTTTGGAGACCTAGTTGATGGAACAAGCAACCTTGTGTGAAGTTACCTTTTGATTGGGTCTTCCGGTTTGATAGTTGATTGAATTGAGTCAAATTGTGTTGGTTGAGATAATTCTACCCTTGCTCTACATTAAAAAAGGTATGCAATAATGCAATAATTTTTTTGGTTGATGGAAGAAAGTTCCTAGAAGGTATGAGGCATGAGAATATGTGTTTTTCATTGATCCCTAGAGTTGATAAAGAAAAAACTAATGAGGTACTTGTAGAGGTTTAAGTTATGTTGAATGATTTTCAAGATATTATTTTTGATAATGTACCTAAAGGTTTTCCCAAAGTAAGAAAGATTAGTCATTAGATGGATCTAATTCCTGGAGCCAGTTTATCGAATAAGGCAGCTCATCATATGACTCTTGTAGAGAGTGAAGAGTTGAATAGAAAAGTGCAAGAGTTGTTGCAGAAGGGATTGATCAAAGAGAGTTTGAGTCCATGTGTTGTACCTATAGTACTAGCACCAATGAAGGATGGGGAATTGAAGATGTGTACTTATTCTAGAGCCATCAACAAGATCACCATCAAGTATAGATTTACCTTGTTGAGAATGGATGACATTATGGATTGTTTAAGTGGAGTTTAGTACTTCATGAAGATATATTTTAAGATTGGATATCACCATATCCATATTAGAGAAGGATATGAATGGAAGATGGCCTTTAAAACCAAGGAGGGCTTGTATCAGTGGTTAGTCATTCCTTCTGGGCTAACCAATGCACCAGGCACATTTATGTGGCTTATGAATGAGGTATTAAAAGAAATTTTAGGAAAATTTGTTATTGTTTATTTGGATGATATTTTAATTTTCAGTAAGACATTGGAGGAGCACTTGATGCATATCCAAAGATTTTTTGAGAAGCTAAGGGAGGAGAAGTTGTTGATTAATTTGAAGAAATGTAGTTTTGTGAAGAGAGAGTTGGTGTATCTAGGATTTGTTGTCTTAACACAAGGTCTTAAAATGGATCAAGAGAAGTTGAGAGCTATCATTAAATGGCCTACCCCAAGGAGTGTTATAGAGGTAATATTATTTCATGGTATAGCAAGATTTTACAGAAAGTTTATTAAGAATTTCAATAGTATTTGTGCACTTCTAAATGAAGCAATGAGAGGGGATAGAAAAGAGTTTAAGTGGACTACATGAGCAGCCAAAAATTTTGATATGTTGAAGAAGAAAGTTATAGAGCAACCCGGTTTGGAACTTCTAGATTTCAATAAGGTCTTTCAAGTAGATTGTGATGCTAGTGGCATTGCCATAGTAGCTATTTTGAGTCAAGAAGGTAAGCATGTTACCTATTTTTAGTGAGAAGTTGAATGATGCTAAGAAGAAATATTTTGTCTATGATCAAGATTTTTATGCTATAGTCCAGGCTTTGAAAAAATGGAGACACTATTTGTTTCCAAAAGAATTTATTTTATATACTGATCACCAAGCTTTGTAGTATTTCAATAGTCAAGGAAAGTTAAATCAAAGGCACTTAAAATGGGTTGAGTTTTTGCAGAGTTATACTTTTGTTTTGAAGCACAGGAGTGGAAGGTCAAATAGAGTCGCAGATGCCTTAAGTAGAAGGAAAAATTTGTTGATAGAAATGAATATAGAGGTTGTTGGGTTCAATCAACTCAAGAGTTTGTATCCTAAAGATCCAAAATTTATAGAATCTTGGAAGGATTGTTTGGAACTTGTTACATTGGATAGGACAAGATGGTTGGATTTCTTAATCTAGGATAGGATTTTGTTTAGAGGAAACCAATTGTGCATTCCAAAGAGTTATATGAGAGAGAATCTAATCAAGGAGAAGCATAGTGGGGGATTGGTTGGGAATTTCAGTCGAGATAAGACCATTTATCTTGATAATTATTACTAACCATAGTTATAGAAAGATGTGAAGAAGTTTGTATAAAGTTGTAGAGTATGTCATATGGTGAAAGGAACAAGTCAAAATAATGGATTGTATCAACTATTACCTATACCTGAGAGGCCATGGGAGGATATTATCATGGATTTTGTTCTTGGCTTTCCAAAGACACGAAGAGGGCATGATTCCATATTTGTGATGGTGGATAGATTTTAAAAGATGGCATATTTCATTCTATGTCATAAGACTAGTGATGTTATTCATATTGTAGAGTTGTTTTTCAGAGAGGTGGTGATGCGGTCAAAGTAGAAGGGTCCAATTAAGGACTGTCCAACCTTGCAGCCTAAATTACTAACTCCAGAATCACAACAGATAAGGAACAAAAATTAACAGTTAATCCATAGAAAGATAAAAGACATTCATGAACACCAGACATAAGATTTATCCTGGGAAAATGCTAGCAGGGAAAAACCCAACCTTCAAATCTCATCCACATTATATTATAATCTCAAAACACATTATATATTCCTCTCGGGTTTTAACAGATTCTAGGTCACAGCCTAGGAATTACAAATATCTCAAATAATGGGAATCTTCACAATAATATGTTGTCAGCTCCATTTGCTGCTCCACACTCCATCTGCTCAGAGATTCTTCTAGATCATAATACTTCATCACCGTGCTTCATACTTCACACTATCAAACACCTTATTGATCCATCTCCCTTCTCCCTATTGCAACAAATCCTCTCTCTTCTATTTATATCATCTGCAAATCATTTAACTCTCAACATGTCGGCCTAATTACAACGACTAGTAAAATAACATTCCAACTCAAATAGGTCGGCCCCAAACAATAACAACTTACAATGCAAATCAACCAAAGTCAGCCACAACAAAGCCAAGACCAAAAACAACATACTTGATCATGAAAACACCTTATAAATTATTCCTTGAAGATCCACAACATGCCACAATGCCCTGTCGGCCAAGAACATGGAAAACATAAACTCTAAAAAAAAAATCACCAATCACGGGCACAAAAATCAATGTGGACCAACAGCATACAATCTAGAAACATCCATGAGCCTCACGAATCACCATAGAAACATCTGCAACAACTCAAGCCACTAGAATCACATCACCATCCTTCAGGAACACCAACTAGAACAATTGAATGACTGTCAGAGCACAAATATGCATAACTTGATCAAATCTTCATGCGGATCTCAAAAACATAACATGGTTAAACTAGGTATACTCTACCACAAACCCTTTAATCCAAAACCTCTAACAATCAAATGCCACAATCCAATACTCTGCAACTTCACTATCAACTGCCTCAATTTTTGAATGCTTCTGGATGCCCCTACATCATACTCTTAGGGTTATTTGAAAAGTGAGCCTCTTCACTTTTCTCTATACTATATCAAATCCAATTTTTCCTCCTTAAATGGGTTCGATGATCTGTCCACAGGTACTTGCAACTACCTCAAGATCAACATTCTGTTCAATTCCACCCTCCAAAACTACCTCAAGTTATTCTAATTGGTTTGACAATCTGCCCATAGGTACTTGTAACTACCTCAAGGTTAGCGATTTGTTCAAGTCCACCCTACAAACTGCCTCAAGTTCTTCCAAGTTCGGAATTCTACTTGCAGGACTTGCACTGCTTCACTGGTCAGTGGTTTGAGCAAGCCCACCCTACAAGTTACCTTTGGTTCTTCATCTTATCATGGTCAAGGTTTGGCTATCTACTTGCAATCCTTGCACTACCTCACTAGTTGGTAGTCTAAGCAAGCCTTCCCTACAAGTTGCCTCAAGATCATTCACATTTACTTTGCTAAACTTTCTCCTTAAGATCAATGCTTCACCTTCTTCTGGTTCCACTATGAAATTTGATTCCTCCAAAGGTTCCCCTTCCTCTACATAAACTAATTCTGTATCAATAGGCTCTTCTTCATCTGCACAAACTATCTCTGCATCCTTTACTACTTCCCTTTCATTAGCTTCTCTGGTATTAGGTTCTTGATGACACTCAATGCTTGATTCTTTCTTTCTCCAAAGTTGAAAACAGGTTCCTCTTTTGGAAAATTCTCTTTCACTCCCAACATATGAGTTCCTCCATCTGTA
The DNA here is from genome assembly GCA_007258455.2 of Sequoia sempervirens. Lineage (NCBI taxonomy): Eukaryota > Viridiplantae > Streptophyta > Pinopsida > Cupressales > Cupressaceae > Sequoia > Sequoia sempervirens. The sequence goes on along the minus strand of VDFB02137365.1, from coordinate 10,156,912 downwards.
CGATCTTCTAAGCATACAAGTAACATGTTTGCATTTTTATCCATCAATCCATCCATAATTCATCTGCTTACAATCTGTCATAGGCTTTCTCCTTCTCATTTTATCCCAACACATCTTCTCAGAATGATTCCTCAATCCACATAACTTACATGGATGTAGATCCCAACACAATTCATTTTCATGCTCATGCCTATTACAATGTGAACAATACATACCCTTTATTTTTTGATTCAAACTTGCAATAACATTCTTACCTCTGTCATATCCAAGGCCTTCACTTTTTTATCTCATTATTGGTTCAATAGGTTATATAATTCCTTGTTGCTGCTTTCCCAATCCTTTTCCTTCATATCCCATTCTCTGCATGATTTTGAAACCAATACCATCACCAACAATTATAGACTTTGTTACATTGTTATCTTCAACTTCACCTTCTAGAGAAACTTCTACAACATCACACAAGTCATTAGTATCACAAGATTCAGGCTTAGATCTCATATTTTCATTATCCTTTTGGCATGTTATAAGTGACTACTCCAACTGATCAACATGTTCCTTCAAACTAGATATTTCCTTATTCTGCAAATTATTCTCCTTGTTCAGCTTAGGCTTCAAACTTTCCTCTAGATCTTTGTACATATCTAGCTCTACTTCTAGTTCTTCATTTCACTTTCTTACATTTTTTAGTTCTTCTTCAAGAGAATCATACTGCCTCCTCCTAGTTCTTTCATCCTCTCCATCAATTCTTCAATACACTTCTTGATTTCACACAATTCTTCTTCCAAAGTATCCCTTTCATAGATTAGGGTTTCATTTTCCTTCTTCATCCTCTTCCCACTCTACCCCATTGAAACAAATTAGATAAACCACCAATTCTAATGCTTATCGAACCTTTCTTGCCTCGATCTCTATTTAGGGTTTCACACTTCTCTCAACACTATCTTCCAACATATCCACAACCAACAAACATACTCGCAATCAACTCTGATACCATCTGATGCAGTCAAAGTAGGAGGGTCCAGTTAAGGATTGTCCAACCTTGCAGCCTAAATTACTAACTATAGAATCACAACAGATAAGCAACAAAAAATAATAGTTAATCCACAGAAAGATAAAAGAAATTCATGAACACCAGACACAAGATTTATCCTGGGAAAATGCTAGCAGGGAAAAAACCAGCCTTCATAGCTCATCCACATTATATTATAATCTCAAAATACATTACATATGCCTCTCGGGTTTTAACAGATTATAGGCTGCAACCCAAGAATTACAAATACCTCAAATAATGAAAATCTTCACAACAATATTTCGTCGACTCCATTTCCTACTCCACACTCCCTCTGCTTAGAGATTCTTTTGGATCAAAATACTTCATCACCGTGCTTCATACTTCACACTATCGAGCACCTTACTGATCCATCTCCCTTCTCCCTGTCATAACAAATCCTCTCTCTTCTATTTATATCATCCATGAATCATTTAACTCTCAACATGTCAGCCCAATTATAATGGCTAGTAAAATAACGTTCCAACTCAAATAGGTTGGGCCCCAAACAATAACAACTTACAATGTGAATCAACCAAGTTTGGCCACAACAAAGCCAAGACCCAAAACAACATCCTCGATCATGAAAACACCTTTTAAATTATTCCTCAAAGATCCACAACATGCCACAATGCCCTGTTGTCCAAGAACATGGAAAACATAAACTCTCAAAAGAAAATCACCAATCATGGGCACACAGATCAATGTGGACCAACAACACACAATTTGGAAACATCCACAAGCCTCACGAATCACCACAGAAACATCCACAACAACTTAAGCCACTAGAATCACATCACCTTCCTTTAGGAACACCAACTACAACAATTGAATGATTGTTAGAACACAAATATTCATAACTCGATCAAATCTTCATGCGGATCTCAGAAACTTAACATGGTTAAACTAGGTATACTCTACCACAAACCCTTTAATCCACAACCTTTAATAATCAAATGCCACAATCCAATACTCTTCTACTTCACTGTTAACTACCTCAAATTCTAAATGCTTTCAGATGCCCTTGCATCAGGTGGTGAGACTACATGGTGTACTGAAGAGTATAGTTTCAGAAAAAGCTACCAAATTTGTTGGTTATTTCTAGAGGACATTATGGAAGAAGTTGAAGACATATTTGAAGTTTAGTTCTACACACCATCCACAAAATGATGGATAAACGAAGGTGGTGAACAAGAGTTTGGGTAACTTGCTAAGATGCTTAGGAGATAAGCCCAAGTGATGGGATTTGATTATACCACAGGAAATATTTTCTTACAAAAATTTTGTCAATAGGATCATTGGTAAATTAACATTCCATATTATGTATGGGAGTAGTCCAAGAACTCCTTTTGAATTGAGGAAGGTTGATAAGGGGGAGAAGAGTAGCGTTGAGGCTAAGGATTTTGTTGAGCACCTGAAGAATTTGCATGAAGAGGTGAGAAAACATATCAATAAGATGAACTCACAATACAAGGCTAAGGAATATTAGAAAAGGAGGTATAAGTAGTTCTAGATAGGAAATGAAGTCATGGTTCATTTGCAAAAGGAGAGGTTTCTAGTTGGTACATACAAGTTAAAGATGAAGTTTGGACCATGCAAGATCCTGAAGAAGCATGATTCTGGAAATGCATATGAGGTAGAGTTTCCTAATGGAATTCATATTTCACATGTGTTTAACATCTCATATTTAATGGTATATCATGAAGGAGGAACCGATGAAGAAATAATGGAAGCATAGTGGAATATTCTAGCACCTACTTTAGAAAAGGAGGAGATAGAAGAAATCTTGGATAGTTGTGTGGGTAGAAACACAAGAAACGAGCAATATGTCGAGTACTTGGTGAAATGGAGAGGAAGGAATATTGAAGATTCATTGTTGTTTTCTGAGGCTGAGGTTATCTATCTTGGTTTCACTCTAACCCCTGAGAAGTGACAGGGAAACTTTTCAAATTACCTTGAGTGTTTGATGCAAGAGCATCCAACAATGTAGGGAAATCTTGTATCACCCAAAAAAAATGTTTTTCCTTATTTTGTTTTATTGTTTTGAGTTCCATGATGTCACTTAAGGGGTATATGATAGTTAAAAGTAAAAAATAGCGAAAAGTGGTCACTTACTATATTTAGTAAGTTAGCCTAAATGTGCTCGTATGGACTTGAAAATTTACTCAAAGGAGTAGAGCTGAAAGAAAATTTTGATGGTGAAAGAATCACCTCAATACCCCGAACGGTTTGGGAGATATTAAAGTTTTCATCCCGAGAAATTTCTCCAATGCAGCTTCAAATCCAAATATAAAACTTTAGAGGCCTTGAAATAGCTTGAAAAGTGGACGAATCGACCTACGATGGGTTAACATGTTGCATATCTCTTTGAAATATTTCCAATGATATGCAATAATAGAAAATCGGACACCCAAATCAAAAGTTATGGCCCTGCAAAGTTGCCCCTCTAAAAAGTGAATTTCATTAAAATTTCTTCCTAGGCTAGAAATCAAATGATGAGACTTTTGGCACCAAAACAAAAGGGAAATTTGCACTTTCTAGAACATTCGATAGGGCAGTTATTGGGTAAAAATGGAAAGGGATATGAGGGGGTTATAGAAGGTGGCTCCATTAGTACAGATTGTGGCTCCGAATAATGTATTGTGTTTTCAGAAATTGATTTTGTTGTAATGAATCAAGTCGATGAGGTTGTAGCATATAAGTTTGAATCTGTAATTTCATTTTATGAAAATAATTGAAAGTGGGTTATTTTCTATCTCGCATCTTTTATGTTGGTATCTATTATTGTGTTTTGTGAGTTTGGTTGGTGTGGCCTTCATCATTTCAAGTATTCCCTATGTTTTCATGGCTATCCTACTAGACCTTGACATTCAATGAGTATTTTTGGATATGCGGATTTAGATTAATAGGAGACATTGACAACAAAAGATCCACCAGTGGTTATGTGTTTATAATATTTGTTGGTGCTATCAGTGTGATGAGTAAGTTACATGATGTAATTTCTTTGTCCACAATAGAAGTCAAGTACATGACAACTACACATGCTTGTAAGGAATCCATTTATCTTAAGAGATTATGTTTTGATATTAGTTTAGATACAGGAAAAATTACTATTTATTGCAACAGTTAGAGTGCCATCAGCTTAGCAAAGAATCCTACTTTCCATGCTAAAACAAAGAACATTGAAGTTTAGTTTCATTTTGTTCGTGATATGGTAGAAGATAGAAATAGAAGATAGAAAGGAGAATTTGGGGAAGGTTGACATGTTGGTGAATGTTGCAAATGTACTAAAAAACCAAGTGAGCACAAAGAAGTTCATGTGGTGTTCTGTTTCCATGGGCCTTGGTGCCTTAAGCAGTTGATTTCAAATGACTCTTGATAATTATTTGACAAGTGGGAGAATGTTGGGATTAGGGTGTCTCAACCTTAAATTCCTATAATTTAATTTGATTATTAGGTATTAATATTTAATTTCCTAAGTTTTATTTTCCTACCAAATATGTGGTCATGTGGGACCCACTAGTGATATGGAATCCTACATGGAAGATGACACATAAAGGATAAGCTATTTTTGTGGACGTAGGAATCCACTTTTGAGGACTTATATTTTAGGCTAGATAGATGGCATTTATCATAAGTTGCTAAGTCATGTACTATGACAAACTATGACAATTTTCCATGACAATATATGATAGCTATAAGAGTCGGCTTTGACAACTTGCTATGTCAATTTATGATTGACTATGAACAGGGACCCATGTGATGAAGGCGCTTACACATGCAAGGAATTTGCATGGATGCAAGCTCATTGCATGTTCAATGGTGGCTAATTTCAAGGAGACAATCTTTGAAAATAGAAAATGCCTTAAGTTATGAGTTTTGATTATGAGAACATGTCACAATGATCTCATGTTCACAATTGGGAATGGATTTTGGTTTTGAAAAATTTTCCACCTTCTCTTGATGTTGAATTTCTATAAATACTTGATTCCTTAGTGAATTTTCATGCTGATCGGTTGAAGATTGCTAACATGTCATTATGCTGCTAAAATTACTCTAGTTTCTTATCATAGTGTGAATAATTATGAAGAGCATTGCTTCGAGATTGTATTATAATTGTTGTTGTTGTTGATAATAGATTTGAGTTGTGTGTTTTGGAGTGTGGGTTTTTTTCCCAAAATTTTTCCCATGTATTCATTGTCTTATAGTTTTCATTTCTTATATGTTGTTTATATTCCAAATGTACATCTATTTGTAATTACAACTGTATAAAGTGTTAAGAGGATATTTTGTAACTCTCCCCTACCTAGATTAGTGTAGAAAGTTGGTTTCACTTGTTAGGATTCCTTTCAATTTTGTTGTGACACAATTTTTCATGTGTTAGTTCTTTGTAAGTAGTTGTAAGAGGATAATTTGGCATTTTGAATCTTCTACCTTTGGGAGACCCTATGACAAATTATGACTTATTCTTATTATACATAAGAAGCTAAGAATAAGGGGAGTTACTTTTGGAGTCACAACTCATTTATGATAGGCTTTATTAGTTATCATAGAGTACCTATTTTGAGATTAAAATTATGTCAAACTTGGGTGTACATTGTTAGAGTAAAATAGACATATCACCTAATTAATTAATTAATCATCAATTAATTACTTCTAGATCCCCTTTTACTTTATTACACTTAAGATAAACTTAGGAGTTTTTTTTATATTTATGTCATGTGCTTTTTTGTCTCATAGCATAGGATGTGGACACTTGTCATGGGCTAATCTAATCCTCACCTAGGATTTCATATATAAGGATTATTTTTTATTTTTCTTTACTATAAAGATTCACTATCAAATCAAAATTATTCCAATCCAACATCATCCATAATTCAAATTATCTTTTGAATCTATTTATTTTTCAAGGTTGCATATCACAATTAATGATTTTTCTATCTTTATGTGATGGGTGTTTTGGTTGCAAGTCATTTTTGGGAGTTTCATACCTCTTGGGGGTATTTTCTCATAGCCTTGTAAAAGAACATATGGTTTCTAAGTTGTAATTTTTTTATAAATTAGTGCTTGAGAAAATGGTTTATGTATGGTAATTTAGAATTAAACAAGTGTTGTTGGAATACTATTAAAGCTCTTCCAAGTTTAGTTACTAGTGAAATACTCCTATAAAGACTTGCATTGCAAGTGTTTTGTAATTTATTTTAGATTTGGTAATACATTGAGTATCTTTTGGACGATGAAATTTGTCTCCCAAAAGTATTTTCTCCATTAAAATAATTTTGTTATGGTGTTATTTTTTTTTTCAAAATTTAAACATGTTTATCTATTTTCTACAATAAATTTGGATTAGTGTTTAATTTTTATGTACACCACTCTCCCCAAGATTACCCTAAGAATTTTTTTCCATGTAACTTTCTTTCTTACAATTTGAAATCCAAGATCAATGCACATGAGTAAGTTAAACTAAGTTGATACTTGACTTTGGACATGTCATGAGCATAGGAAACAATAAACATGAAACCTTCAATGAATTGTTATTTTGTTGCCATCTAAGGTGACATGAACTTTGAACATTAGTCAAGAATGTTCACAAAATGTGAGGGGATGAGAAAAAGAAATGACATAAGGGTCTTGCATCCAAGAAAGGTTATGCGCCATGGGATCGATAAACAGGACATTAAGAGATCAAAACACTAACCATTACATGATAAATAAATGCTTGAGATATGCAACTAATGACACTTAGAGAACTATATGGATATAAATTAGACCATGCTATCATGGAGGCAAGACATGGAGAAAAGTAGATGAAATAAAATAACTATTTAAAAATCTAGGTTACAACAAGGACAACCTTACAAAAGATAAGCTCAAAGGAATTGAAAATGCAGGAAAAATTAAATAGGGGTTCCATGATTTTAAAGGTAAATTAGGGTATGTTGTTTAGGCAACAATATGTCATATTTTTACTTGGTTGATAATTAATGAGAACATATGTGGTCCCCTGTTTTAATTAGTCAGTGCATAACTTACAAGCAAAAAGATTGATGATAATATATATAAGTTATGGCTAGAATAAATGGACTACCTCCCTGAGAGGACAAATTGTGAGTTAAAGTTGCATCATTATAACTTTAATTATAAATATAACAAATAACAAATATAGACAAAAACATTTTATAAAATAATTAGAAGACTAGATCATTTGACAGACCTAAACACTAAAATGATTGAGATAATAATTTCATTAATAAGATGAATATTATAAGATTTAAAATCAATTGTTATCAATGTCTTCCTCTCTCAACAAACATAAATCAGTAAGTCTCATGTTCCTTGTGAGAAGTTCAATCATCCCTACTTTTTCTTTTCCAAAGTAAACACATTTTACAAGCTTATATTCCTCCACACCAACTATACCACCCTTTAAGCCACCATAACAAGTCAGAGCAAAATGGTGGGTAAACATGTGACATAAGTGATTTCTTTATAAGTTTAAAATCAATTGTTATCAATGTCTTCCTCTCTCAACAAACATAAATCAGTAAGTCATGTTCCTTGTGAGAAGTTCAATCATCCCTACTTTTTCTTTTCCAAAATAACCACATTTTACAAGCTTATATTCCTCCACACCATATACCACCCTTTAAGCCACCATACCAAGTCAGAGCAAAATGGTGGGTAAGCACGTGACATAAGTGATTTCTTTATAAGTTTGAACAACCGTTGCAAGCTTCCTTCTTTCTCCAACATAATCAGATTCGACAATGATAAGACGTCTCAATCGCTATAATTGTCAAACAGCGGCACCCACCTGATTTCCAGGAGAGCAGTACCCCACTCTCGGAACACAAGAGGAGGTGGTCATGTTCTAATCACTGCATTCATTGTATATGGGGCCGGGCCGTACAGCTTATGGGAGTATTTATTCCATTTACATCTATATAAGCAAGCCGGGACAAATGCAGAATCGTGTCTTTGCTACAACACCTGATTTCGACTTGGGTGGAAACCAAGCCATTCTGAAACTTAAAAGTCCTTGAGTTGACAGATATCAAATATCTTCTGAGTTGACAGCAACGTTGGTTAGTACGTTCACAATGTTCACATGCAATCAAATGCAGAAGCGTATCTTGGCTGCACGTTCTGACATAGACGTGGATATAAACAATAGTTTGGAGGCCACTATTCTCTGTAATGTAACGTCAAACATGCCTTATGTTGACAGCAGCGCTGGTAGGTAAGCAAGCACACTCACATTTTCCATATTCAATCTTCATGTCCGTGTTTACACAGGTTTGTCTATGAGTCATAGGGTTTTATCTCAGGTATAGAAAATATTTTGTAGACACTTCAGTTCTAAACGTAATTCACTCAAATTCCAAATGATTTGTAGGCGGCTATGATATGCCAAGACACCAAAAAAAACAAAAAAAACAGGTTAGAAAACCTGCAAGCCTGAAATGAATTTGAATTCTATTGATGGACGCACGTTGTAGATGAACAAATCATTTGCAAGTCTCTTTCTCCTTTCATTGTACTTATGGGGCCGGGCCGTACAGCTTATGGGAGTATTTATTCCATTTACCATCTATATAAGCAAGCCGGGACAAATGCAGAACTAAAATCTTTGCTACACCTGATTTCGACAAATAGTATGTGGGTGGATAACCAATTGCCAATATTCTGAATAAGACTTAAAAGTCCTTGAGTTGACAGATATCAAATATTCTTCTGATGTTGACAGCAACGTTGGTTATGGTACGTTCACAATGTTCACATGCAATCAAATGCAGAAGCGTATCTTGGCTGCACGTTCTGACATAGACGTGGATATAAACAATAGTTTGGAGGCCACTATTCTCTGTAATGTAACGTCAAACATGCCTTATGTTGACAGCAGCGCTGGTAGGTAAGCAAGCACACTCACATTTTCCATATTCAATCTTCATGTCCGTGTTTACACAGGTTTGTCTATGAGTCATAGGGTTTTATCTCAGGTATAGAAAATATTTTGTAGACACTTCAGTTCTAAACGTAATTCACTCAAATTCCAAATGATTTGTAGGCGGCTATGATATGCCAAGACACCAAAAAAAACAAAAAAAACAGGTTAGAAAACCTGCAAGCCTGAAATGAATTTGAATTCTATTGATGGACGCACGTTGTAGATGAACAAATCATTTGCAAGTCTCTTTCTCCTTTCAATTAGTTCCTTTGGACCTTGCATTAATTCTAACGTAATTGAGCAAACAATTTCTGACTTTCTCTTTTGAGGACTGTTTTTTCCTCCAATTTCTCCAACCACCCTGTTCGTATGGAATCATTGCAGTATATAGAGTCATATTAAAAGAGGTAACTTCTTGTTGGTACTCGAAGTCAAGGATGAGTTCACCATATTGATTAAAAGCACATTTTTATGCAATTATGCCGTCCATGACATAAATCACTATCATACATGGAAGCTTCTAAATTTAGAATGAGACAAGTATGCTTTGTATAAATATTCTTAAATGATAATCTATTGCCTACATCCACCAAGATAGAAGACTAAAATCACAATAATAGAACAACAAATGTGAATCTAAAAATATGTACATATTTTCTCAAATAGTATGTAAATAAAGGAGAACTCATGTAAAACAAGCATATATAAATATGTGTGTTTTTTGAAAGGGATTTGCAATAGAAACTCTAATATCAAACACATTATGCTGTAAGAGATTTTCTAAAACTATTGGGAAATTATTTCTTTGAGATCAAATTAGCAAAGGATAAAGGAAGGAAGAGGAAATCGGTAAAGCAAAGAGACTGTAAGTTAAGAAATCCAAAAATGAGAGAATCTAGTAGGAGCTTGTTGTAAGAATGAAGGTATTGTCATTGATGTCAACTGGTCAATTGGTTATCAATTAGTTATTGTTGTTATTGATGTCATGGATGTAGGTTATTGGTTGTATATGTCAAGGATATTGAGAAAATTATAATGAAGAAATGTTGTAGGTGTTTAGTGGTTGCTTTGGGTTTTGCTCCAAGATTTTCTTCTATGTTTGTGTGGTTCAGATATGTTGATTGTGGTTGTTGGAAGCTGCTATATCCAATTTTTTGGCTTCTAATTCATTGTTCAATGTGAGTTATGTTCACCAGTTGTGAATTGTGGTTTTCTGTGCTTCTAGCTGAGGTCTGGGAGAAATGTTGTTGGTCCAAATTTATTTTTGGTAAGTTTATGACTTGTAGTTCTGGAGTTAAGTTGTTATGATCGTGGTAAAAATAACTTTGGTATTTGGAAGGATTTGATCATTCTAAGGGTTGTGTGTGCTTAATTGTTCTATGTGTTTTACACTGGCTTAGCCGACCTTGTGTTGAACACTACCTTCAAAGTTGATGAAGTATGTTGGGACCTATTTGGGTCCTCATCAAGTGTGTGTTTGGGTCGCCCTCATTCTAATTCTACCCTAAGATGCTTTGGTGCCGATCTAATTTGAATTTAATGATGGATGGCCAACTTTGGATATGTTTCAAATTAGAAGATGGTATAAATACATGATAAGTTAGTGGTGAAAGAAGAGAAAGAGATAAGTGCAAGGAAATAGAGTAGATAGATGTGAAGCAGATGCAAATCAGTGGGTGTATGTCATGCGAGTGTGGAAGATCAGTGTGAAGTCTAAATGTTGAGTTTCTGGATGCAATGAGCTGAAGGTGTACTCTATCATTCATGCATATCTGCAAGTGGTTGAGTGAATTGTGGTGGAAATCCTTGTTGGATTGAGATTGTCTTCTCTCTATAATGTATCTCTTCTATCTTTGTATTTTTGTGGTAGTGAGCCCTTTGGGTGGCTAACCTTGTTGGACAGTGAGTCCCGATCTGGATAGTGAGTCCTTGTTTTGGCAGTGAGCCTTTTTGTTCCAGGCAGTGACCCTTTTGTAATTGGTTTTGTTTATTCTCTATAGTGTGAGTTAATCCTCACCGTGGTTTTTCCCTTATTGGGTTTTCTCCGTAAATCTAGTGTTACTGTGTTTTGGTTTTCATTTTTTGCACTTGCACTTAATGTTTAATCACTTTAGTAGAGTTAAAGATTTATGATTGATCTAAGTTTTGATGAATGTTTTAAAAGTCTAAATTTGCTACAACTGATTCACCCCCCTTGTGAGTTGTCTTGTTCAACAATTGGTATCAAATCTTGGTTTCTTTGAAAAGAGCTTAACCACTTAAGGAAGGTCTGGGATGGCTAGCAAATTTACTCATGATTATTTGAGGTTCGATGGAACTAATTATGCTATCTAGAAAATAATGATGGAAGAATATCTAGAGTATTGTGATATGATGTGGAGAAAGCTTACAAGAATACCTACACTCCTCTTGCTAATGGTCCAACTATGGCTTATGAGATCAAGGCACATGAAGCGAACAATAAGGTGAAGTATATTTTGAAGAATAGTCTTGTACATTTCGAGTTGATTAAAGTTCAAAATTTGAAGACTGCTAAGGAAGTATGGGATGCTTTAGAAAAGGCACATGAAGGAGATGAAAGGGTCAAAGAGGAAAATTTGTAGAACTAGGAGACATAGTTTGAGCTTTTACATATATTTGAAGATGAGAATGTTAAAGCTTATGTACAAAGATTGGATGAAGTAGTAGCTAGAATGTGAGGACTTGGTGCTATAATAGATTAATCCATGATTGTAAAGAAGATTCTTAGAACTCTCCCTGATGCTTACAACAAAAAGGTGTGTGCTATTGAAGAACATATAGATTACAAGACCTACACCAAAGATCAATTGTTGGGAACTCTGACATCTTATGAGATGAGAAAGCCGAATTTGAGAAATGGATCCAAATTAGAAACTACTTTTAAGGCTACAAAAGCTGAAGATCTGGATGAAGAAAATCTTGATGAAATAGAAGCTAACTTTGTGAGAAGGATGAAGAAATGATCTAAAAAGTATGAAGGTAAGTTACCCTATAAATGCTTTAGTTGTGGATGAATAGGACATTATTCTTTGAGGTATCTAGAAAGAGCTAAGAGGAATAAGCAAAGATATCAGAAATAAAAGAAAGGAAAGAAGATCAACAAAGCGTTTTATGTGAATGAGGATGCTAGTACATATTTGGTGAGGAATCCAATTATGGAGATCTTGATGACAATAAATGCTTGTTCTTGGCTATAAAAGATGAACCCACTTTTGCTAATTCAGAAATACAAGTGAAGCAATGCCTCCGAAGAAGGATAAAAATGAAGGTACTGTAATCTTTGCCCTACATGCTAAATAGGAAAAGAACTACTGGGTTGTTGATAGTGGTTGTTTACATCACATGACTGGTGATAAGAGTAAGTTCGTTAAACTTGAAAGTTTTGATGGAGGCTTAGTTATGTTTGGAGATGATCTATTGGTGCTAATATTTGTGGGATAGGACCAGTAAGTTTTGATGGAAAGCATAATACTGATGATTTCTACTATGTTAAGGGTTTAAAGCATAATATTTTGTGTGTTGAATAGATGTTCAATAAAGGATATAATCGTGTATTTGAGGATGAAAGATGTGAGATCAGGAAAATTTTTGGAACAGTGAATGTTATAGGAAAGAAATTAGAAAGAAATATCTATCAACTTAAGGGTGTTAATGGATGATGTTTTATGACTTCTAGATTAATGATAGTTGGTTATGGCATCAAAGAATGTGCCATATGAATTTTGATAACTTGGCGAGGATTAGTGTAGTTCAGGCCATGAGAGATTTACCAAGGATTACAAAGCCCATTAATGTTATTTGCAAGAATTGTCAGTTTGAAAAGCAAGCAAGAAACCATTACACATCAAAGGAACAATCTACTACTGGACTACTAGATTTAATTCATACAAATCTCTGTGGTCCTACAAGAGTGAGAAGTCTATAAGGTGAAAGGTACTTTATGATTTTGATTGATGATTATTCTAGGTATACATGGGTTACATTTCTTAGAGAGAAATTAGATGCATTAGATAGATTCAAGACATTCAAAGCTATGGTTGAAAATAAAGTAAATTTGAGGATAAAATGCTTAAGGTCTGACAGTGGTGGTGAATTCACTTCCTATGATTTTAATATATTTTGTGAAGAGCATGGAATAAAAAGATAGTTATATGCTCTGAGAACTCCTCAACAAAATGGAGTTGTTGAAAGAGAGAACAAAATAGTTCAAGAAGTAGCTAGATTAATGATTACTAAAGCAGGCCTACCGAAAGTTTACTGGAGAGAAGTTATTCACATTGTTGTTTATGTATTAAATCAAGTTCAAGAAAGAGAAAATAGTACAAAGACCCCCTATGAGCTATGGTGTGGAAGAATTCCTACTATTAAGTATTTCAAGGTATTTGGAAGCAAATATTATATCAGATGGAATGAAGAAAAAAAAGAAGAAGAAGCTCCGATGGTGTCCCCTAAAACACCTATATATGTGCAGAAGAATCATTCAGAAAGCTAGATCATTGGAGATAAGATAAAAGGAGTATTGACAAGAACATGGAAAAATTTAAGAAACTTCCCCCTCGATGAAGGTGTAAAATCTTGGCGAATCTTGTATACTTCTTGATAAAAATATTAATTTCAGTGGCAAATTTTTCTCATTTTTTGTGAAAAAAAATAATGTCCATTGGCGAATCTTTTCTAATTGCAAGAAGTCTATGGAAAATCCTGGTGAAATGCAAATTTTTTAAAACAACTAATTTTTTTGTCCATTGGCGATTAAAATCTATTTTCAAACCAATAAAATATTTCAATTGGCGAATTAAACTTGTTTTCAAACCGAAAAATAAAATTTGTTGATGATTAAAACTGTTTTTCAAATTAAAAAATAAAATTCATTGGCAAATTAAACCTATTTTCAAATGATTAAGAAAAAAACATTGGCAAATTAAACATAATATCAAATTAATAAAGAAAATGCAGTGGCGAAGTGTTAGTTGAAATCAATATAACCACGACCGTTCAATGAATTGACGATGGATGGTTGTAGTTGCATTCCATAAGTAAATCTTTGAAGTAGTAGACTTGCGAACTAAAAACTCTGGAATAACAGTAGAACCGTAAGATTTTTTTTTTGGTCAGTAATATAGTATTTTGTATTGCATGAAAATAAAGATTACATCATTAGCCTCATTGTTTACTTTTCATCAACCATCCAAAAATCATCTATAGCTATAATAGTTTTTTCAAAAAAGCATCTTAACATGCTTCATAACAGAAAAAGTAACCCTACCCAACTAAAACCAGTTCTGCAACTATTTGTAACCACCTTACATATTTCAACAATATTTTCAATCATTCTTTTACCCTTCTTAATATTCACACTATACAACCGTAATAGGGTTCAACCCCCAGCAAGCCAAAAATTTACTACTAGTCTTGTGTTAATTTTGTAAAAACCCTACAAAAACTACAAATTCAACTAGTGCTACCCATTTCATAAGAAAATTTCCTTATTGCTTTGCCCTTTATCTTCTGCTTCCTCACATTATGTCATTTTTCTTTCATCTTTTGTTTCCTTGCATTCTATCCTTTCACTTTCATACACTTTGCCTCTGCTTTCACCTGTGCTTCCATGCGCTCTGCCTCCACTTTCTCCTATGCTTTCAACTCTACTATAATTGCTTCCACCTTTATCAGCTCTATAAAGAGCTTCGATGCTTTCCAGCCTAACCTTTCTTCTTCCTTGCATTGATTTTTAATCTCATCCTCTGGCCAACGCATGAAAGGGGTGCATCCTTCTGCCCCTTCTAGATCCACATTTTCAAAGCCTTCCTGGTAGTCAAAATTTCACTTGGAACTACCCATTCAAGTATTGATTCTAATCCTTCCAAGAAATTTCTATGCACAATCATCTCCATCACTTCTCTCACTGTGCTTGTCGATTCCCCCAAGGCCAAACTCCCATGCTACAATCAAGTAGTATACATCCATGTTAGTCTTGTATCTATGCCTCAGATTTCCAAAGGATTTCCCCAAAATCATCTGCACACTTTGTACCAACCTCCCATCGGTGAATAAAAACATCCCCATTAATCTTTGGTCAGAAGAATCACCATAAAACGGGTTTAATTGCCTCCTTGCATGTAGAGTGGAGTTTTCCTCCATTTGAAAACTACTACAACTACACTGCCACCACAACCACTCTTTCATACTTTCTATGTGCCTTCTTCTCCATGCCAAACTCTATTATTAACTTCGCTAATTGAGGGCAGAGAGGTAATAATTTTCCAAACTTTGCGCATACCGATATTAATTACGCATCGATCATCTAGTCATGTCCATTGACTCAAATCTTCCCACGATGTTCACTTCATAAATGCAACATCTTTGCCACCTTTCCTATTTTAATTCACCAAAGTCAAGGTTTTGGTGCTTTTCCTAACCTTAGTAGCAAGTCTTTCTTGGTCATCTTTGTAGTCAATGGGTCAGAGGTTTCAAAAACTTCAAAACTTCAGACTTTGGTTCTAAGGTTCCAAGTTTCAGTGACCATGTGACATTATGGACCATGACCATTTGATGAATTTTCAATGGACAGTTGTAGTTGCATTCTAGAAGTATATCTCTCAAGCACTAGATTTGTGAATTGAAACCTTTAGAATTACACTAGAACCGTTCGATGTGGACACTTGGCGAGATCAAGGCTCATCATCATGGTAATGAACCTGATGGGTCAGATTTTGGCGATGAGCGATAGAAGAACTTAAGTGGAAAAAATATGCACATGCAGAAAGTTTATTTTAAAATAGGGACCGCTTAGGAAGAACGTAGGACCAATGCTTAAAAACTTAAGAATGCTTACACAAAGCATGTAAAGGAAAATCAATATAACCATGACCATTCGATGAATTTTTGATGGATGATTGTAGTTGCATTCTGGAAGAAAATCTCTAAAGTAGTAGACTTGCAAATTGAAACCTCCATAATAACATTAGAACCATTAGATGCAGACATGTGGTGAGATTAAGGCTCATTTCTCTCTTTTCAATGCCTCAATGTATTACATTTCATTTAATTGAAATTCTCAAGCTTTTGAACATTCAAAGTGATTGATTGGACAACTCATAGCTTTAATGAAACAAGATTTGTAATGATTTCATATCGTTTGAGTGGCATTGGTAGTGGTGACTAGAGTCTGGAAATTTTGACAGCTTGTCAGATTGAGGTATAGTTTGCATGTAGACATACGTCAATCAAATTAAACATTTTAATTGTACATGTAAGGATTAAGATACATGAATCGACTAAGTTGGTTTTTTGGTTTGTGCGAATCAGGCTAGTAGCGGCACTGATGGCCCATAAATAGGGTTAGTGATAGTGGATAGTATCATAAGGGTTTTCATTTTTTTTGGGCTAATAAGGATTCAGGAAGAAGATGTGGTATTATTGGGGATAGTCTAAATTTTCCTGCCTCCAGTTATGTAGTTATAGAGTAAAAGACCAATTTCCTTCAAGTTAAGAATGGGTGGAATTGGAAAGAAGTTGATTTGGTTTACCTAACTTCTCAGATAGGTTTTGAACTAGGATGAGGAGCTTTGATGGACATAAATGCTATCCCGATGCATGGAGGCTGCAAGTAGAAGATGGGAGCAATTTAACTATCCCTCATCTTCTGCATGACTCTGGTTCTCAAAGGAGATAAGCACATTTTGTATCTTCACAACTCCCATTTCCCCAGCATTTTTGGCCAGGCGAGTTCCTTCCATTTATTTTTAGTGCCACATTTGTACTATGTTCTCACTAATAGAAGCTTTCGAATCATGCATTTATTTTTAGTGTCACATTTGTATTACATTGTCATTGGTAGAACCTTGGAAATTGGAATCAATTTGTAATCCATTGTCATGAGCAACAACTTGGAATAAATTACAGGTGTCTATGTAAAGTGACTTATGTTATTTATACAAAAACAACAGCTTGCTTGCTCTATAGCTACTCATCTTTAAAAAGATATGTTATAATGTGACATTGTAATTCAGTTGTAATAAAATAAATGGGTGTGTTGTGTTAATCTTTGTTATAAATTTACAGTAAAGAGTTATTTTCTAAGTTAAGTGTTTATGAATCTATTCAAATCAGTTTTTTTTTTCCTTTAAGAAATTAAGTATTATCTATTTATAAAATAATTGCATGCAGATTTAAAAGTAAAACATAAAGCAATACAAATGAAAAAGAAAGTTACCATCAAATTGAAAAAATACATTATAAACACTAAAAGTTGTCACTCTTGTTAGGGTTTACCGAAATGTTATTTATTTCTGATTTGGCGTTGACCTTCTCCCTCAGTTCCCAGTATCATTATTCATTTTATTAAGTCCTTTGCAATGTTAAGTTACCTGCCCCTTGGCCTTGATGTCAATCCTAGCGCATTAAAGTTTAAAACAACTTTAAAACACATGTTTATTATTTATATCATAATTCATAAATTACTCAACCATTCTATGAATGTTTGATGTATGGTTGTAGTTGCATTCTAGAATGAAATGTAGAGAGCATTAGTCTTGCAAACTTAAACCTCTGGAATTACCCTTTAGCCGTTAGATTTACAATGATCAATGATTTAGAATTTGCTGCCAATGCAAGACTAAATGGCTAGTGAAACAAGATTTGTAATGATTTCATATAGTTTGAACTTTGAGTGGCACTAACGATTTGGACAATTGATAGCTTGTTAGCTTGAGGTACATTTTGCATGTAGCAAGGCTGTCAGAGTCCAGACATCAATCAAATTAAACATTTAAATAAATGTAAGGCTTAAGTTACACTATTTGATTAAAATTTAAGTTGGTTTTTTGGTTTGTGCGAATGCGATTATGAATCATGATTATACCTAACCTCACACATGACACGTATGAGGTGTACACAGGGCCCAGGCTAGTAGTAGCACTATTGGCGACATTGTTGGCCCATAAATAAGGATAGTGAGCACAACTGAAAATTGAAATCATTCGTTGAAGGCTAAAGGCTCTACAATTGAGTGCAATGTTCAAATTGTCATAAGGGTTTTCATTTTGTAGGGTTAATAAGGAATAGGATTTAGGAAGAAGATGATGTGGTATTATTGGGGATACTCTAAATTCTCCTTCCTGTAGTTATGTAGTTATAGAGTAAATGACCAATTTACTTCAAGTTCAAAATGGGTGGAATTGGAAAGAATTTGGTTTGGTTCACCCGACTTCTCAAACAGGTTTTGAGCCAGGATGAGGAGCTCTAATGGAGATAAGTGCTCTCCTAGTGCATGGAAGCTGTAAGTAGAAGATGGGAGCGGTTTTACAACCCCTCATCTTCTGCATGACTCTAATTTCAAAGGGGAGAAGTACATTTTGTATCTTCATAGCTCCCATTTCCTCGGTTTGATTAGCATGCCTTTCCCCATGCATTTATTTTTAGACACCATGGTTGATCCCAAAAGTCCCATGCATTTATTTTCAAAGCGCATGGTTGACCCGACAAGTCCCATTTATTTTCAAACACACATGTATTACATTTATGTTTTCACCAGCGCTCTAGCAGAAGCTTGGCACTTACGCTTACATTTGTATTTGTACTATGTAATAATGTGACATTGTAGTTCAGTTGTAATAAAATAAATGGTTGTGCTATTAATTTGACATTGTATTTCCTTTTATTAAGTCCTTTGCAATGTTAAGTGTTGCTGTGCTATTAATGGTTTTGCTATTAATGTGACATTGTAATTCATTTTATAAAGGCCTTGATGTCAATCTGAGTGCATTAATGGTTAATTTTTTTTAAAATTATTTATATAATAAATTTCTCAATCGTTCAATGAACATTTGATGTATGCTTGTAGACTCAAAATGAGGGAGTAAAGAAAGCTTAGTCACTAGTCCTCCGAGTTTTATAACCATCTCATAGAGTTCTAAATTTTCATAACTACCTGATTCCCCGACTTGGTTCACTTTGTTGAGTAACTTAAGTTCATGCATACATAACCTTTGAGTTAAGGTGTGTGGATTTATTCGGTGGGTCAGAGGTTTCAAAAACCTCAAAACTTCATACTTTGGTTCTAAGGTTCCAAGTTTTAGTGACCACGTGACATTATGGACTTATCTTGCCTTTCAAAGGTGTCATCATCTAACATCTCATTGAATGCTATGTACAGACTAAACTTGAGTTGTCTTTTTAGGAATTTCCAAAAGCATGCAGGTTTAAATGCTATAAATTGAATGCCACATTTAAAGCATGTCCTATAAAATATAATGGCATAAGTGGGTTGCAAAGTTTTACTCAGACATTTAGCCTACATTCTCATTTTTTTCCAAGGCCAATACATTAGTACTTCTCAAGTGCAAACATTCTTTTTACTCAGACATTTAGTCTACATTCTCATTCTTTGCCAAGGCCAGTACTTCTCAAGTGAAAACATTCATTCTTCATGAATTTGTGCTCATGTAGAGTGAACGTTGGGTCGGCGTAAGGGATACGACGCTCAAACCTTTTAAGTTAGATGAATTTTGGGTGCGCCTGGAGAGGGACGACAAGTCTGAGCTGGATATAGAACTCTTAGAAAGTGGGCTAGCTCACGCTGGAGGGTTTCCAAAAGCTATGTTGAGTGTGGACCTAATAAGTGCATGTGTGAGAAGGTACATTCTGCAGACACGAGAAATTAAAGCTGCGAACGGGACTGCAATTGCAAAAATTTCTCTTGAAGTTGTTTCCTGTGCACTGGGGATTCCAAAAAGGGAACCTATACAAGACACGTCTGTCAGAGTGGTAGGTGAATTTTTCAAAGTGAATAAGGATTGGTGTAAGAAATCCATGGCCAAAACCTGGTTGAAGTCTGAAAAGAAAGGTAAGTCGCAACTATTCAGTAAACTCAAAAGATTGCATTTTAAGGGAGAAATTGCAGATGTTATTGCTTTATTGCACTGTGTTGTTGGGAATGGACAAGTTGAGTTATTTGAGGATTGGATGTGTCAGTTTAGCTTGATAGTCTGTGATGAGAAAATTTTCATTGACTGGGCTGAAGTTATTTTCTTCCATTTGAATGAGCAACTAATTAATTTCCATAAGACTGCTACTTTCTGTATGTATTCTTTCCTAACGTACATTGTAGGTAGTTAGAGGTCCTTTTGGCCTAGGTTGGAGCTGCAAGGAACCTCAACTTTTGATATGCCTATGTATAAATGCTTTCCTTAGTTCACTAAACAATTTGGAATGGGTGATTTTTGTCGTGTTAATGATGCATTTTTAATGGAGGCTGTGAGGAAGCTAGATGGAAATCCAGAAATGTTCCTTTCCCCTAAATTGATTTCTCTTGTATCAAAATTTGGGAGTTTTTATATCCAATTTGATAAGTTTTCCTATCTGAGAATATGAGGTTTTGAGAAAGCCCCATTTAAATTACCTCAGTATCTTGAAGATTTACTGATATTTTTGGAAGTTTTTCAACAAATGGCCATGGTTAATATTAAGTATACAAAAAATGGGGAAACGAGGGTATTTCTTCCCATTGGAGACCCCTTCTTTTATGTGCAAAACAAGCCAAACAGCCAGGGGAGCTGAAGGAATTCTCAAGAAATATAACCTCTAGAATCTATTTATGAGAGCTAATTTTGACAGTAAGGGTTTTGTGAAGCAGAATCTCTATTGAGGGACCTTATATCGACATGGGTGATCCCACAATAGTGGTTTACAATTTTTGGTCAAACTGGACACTGAAATAATTTTTTTTAACTTAATCTTCACTTTTGGGCACCTATAGCGGCTAAACCGTGAGGAATTTGAAGATGATGCAAACTAGAGTTTTGTGAAATTTTGTCTGTAGATTCTAAATATATTTTTTTCAAAAATTTTGGAATCAGATTGCACTTATTTTTCCATCTCCCTTGAAAACTAGTTTTTTTTAGAAAACAACATTTTTAAAAAGTGATCCTCACCGTATAACACATAAATTTTTTTCCATGAAGGATAAAATTCTAATTCTTTTGAATTTAGATTTTTAACTCCGATATCTAGTGCTTCCACTTGGTTAGATATTTTTCTTTAATCAAGTTTTGAAGTCAAACCAATTACAATTCAAACATAGTGCGATTGTATAATGTATAACTTTTTTTGTATGTATCAAAATTCAATTTTTTTTTCTTTGTTGGATCAAGGACTTCAATATCTAGTGCACTCATATTTTTCATTTTTTTTTTATAATATGCTATTTTTCCACATGTGCAGAATAGAGAGCTTGATTGTCAGAGAAAAACCTACATTCATAAGAAAAAAAAAAATATAATAATAAAATTAAATTTATTTAAAATTATACTTTTTGGGAAGCTTATAATAAGGACTACATACTTACAAAAAATAATTTTTAAATGAATTCATTTGATCTCACAAAGGGTAAATCAAAAGTGGTTTTTTTTTAGCATTTTGGTAGGTCTAAAGGAGACTCTGTTATAGGTATGGTTTAATACTAGCGGGGTTCTATCCAAGGGGGTTTGATCTAAGGTAGTTTGATTAAACCATCTTCAATTGGAATGCTTTAAATGGAACTTTTTAAGGCTTAAATCATTATATTTTCTAAAAATATGTTATTTCAGCAAAAATCAAAATCTCCAAGAAATTGTAAACCAGCTTTGTGGGATCACCCATCACCCATCTATCAAAGATTTATGGGAAGATTGTGTCGATCTGAGAATGAAGTTTTGAGAAGAGATTATATGAGGCTAACACTAAAAAAGATACAAGCTTTTGATCTGTCATTTCACATTCCTGAAAATGTAGCTGAGGTTTCAACAATCATAGATCTTGCACATGAAAAATTGCCTGATAAATCCCACCCTAGGGTTTATTGGAGCCAAAGTGAAATTTTAGATATGAGGGTACGTGTTGCCCCAGTGCTTAAAAGAACCCAGAAGTGGTTGGATGGGAAATTTTTGTAAGTTGTT
Source organism: Sequoia sempervirens (assembly GCA_007258455.2). Lineage (NCBI taxonomy): Eukaryota > Viridiplantae > Streptophyta > Pinopsida > Cupressales > Cupressaceae > Sequoia > Sequoia sempervirens. Next base: position 10,134,960 of record VDFB02137365.1, on the reverse strand, counting down.
GGTCCTGTTTAGGAGCCTAAGTCATGACAAAAGAATGAATAGGGGTCTATGCAAGCATCTGGTGCAAGTGTATCATTGAGGAAACCCTCTGTTAGGTCCTCTAGTGAAAATTCTCATTCAGGAGGTGATGGTGATAGGTCAGAATAAATAGTCAAGTTGAAGAGCATATGTGAACAAGACAGTGTGCTTTCTCCTATCCTTAAGAAGAAGACCAATCAAGAAAAACTTGCGGCTACAGATTCTGAAGCTATCTTTCAACAGATTGCTGAAGATAATATCTTTCCTCCTCTGTCTGAATTGTGCTCTTCTCTACTTGATAATCCACCTTTCACTCCTAACACTCCTAAAGAAACTATTAGTGGAAATGAAGATTCTGGTCTAGTAGTAGCCTCGCTAGGATGGTTGAAAAAAGTAGTGGAGAAGAAGAGAAAGCACATTCCTACAATGACAGTTGGAGTGGATATAGTTTTAAAGTTACTTCAAAGATCTTCAAAACCTAAGAAAGTCAGGAGGATGTCAAGGATGGTGACTGATCTGCTACTTCTAGAAATCAAGTGTTAGAGATTGTTGAGCCTGTGAAGGATTTAAATGAAGATGAAATAACAGAGGCGAACTACAAAGTCACACATGTTGATATGGGGCCTCCAACATTGGAAGATGATGTGTACCATGCCAATTATTCAGTCAATACCTTGATTAAAAGGGTGAAAGAATAGAGGAAAGAAAATATAAAATTGGAATGTCAAGTCCTCGCATTGAGTAACTTTATTTCTTCCATGGCCACTCCTCCTACATCTGATGAAGCCTCAAGTTCTCAGGTAGAGGGTATCGATGTGATCACCATAGAGAAAATTAAAAAGAATTTGAGCTATTTTAGAGCTGCTTGTGAGGGGATTGATAAAATATCTCAAGAGGCTATCTTCTTTTTGAATAAATATGTGCTCTTTTACACTCAAGTTGTTAACAAGAGGAAGGAGTTAGTAACAAAATTTCAGTAGCTCATAAAAGATCAAACTAGTCTCTATGTGCTCTCTTAGGAAATGAAAGAATTGAACTCTATGGATCCAAAGATATTAATTGGTTAGCAAATTGTGAGTAATCCTAAGGAGCTAGACCCTTCCTGGTCCATTTCATTGGAATGGAAATTGAATATGTATGATAATCTAGTGAAGGAAATTAATAAAACACTTGATCAATATTATTAAATGTTGGTGGAAATTAAATAATATTGTCATATTTTGGGAGTGGAAATTATTGATGAGTTTGATGAAAACATTCTAGATATAGAGATATTTCTTTGAAGTTTAGAGAGATATTCAAGAAATAAATAGTAGATCCTACTACAGTGACATGGGAGTCCTTCTCGAAACTTAGTGGAATGGAGATCCACCTCAAGACTTATAAATGTGGAGAAGAGAAAAGATCTCAGATGTTGGTTGAGTTTGAAAATGCTTTGGGAAAATGGAGAACCAAGTTACAGATTACTACAAATCCATGAAGAAAAAACATCACCACAATTGTCACCAAGTATTGGGAATACAGGAAAAGAGTAAAGGCACAAGAGGCATTACTAAAGGAGGAGGAGGTGGAAATAATTGAAAGTGAAGGAGTCAGTGCTGGGAGTGGGACTGCTATTTAGTTTTTAGTTTTAATGTTATTTTCTTTAATTTTGGCTCTCTTGATACTTCAAAAACTTTTTATTTTAATTTCTAAAATAGTTGTCTTCAAGAAACCATTATCAAGACAAAAGAACTCTACTATTTTTATTGCTTTTCTGTTATTTCAATATAGAAAGACAATGGTGAAGTGCATGCATGTGTAATCTTCGATTTATGGTTTTTACTATGTGGATTTATTGTGCTTTTACTGAGTAGTTTTCCAATGGATTGTCTATTATTGGAATTCTAGATTTTTGGTTAGTTTCATTGTTGTGGAATGTTTATCTGTGAACAAGGTTTTTATGGTGATGAATGTGTAAGGATTTCTTAGTATAATTTAGGTGATTTGGTAGTTTAGGCTTTTATTGTTTAAGTTGTGTGGATTCCTTTATAAGTTATTTATGCTGAACTGTTAGCTTTTGTTAGATTATAAGTTATGGATGTTGAACTGTTAGCTTCTATTCAAGGAATGGATTAATATTTATTTCAGTTATTTATCAAATATTTTGTGAAAGGAAATGCAATAGGAATTTATAAGTAGTGTGATAAGTGTTCTTTAAAAATGATGCAGAGTCACATATCAAATTCAATACCATGGAAATTTGGAATACAATATAAACTATAAAATATCACAATTTCATGGAATACAATATAAATATCATCAACTAAATTTTGGAATATGATTCATGTAGTGCAATATAAAATACAATATCATGAAGTGCAATGGTTCACAATTTCAATTTTCATTGAATATAATATATATCATCAACTACAATTTGAAACAATGGAAACTGATTCATGAATCATGAAGTGTAGTATAAATACCTAAAAGCTTCTAATTCTCTTCCATTTCCCAAACGGAGTCAAGGTCCTCAAACTGACGTTCATCATCAGATAGAGTAAAAGAGTCATCTTGATTTTGAGTCTTCTCTTCATTTTCTTCGGCTTGTGTCTCAAATTCAACATTCATTGTGTCATTTTTGTCAATGGCATCTATCCCAGTCCCATTACCACTGTCAGTGCCACCAATACCAACCTTTGGAATTGGAGTGTTGCACAACTTGGTCCCTCTTCTTTCACATGTGGACCTCTAGATTGCGAGTGCCGTTTCAAAAGGAAAATTTCTGACATTAAACGTAGTTCCTTTCATCCTCAAGCAATTTTCCAAATTCTTTTCTAGTTTGTTTCTTAACTTTGATTTCAAAAACCCCAATGTATTGAAAACTCTCTCATCCTTCACCAACCCCAATATCATTGTTTGACATAAATCAACAAGTTTGAAATATTCTGATATCGAACCACATAATATTTCACTCTGACCTAAGTTTGTCCAAACCTTTTTTATTGATCCCAGTTCAAAGGCCTTGTCCTTGCCCATAGATTTATACTGGTCCTTCATAGTTGTTGCAAAAATCCTACATTGTTTTCTAAGATTAGCTTCATCTAAAATTTCTTTGATTTTTTGCTCATTGTATGTTACAATTTTCAAAAATTGTTCGATCAAGATTTTTACCTGAGCATGAAAATATTTTGGGTTATCTCGAGGTTTTCCCAAAATTGAGGATACACAATACTCATGGCTTCAAGTAATTCATGTCGAGGGAATCTTTCATGAATCTCTAAGGAAAAATATTTAAACAATTTCCTTCAAATTATTACCAACAATTTTAACAATTCCTTTAAAATATTCCTCATTAATAGCTACTTCTTTGTTAGAGAGCCTAGCTGTCTTACATTGGTACATTTGTATCTCATATTCACGTACACAGATACATAAGTGCCCGCTTGCATTAAACTTAAACTATAAATAATTATTAAGATCATTCAAATCAATAATTTTCCCCCGCATGAAATAATTTGCACCATCTTGTGTTAGATCTAGATATAGATGATCAAGGGCCAAGCATGTATGTTTATGTAGATTGGAATATTCATTAATATACATAGTTCTATCTTGGGCTTTCTTCACAAGATTTTTCATCACATCTAGCATGGGGAGAAGACTAGTTAAAGTCAAGAGTGTCTCTATATCGCTTAACCTATGTAAGAGGTCAAGAGCTTTGTCTATTGTGCTATGATTTTAGTACATCACTCCAATCAAGGATTGATATTCTAAAAGAACTCATTGTGTTGGTCCATTTAGGGAGATCCATCTGGTATCGACATCCTTGAGAAGCTTATTTCATGGTGTTATTCCCTTAGCAAAATTTTGAAATTTTGTGAAACGTTTAGGACTTTGATAGAAGTATGTGTGGATCTCATGGACTAGATTTTTGACTTTTGATACTATAGGAAACTTGCTTACAATTTTGAATGCTAAATTCATTATGTGGGCCATACAGTGAATGCCAAGCATGTATGGTGCACAAGTAGTTTGTAACTTTGTGCAAAAAATGGTCCTTTGACCTTGCATCACTACAACTCCTAGATTTTTGACTTTTGATACTATAGGAAACTTGCTTACAATATTTGAATGCTAAATTCATTATGTGGGCCATACAGTGAATGCCAAGCATGTATGGTGCACAAGTAGTTTGTAACTTTGTGCAAAAAATGGTCCTTTGACCTTGCATCACTACAACTCCATTAGCTCCTACACACACCAACTTTTTTGCAATTGTCAACTCATCCATACCTGTAATTTCATTCAAAGATTTCTTGACTAGTTCAAATATATTTTGCAATATTGAATTGTCCTTCATTTTATGAACACAAAGAAGATGAGCTTGGTGAACATTTTTTTGTATAGTATACAAATGCATACAGACCCAAGAAGTATTGTCGACCGTAGTAACTTCATCTAAAGATAATGCAATGAAATTTGATTCTTTTACTTTATCCTTTAAATCTTCCTTTTCCACTGCAGCAAGAGAGTTTGCCCATTCCCATCCAATATTTACTAACCAATGTGAGTAGGGATAGTGAGGAACATTCAAATAAGATAATAAACCAAAATATTCTGGGTAGTCTGTCATAGGACCCCCTTTAGACAAAATATGAAAAACAACACTCATCTAAACAGTTTTTGACAGATTTTCTACTTCCATTGCTTTTCCAAATTAAGCTTCAAGTGTACCTTTACATACAGCAAGCTTTGACATTTTTTGGTGATGCTCTTCATAATATGTGGCATACCTAACATGAAGACATTCTTCCTTTGATTTCCATCATATGACTGATTGTTCCTTTCTGTCTATGATTTATTTTTCATAAAATTTACCGATATGATTTTCTATAGTGTCAATCATTAGCTGCAATGTCTTGTATCTTCCACATTTCCAAGTAAAAATCGTACATCTGGCCAATGTTTCATTTTCAATATCGTTTGCTTTCCCCACTGGTTCAATGAATGGGTACTTTGACAACCAACCAAGTTGAAAATGTCTTGTCATTTCCCACTCGCCCTCCCTTTTGGTTTTTTTTTCCTTTTCTTGCTACCAACATCATCATCCTCATCCAAGTCAATTATCTCATTCTGGCTAACTGGGCCTTGGGTATCCCTTGGAACATCTTATGTGGTATTGCCATCCTGATTTCATACATTTTGATTTAAATCAATGACAATCTCAACTTGACCTTTTGGTGGCGATGAGGTATTGTGAATGCTACCAATATTTGGTGGAAAATTTGATGATGTAGCTCCATCTTAACTTGATGGATCAGAAGCTTTGGAAAATTCAAATTAATATTGTATGGTACATCTAAGTTTTTGGCGTTTTGATGGCCTCCTAGTCTATTCACCACCTTGAGGAGAAGTAGGAGTCTCTTCACCACCTTGAGGAGTGGCAGGAGTCTCTTCACCACCTTGAGGAGTAGTAGGAGCCTTACCCTTGCTGCTTGAGTCACTCAACATATTGATCTCTGATTCGCTTGACATATTCATCTCTCACTTCAAATAAAAATTGGAAAAAAATGTCTTCTTGTTTAAGGATAGAGAATAATAATATAATCCCATTCCCTACTCAATATCATCTTTAAGACTGAAGCAAGAATGGAAAAGAGATAAATAAAACTTATTATTATAACTAATAAAACTATGAAGAAATGATCACTCACCTTTAAGTCTACATTTCTGGCTTTCGTTGACTTCCAAATCAAGAAGTAGAACCTCATAACCGAACAAAATGTGTAAGAATAAATGACACTTTCAATTGTATTTATATCAATCCATGATTCCATATTTGGTGAATTCCGTGGGATTTTTAAATGGTATATTAAAAATTTGGCAAATCTCGCGTGCTTATGCAATGATATGTTGTAATTTTCAAGGTGAAGTGTGTCCTCAAATGTAATTATTTTTTAATGTTATTGGTGAAATAGGTCCTCATAAGCAACTATTTATAAATTTTAATTGACGAAACGAATCTTCACAAGCAACTATTTGTAAATTTTAGTTTCCGAAATGGGTCCTAATACAATGTTGTTTTAATAGTATTGGAGAATATGTAGATGTTTTATTAAATGCTTTAAGAATTCTAGGCAAAAATATTAGTTAGTCCACTTGAAACACATAGTTTGACAATGGTGAATTTGTTGCTTAAATATGCCTCATAAAAAAACTCATTGGAAAATGGACATGCATTGGACCTATAGTTCGTAAAATATGGGCAATTTGGACACCCTGTTGGGTGCGAGAAATTCGCCAATTCCTAGAATTTTCCAATTGGCGAAGATTCACCACTAAAGTTTTCCCTGGACAAGAAGCAAAGCTGCTACTGGTGAGGTAAATCTGTGTTTACTTTATGAGATTGAACCAAAGATTGTAAGTGAAGCATGTAAAGATGAGCATTGGATGGAAGCTATGAAAGAATAATTTATGCAAATTAAGAAGAATAAAACTTGGGAATTGGTCCCAAGACTGGCAGACAAAAAAATTATTGGATCAAAGTGGGTATTCAGAAAAAAGTTGAATAAGAATGGAGAAGTGGTCAAAAACAAAGCAAGGCTTGTGTGTAAGGATTACTCACAAGTAGAAGGCATAGATGTTTAGGAGACTTTTTCTCTAGTGGCAAGAATGGAAGCTATCAGGATGCTCTTAGTGTTTGCTACTCATAAAGATTTCAAAGTCTATCAAATTGATGTCAAGTCTACATTTTTGAATGGCAAGATAAAATAAAATGTCTACATAGAACAACCGAAAGGATTTTAGTTATTAGATCAACCAAATATGGTTTCTAGATTGAAGAAAGCTTTATATGGATTGAAGCAAGCTCCTAGAGCTTGGCATGCAAGGCTAGATAGGTACTTGATTCAACAAGGTTTCAACAAAGGTACGATAGATAGCAGTCTATATTTTAAAATTGCAAATGACAAAATCTTGATTATGGTTGTATATGTTGATGAAACTATGTGTAAGATGTTTGTGGAAAAAATGAAAAAAAGAATTTGAGATGTCTATGTTTGGAGAAATGAATTTCTTCCTCGGGCTACAAATTAATCAAACAGAGAAATGATTTTTTATTTCATAGTCTAAGTATGTGAAAGAGATGTTGAAGAAGTTTAGGATGGATGGTTCCAAATGAGTATGCACTTCTATGGTGACTAGTTGAAAATTAGGTAAAGATGTTGATTCACCTAAGGCTGATCAGAGAAAATATAGTTCTATGATTGGTGGATTTTTGTATTTGACTACTACTAGACCGGATATTATTCATGTTGTTTGTCTTGTGGCTAGATTTCAAGAACATCCTAAGGAAACACATGTTTTTGTTGTTAAAATAATATTCAAATATTTGAATGGCACTCCAAATTATGTCTTATGGTATCCTAGGGATACTGACTTTACACTAAATGCTTATACAAATGCAGATTGGGTTGGATGTGTAGAAAAAAAAAGTACAAGTGGTGGTGCATTCTTTCTTGGTTATAGATTGGTGGCATGGTTGAGTAAAAAGCAAGATTCAGTTTCGTTATCTACTACTAAAGCTGAGTATATTGTTGCTACATCTTGTTGTATGCAAATTCTATGGATGAAATAGACATTGAAAGATATCATAGTTGTGTATGATGATCCTATTTCGATCTTCTATGACAACACAAGTATAATTAACATTTCAAAGAATCCAATGATGCACTTGAGAACAAAGCATATATCTATTAGGTATCATTTCTTGAGTGATAAGGTTATGGAGAATGAAGTAAAGCTTGAGTATGTCTCTACAAAGGATCATATTGCTGATATATTTATGAAGGCTCTTCCTAAAGATACTTTTGAGTATCTTTGGGAGAAGTTAGGGGCCATTGCTCCTCATTTGTTGAACTAGATGCATATGGAGATATATCATTTTGGTGGGTCTGTGGATCTTTCTTTCTTTTGGACTAATGTTTTAGTGGCTACCTCTCAAGGGGAGCAGGTAGTGTCATGTTTTGTCATTGTATGAGTATTATGTTTTTAATGTCAATGTGGAAATCAATGTAAAAAATCCTTTTCCTTTTCCATTGATGTCAAAGGGGGAGAGGATGAAAGATGAAGAAGATGAAAAGAGAAAAGAATCTTGTAAAAAATATTTTCTACTAAGTAGGAGAAACATAAAAAAAATCATGAGAAGTGTGTTTAGAGCTAGTATGTTGTCTCTGATGGTTTTCTAAAACATGTGTTGTAATGAATGACAAAGGGGGATATTGTTGAAAGAATGAAGGTGTTTTCATTGATGTCAATTGGTCAATTGGTTATCAACTGGGTGTTGTTGTCATTGATATCATGGATGCAATTTACTGGCTATTGTAGTATAGTAAAATGCATACCCTTGCATTTTCACACTTCTTTGGGCCTTCCTTGCTTTATTTATGCTTCTTTATGGCTTAATTGGTCCTATTTTGCATCCAAAATCCTAATAAATTATATATTTTTATGGAAAATCTCAAAAAACATCAAAAGATAAATGATCATTTAATGATTTTTTTTGTGTGTCCCTAATTTGTGGATTGGGACTAAAATGCCACCTAGGGCGTCTTTGTCCTCCATGGGTCTTGGGACACTGATTTTGAATGTACCTAAAAAGGTCCCTTTTTGGAGTCTATGCCCCTAGAATTGAGCCTTGGGACTAAGACACCACCTAGGGCATCTTAGTACTCGGCTTATTTTCAATATTTAATTTCAAATCTTGGAAGGATTTATCCTCCTTTAATTAATGAATTCATATGTCAGCTTGTTGTGATGTAATATTGGGATATTAAGGATAGATAAGTATAAATACAAGGTTCCTTCACTCATTTTTCATATTCAAGAATAAGAAGCATTCAAATATTCATTCCTAAGGAAAGTTTATGCATTCAAGAGCAATTCATCAAGCATTTGGAGCCATTATCAAGATTCAAGCATCATGTCAAGGGCCTAGTGCATCCATTCATGTTGTTGAACCAAGATTGTGGATGTAGCATTGAAGATTTATTTGCAACCATTGTTCACATCATATTCAAGGATCCAAGATCTACATTCTACATGGCCACTACATGGTAGATTGCATATTTTCTTCACAAGACATCATATAAGGTGATACATTTACATATTTAATATTTCATGTTTAATTTCATTCATTTCATCATTTGGTTTAATTACCAACAAGGGGTTTGACTAAGGAAAACCCCCATTCACTTACAAACAACAAGTTTTTCCCTTCTTGCATATTTGCGATTGTAGATGTAGGTTGAAGACTTGAAGATCATTTAAAGTGCAAAGTTGTCAAAGTTGCATTCCAAAGTTGTCATCTTCATGGAAACTCACCTATAGGTCAAATCCAGAAGTTTCAGAACCTGGGATCAGAAAGGAAGCAAGTGCATACCTTGGAGCTTAGGATCACATTCAGAGTTTTCAAAAATTTAGAACAAGACTAACATGCCACCTTGGGCGTCTTAGTCCTCCCAAGCATATTTTTCAGAGATTCCTTCAGTTTTGGTTCTGACATTCGAAGACTCTGTATTTTCCCCCAAAAAATAGCAGTGGGACTAATATGCCACTCTAGGAATCTTAGTCCTCCATAACACTTTTGGGTTGTTGCATAGTGTCATCAACAAATTGCCTTATTTCCAATTTGAAAATTGCATTTCACTTTTGGTCATTGCATTGCACTTTCTTTACTTTTCCATGATAACATGTTTTCTTTCAAGAGATGTGGCTTTGATATGGTTAAAAATGGATTTCATAAGTACAAAATTCCCTCTTATGAGTTCAATTTAGATTACAAAAATGAGGTCATTAAGAAACATGTTAATCATCAAACCATTGACACAATCCTTAATATTACATTTCCTATTGGTGAGGATGATAGTGTAGAAAATCATAACAATAATACTTGCTCTTCTCCTAACACCTCTTCTCTTAGTGATGAAGGTATCTTGGTGAAAGAAGATACAAGCATTGAGAGTCTTGATAGTCCCTATCCTCTCCCCCTTTGGAAGACATTAGAAAATAGGAAGATGAGATCATAGAAACATTTCTAAACATCACCTTACCTAGTATACTTTCATCCCTTTCTTGTGAGAATGTTTTAGCAAAAGAGGATAGCCATGAAAATCAAAATATTCCTTCTCCTAGTATCCCTCCTCGATGCAAAGAAGATAGGTTGGTGTTAGAAGATGCACCTATTGATAGTCATGAGAATCTTGCCCCTCCCTTCCCTAATGCACCTGCCATTTGGGAAGATATATTTGGTAAGCATGAAAACCATAATTTTCCTTCTCTTGATGCCTCCCCTACTTGTGATGAAGCTACCTTACAAAATCTAACCATGGATGAACATATTACAAGCTCTCCTACTAGGGTAGATGGTATAGCACAATAGAATGAGACCTTAGAGAAAAAGGACAATCAAATAGAGCTTTCTCCTAATATCCCCACTATTGATGAACAAGATAATTCAACCATTGATAACTACCTTACATGAAATGAAGTCATTTTAGAAGAACCAACTCTTGAATGTTAAGAACATTTGGTTTGTAGTTCTCATAAAAACTATCCTACTAGGGAAGATATAATGGTGGAAGAAAATGAGAATATTGACAATAGTAATCCCTTAGATGAAGATGATGGAGTTACATTAGACTCCTATTCACTAAGAGATCATGAAAATAATGATAAGTCTTCTAAGGTTATGCACATTAGATACCCCTTGAATTACTCTCTTAATCCTAAACTTATCATCCATCCACCCTCTCAAAAACCATAAGTTCAAAATAAATTCATCCTTATCCTCGAACCACCTAAGACCAATGTTTCGCAACAATCAAGTTACTATATCATTTCTCATACATACAACACTAGGAACAATCTGCAACCAAGACAAACACCTCCAACATCCCTCTCATTTAATAATCCTATCTTGCCTAGTGCCCCTCGTTTTCCTTCACAAAGTGGAAAAGAGTATGATCTTGTTGAACAACTTAAGAGTACTCTTGCAAAGATATCCCCTGGGACTTGATTCAAAATTCACCTAACTATCAAACTATGCTTCAAACTGCCTTATAACAAGTTCCCATCCCTTCTAATGCACAACTAAATGACATATCAACCATGATTCAAGGAATAAATGTTGACATTGTTTTCCACCAAAGTGAACTCCCTCATTTGGAAGTGCAAAAACAATGTGATGCTTTCATGATAATAGCTTATAAAAGCATGGGGATAAAGTGACCCCTTGTTGACAATGGATCAAACCTTAATTTGTGTAGTGTGACCCTTTTGGATAGTCTTGGCATACATAAATAAAAAATTAAACTCGTTTCTTTATCTATTAAGGGATTTCACTGTTGGAAAAACAAGGACAAAAAATTGAGGGGGGGTGAGTCAGTTGTCACAGATTATTTAAACTTTTCAAAATTAACATAACTTAATCTCATATCTGATGCATGAGAAATAAACCATAAACAATCAACACATCAGAAACATAGAGAACACTAAGATTTTTTACGTGGAAACCTTGTTAGGGGAAAAACCATGGTGGATGTCAGTCCACAATGTTATACCCTGTTAAAAGTATAGAGAAGAATAATGGGAATGCACATGCATTTAGGCACACTGCCTAGAGCTCACTACTCAAATAGAAGAGGTATCACTGCCCAACGAAGAGAAATACGGATTAGATCCACAGGGTATGAACTGAGAAAATAGCTTCTCCAAAAGCTTGATACAGTTCTAGTTAAGCACATAAACACTCCTTCACACTTCGCTCAAACTTCTTCACAATTTTCTCTACAATGAAATAATTAGATCACTATTCACAAACTTGCATTTTCTCTAGAATTTATTCACACCACACACATGCATAAATTTTCACAAATTTTTTCTCTTATATATTTGCAACATGGATTTGCAGCAACAACTTCGTCGGCCAAAATATAAAACATATTTTCAATGTCGGCCCAAATTTACAAATAAATTTTCAATGTGAATCAAACATTGTCATCCAATATTATGTTATGGCCCAAAACAACATCCTTGAGTGTGCCAAACATTCAAATTTTAATCTCCAAGGATCCACAACACGTTACAACCACCATGTCGGCCAAGAACATGAAAAACCGAACACACATGAGAAAAATATTTGACCACAAACATACTAATCAACCCGAACATGCAAAAAAGATAGAGAATGATCTATAATCATCCACAAGCAACAAGAACCAATAGAGAAACATCCAAAACAACTAAAATTACATGAATCGCATCAACTTCACTTAGGAATACTAATTGAAACCATAGAAAAATTGTTAGAACACAACTGTTCAAAACATGATCAAAACTTGGCACAAACATCTGAAACTTTTGGTGGATAAACTGGGTACTCTCAATAATAAACCCTTTATTCCACAATAATTGATCAACATATTGAGAAAGACACCATCATGACCTTCACTATTCCACTGGCAACCTACAACTCTTCCTTTTAACATTTTTCTCAATTTCCTCGACATACACATCCTTTAATAAGTCAATGCTAATAGTGTTGGCATCAAAGACAACCACATATCAAAAAAAAAACCACTACATCCAACAATATCCCCCTTTGGCATTGATGGCAACACATGATGTGAGAAAACACCCATCAATGCAACTCTCAATAACCACTTACTCCCCCTTCGATTCTGACTCTTCTTCCTCAACTTCTTCTACATGATCTTCACCCCACAAGGCTCTTCTCCCCAAATAATTCATAGTTTTTCACATGAATCTTCTCCCACTTTGACATCAATGGAAAAAAAAATATCTTCCCACATACAAGCTCTAAACCACATATCTAGACATTTGACTACTCCCCCTGAGTAGTAGCCATAGAAACATCAATCTAAATCAGAATATAGCTTTGAAGCATATAGATTGATGCAAGTAAATGCATATCTAGTTCATATCAGGAGGGGTAATCACCCCTAACATCCCTCTGATATACTCACAAGTATCATTTGGTAACGGCTTGATGAAAATGTCTGTAACCTATTCTTTGGTAGGAACATACTCCAATTTGACTTCTTTCTCATTCACTTTCTCCCTCAAAAAGTGAAACTTGATTGATATATGATTGGTCTTAGAGTGTAGCACTGGATTCTTCAATATGTTTATTACACTTGAGTTGTCATAGTATATGGAAATAGGTTCTTCATATACTACTCTAATATCTTTCAACATCTATTTCATCCACATCACTCGAGTACAATTATTTGCAACAACAATATACTATGCCTCAACAGTAGATAGGGAGATGGAATTCTTCTTTTTGCTCAACCAAGACACCAGCTTCTTCCCTAGGAAGAAAGCACCACCACTAGTACTTTTCTTGTCATCTACATCTCCTGCCCAATCCACATCAGTATATGCACTCAATGTAAGATCATCATCTTTAGGATACCAAAGCCAAAAATCAACAGTTCCTTTTAGATATCTAAAGATTCTCTTTACAACAGTCACACAAGATTCTTTTGGATCAACTTGAAATCTAGCAACTATACACATAACATTCATGATGTCTAGTTTGGTGTGAGTTAAGTAGAGCAATCTACTAATCATTGACTTGTATATTGTTTGATTTTCCTTAGGAGAATCATCATTTTGTGTTAACTTGCATTTGGTTACCTTGGGTGTACCAATAGGCTTTGAGTCTTCCATGCCAAACTTCTTCAGTAACTCTCTCACATATTTGGACTGAGATATGAAAATCCCATTGTCTACCTGAGTGACTTGCAATCCTAGAAAGAAATTCATCTCTCCAATCATACTCATTTCAAATTCACTTTTCATTTTATTAGAAAAATTCATACATAAATCATCATCTCCTCCAAAAATAATGTCATCAACAAAGACTTCAATGATCAACTCTTTATCATGATCCAACTTAAAATACAAGTTGTTGTCAGTAGTACCTTTATTGAATCCAAGCTTCAGTAAGTATTTATCCAATCTAGCATATCAGGCTCTAGGAGCTTGCTTGAGCCCATACATAGCTTTCTTCAATTGGCAAACTATGTCTTCCTTGTTAGTTAGATGAAATTCATCCGATTGTTCAAAATATACTTCTTTTTCTAACTCACCATTCAGAAAATTTGACTTCACATCCATTTGATAAACTTTATAGTTCTTATATGCAACATGAAATAATCTTACAATTTCAATTTTGGCAACATGCACAAAGGTTTCTTCAAAATCAATGCCTTCCATTTGTGAATATCCTTTACATACCAGTCTTGCTTTATTCTAGACCACTTCACCTTGTTCATTTAGCTCATTCCGAAAGACCCATTTAGTACCAATCACATTTTTATCTTTAGGTCTGGGAACAAGAATCCATGTATTATTCTTTTCAATCTACATCAGTTCTTCCTTCATAGCTTCCATCCAATATTCATCATTGCAAGCTTCATTGACATTTTTAGGCTTAGTTTTGGAAATCAGGCAATACTGTTTTGCAATCCTTCTTCTAGTTTGCACACCTTTATTCTTGTCTCCTATAATTTGATTCTTTGAATGATTCAATCTCACATACCTTGGAGTTTTATGGTTCACTCGTACTTCTGGTTCTTTTTTTCTTTCTTCTACACTTCCAATTGTCTCTCCTTCTTGACTTTCTTGATTTACCAAAACAACTTGAACTTGATTTTGTGTCTGAGCATTCTTCCCTTTGTTTGAACTATCTTGTTGGTCATCTAAATCATATCCACAATATTTGGATGATGTAGCAGAGTCCTCATCAACTCTAACATTTTCACTTTGAACCATTTTTCTCAATCTTATGTTATACCATCGGTAAGCCTTGCTCTTGGAAGAGTAACCTAGAAAGATTACTTCATTGCTCCTTGCTTCAAAATTTCCTATGTCATCATCTCTCTTAATGTAGCACTTGCTTCCAAAAATATTGAAATATTTAACAGTAGGCTTATAACCAAACCATAGCTCAAAAGTATTCTTACAAGAAATACCATTAACATTTACCCGATTTAAAGTGTACATAGCAGTGTTTACAACTTCTCTCCAATAGATGTGAGGCACATTTCCTTCAATCATCATTGTTCTAGCAACATCCAAAAATGATATGTTCTTTCTCTTTACAACTCCATTTTGTTGAGGGGTTCGAGGAGCAGATAATTGTCTTTTGATTCCATGCTCTTCACAAAAAGAATTGAACTCCCTGGAGGTGAACTCACCACCTCTATCTGACCTTAGGAAATTTATCTTCAAACCTATCTCATTCTCTACCATAGCTTTGAAACTCTTGAACTTCTCTAATGCTTCACATTTTTCTCTTAAGAAAGTAACCCATATCATCCTAGAGTAATCATTAATAAGCATCATAAAATACCTTTCTCCTTGTATACTTCTGATTTTGGAGGGACCACATAGATTAGTATGCACCAACTCCAGTACTCCATTAGAATGATGCATTTTTCTCTGAAAAGAAACTCTAGTCTGTTTACCCATCTAACATTCCTTGCATATTGTATTAGCAGGATTCACTAGCTTAGGTAGATCTCTTACTGCTTGAATGGAGCTTACCTTGACAATGTTATCAAAATTCACATGACATATCCTCCTATGCCATAACCAGATTTCATCTACTTGAGCAATTAAACAACTTACATTACCAACACTCAGGTGAAAAATATTACCTCTTGTCTTTGTACTTGAAGCAATCATATTTCCAGAACTTCCAATTATCTTGCATCTTCCATCTTTTAACTGAAGATCATAACCCTTTTCCACCATCTATCCAAAACTCAATAGGTTATGCTTTAACCCTTCAACATAAAGGACATCATCAATGTTATGTTTACCACCAAGACAAATAGATCCTCTACCATGAATCACACCAACATTGTTATCTTTGAATCTTACAACCCCATCATCATAATTCTCTAGACTTACAAATTTCTTTTTCCACCAATCATATGATGTGAGCATCCATTGTCAATAACCCACTCATCCTTTTCTTCAATTCGGGCTACAAGAGATTTCTCAACTTTAGCAGATTCAGTAGCCACCAGACCATTTTCCTTGATAGCAATGAAAACCCATTCAACTTCATTTCCATTTTCTTTATCAGATTCTTCATTAGTCACATCTTCTTCAACAAATAACACTTCTTTTGAAATCTAGGTTTGTTAGGTTGTCATAGGAACTCTTTTATGACACCTTGAAGCAAAATGACCTATTTCACTGCAAGAGAAACATTTAATAGGAAAATTTCCTTTATACTTACCTTGTCCTTTCCCTTCTTTCTTCACAATCAATGCTTCCAGCTCTTCAACCTCTCTTTCTTCTTCTTCAAGTTGTTTCATCTCTTCCTCATACTTGAATTCTTTTCTAGAACTTTCTCCCGAATCATATCTTTGCATGTTTCTTTTGGATACAGAAGCCTAAAACACAAATTCAATCTTAGGGGTAGAATCACCAAATTCACTTAACTCAAAGGCAACAAGTTTACCAATCAGCATATCCCTTGTCACATTTGTTACTGATATGAACTCTTCAATAGCATGAGCCTTTGACTTGTAAGAGGGAGGAAATGATCTAAGCACTTTAGTTACAATTTCTTGTTCATCTAGGGTACCACCGACACATCTAATACCCATCATAAGTTCATTTACTCTTTGCATAAAAGAAGAAATATTTTCATCTTCACCCATCTTCAAATTTTCATACTTTCCTTTCAAACTTTGTAGCTTAGTGACCTTCACATGTACATCTCCTTCATAAAAAGTCTCCATCTTCATCCAAATCTCATGAGCTGTCTTCAGACCTATTACATTTGTCATTTCTGAATCTGTTAGAGAACTAAACAAAGCTTCAATATCCCTGATATTAGTCTCATCCTCTTTAATCTGATTAGGAGTGGAAGGACCATTCTAAGGAATATTATATTTGTTTTTTGTAATCTTCTAGAAGGGTTCACCAATACACCTCAAATGACAGTCCATTCTAGCTTTCCACAAAGAGTAGTTTGTTCCATCAATCTAGGGTTTTCCTTCTTGTATGATGCCATCTCAGATCACCTCAAGCTTTTAAACTTCTTCAGAGGAACCTGATATGATACCAATTGTTGGAAAAACAAGGACAAACAACTGAGAGGGGGGGTGAATCAGTTGTCACAGATTATTTAAAATTTTCAAACTTAACTTAACTTAATCTTAGATCTGATGCATGAACAATAAACCATAAACAATCAACACATCAAAAACATAGAGAACACCAAGATTTTTTACATGGAAACCTTGTTAGGGGAAAAACCACATTGAATGTTAGTCCACAATATTATACCCTGTTAAAAGTATAGAGAAGAATAATGGGAATGCACATGCATTCAAGCACACTGCCTAGAGTTCACTGCTCAAATACAAGAGGGCCCACTGCACAAAGAAGAGAAATACAGATTAGATCCACAAGGGAACTGAGAAAATAGCTTCTCCAAAAGCCTGATATAGTTCCAATTAAGCACAAAAACACTCCTTCACACTTCGCTCAAACTTCTTCACACTCTGCTCTGCAATTGAATGATTAGATCACTATTTGCACACATGCACTTTCTCTGGAACTTCTTCACACCACACACATGCATAAATTTGCACAACCATCTAATCTTATATATCCACAACATGGATTTGCATCAACAACTTTGTCGGCCAAAATATAAAACATATTTTCAATGTCAGCCCAAATTTACAAATAAATTTTCAATGCGAATCAAACATCGTCAACCAATATTATGTTGTGGCCCAAAACAACATCCTTGAGTGTGTCAAACATTCAAATTTTAATCTCCAAGGATCCACAACACATTACAACCACCATGTTAGCCAAGAACATGAAAACCTGAACACACATGAGAAAAATCTTCGACCACGAACACACCGATCAATGCAGAAATGCAAGAAAGATAGAGAATGATCTAGAAGAATCCAAAAGCAACAAGAACCAATAGAGAAACATCCATGAAAATTGAAATTACTAGAATCACATCAAATTCACTAAGGAATACTAATTGAAACTACAGAAAAATTGTCAAAACACAATTGCTCATAACACGATCAAAACTTCATGCGGACCTCTAAAAATCTCGGTGGATAAACTAGATACCCTCAGCAATAAACCATTTATTCCACAACAATAAACCCTTTATTCCATAATGATTGATCATCAATGTAATGAGAAAGACACCTTCATGACCTTCACTATTCTACTGGCAACCAACAACTCTTCTTTTTAACAATTTTCTCAATACCCTTGACATATACATCCTTCAATACAACAATGCTAATAGTGTTGACATCAATGACAACCACATATCAGCAACACAACCATAGCATCCAACATTGACAATATAGGAAAAGAAACACTCGATGTGATCAATTTTCCTATTACAACTAGAAAGGGCACATTAGAAACACCGATCCATGTTATGCCTTGTGAGATTTCATATTAATATTCTTTTAGGAAGACCATGGATTCATGCAATGAATGGGGTGCCTTCCACTCTTCATCATAAAATGAAATACATCTACAACAACAAAGTGTACACATTGGATATTGATAATGAGCCTTATAGTGTCTTACAATTTGAGGAAAATAAAGAGAATCCTTTGAACACATTGAAACCAACTACACAAGTAGAACCCATGAAAGAACAACAAAAAGGTAGATGCCCTAAATCCTTCATAATGATATCAATAGACGATGTGGGATCATTTAATTTTGAACCAACATTCATAGGAGAATACAAGATCATCAAGAAAGACTTTGACAAGGGAAAATAAAAAGCAGTATTGTCAACATAAAATTTTGAAGACCCTTCAAAAGCATCCACCTCAACCACTTTAGAAGAAAAGAAAACAAATTACACAACAAACTTCAAAGAAACTGACTATCAACAACCACCAAATCCTAAAGAAATTAAAATCCTTTACGAAAAAGGTTATGAGCTTATTAAACAACTTGTACATAGTGGAAAAGGATGTGATGCTCGAGAATAAGGTATTTGTGTCCTTATAGAGCCTAACATGCAAGAAACAACTTATGGTCTTGGTTATTGTCCTTTCATAGAAATCAATCCATCAAAAAAACCCTCACTTAAATCAACACTCTTACAAAAGATTCCTCTAAGCCAACTTTGACAATAGTGCATCTTGAACTGATAGACACTAGTGGTCTTGATTTTTATCATTTGCAAGAAACAATGAAATCTTCGCTTAATGTCAATTTCATCTCACAAAACACTAATGATTTGAATTTGATAGATTTTACACCCTACTGTAAAGGAGAGAACAAAATCTCACAATCTAAAAAGTCTTGTGTAAGTATGGCACCTAATAATAAGCAAGAGACATCTTTATTGCAAAATAAAAGAAGACCTTCTACCATTGATCAAGTGAGTATCTTAACGAGACTCCTCCAAGATCATTTGATTTCTCTCCCTCCAAGAACATGAAAGAAATTTTACTACAAGAGTTCATTTTGCATATATCATAGAGCTCATGGTCATGCCACTAATGAATGCAAGGCTTTAAGTAATAAAATTCAACATCTCAAGGAATGTGGTGCTTTTCCTTGTGTTGAAGCACCTAATTCCTCTAACCGATACTCATTTTCATCCTATTTGGCTCACCTTTATCTTGAAATAAGTGGGGGAAAGGGGTTATATAGCCTTATCCTCGTATGTCACTTGTTATTGTCTCTTTTGGCTAGTTGACCACCTTTCATGTACATATAAGAGCAAGCTTGGGATGTGGATGACATTCCTTAAGTTGGCTTGAATGTGATGTACTGAGAAACCCTTCCATCCTATTGCATGAAGTAGCTTATTGGAAACATATGACTTGGCATAGGGCTTTTCGAATAAGCTCTCATGTCTTCTTCTACTTTAAAGAAATTGCTCACAACAATGGTGTTAGCAACCGCTTTAAAGTGGGGGCATACATCGACACTTGTGTTTCATTGTGTGATTTTATTTCTTCATACAATGCATCCTTTTCTTGGTGGTGTCATTGGGTTTGATTTCCTTTGAGAGTGTGATATTTATTTGACTTGTCCTCTCTTAGAAACATTAAGCACAATGTTCCCTAAGATGAGACCTTGCATGAACTAAGCAAAATCTCTCTGAGCCTCTCTATTGTTATGTTGCATTTTTTTTTCCTTATCAAAATCATGGAGGTATGGCTTTGATATGGTCCCTTGGGGTTCACCTAGTGAACACCTAGCTTCACTAGCCCTTGTGAGTGTTCTTTTTTGTACCTTATTAAAGTTATGGAGGTATGACTTTGATATGGTCCCCTGGGGCTCACCTAGTGGACACCTAGCTCCCACTAGCCCTTGTGAGCATGTGTTTTGTTTACATAGTGGACATCACATTTCACTTGTAAACCTCTTTCAGCCTAGACCCGGTCCACCACATTGGACAACCAGTCGAAGCTTGATCTATGAAAATTTCTATTTTCCTTTTTGTTTACCTTTTTCTATCCTTGATGGTGTATGTTTACAATCTAATTATGGCTTCATATATCATCTACATGTGCATTCCTTTGTGCTTATGTTGGTTTGTCATAGGATCTCGACCTTGGGGGCTTGACCATCCCTCTTGATTATTTTCATCCTATCTTACTAGCATTCATACATGGGAACCCCCTCATGATTGCGTGGTTGGGTACTTTAGTGTGAGTTTGAAGCAAGTTCATCCTCTCACTAAAGTGGGGGCTAAATGTAGTGTAGTAAAATGCATACCCTTGCATTTTCACACTTGTTTTGGGTTGCCTTGCTTTATTTATGCTTCTCTATGGCTTAATTGGTCCTATTTTGCATCCACAAGCCTAATAAATTATATATTTTTATGGAAAATCTCGATAAACATCAAAAGATAAATGGTCATTTAATGACTTTTTCGGTGTCCCTGATTTGTGGATTGGGACTAAAATTCCACCTAGGGCATCTTTGTCCTCCATGGATCTTGGGACCCTGATTTTGAATGTACCTAAAAAGGGCCCCTTTTTGGAGTTTGTGCCCTGATATTTGAGCCTTGGGACTAATATGTCACCTAAGGTGTCTTAATTCTCCTTGGCTTATTTTCAGGATTTAATTTGAAATCTTGGCAGGATTTTTCCTCCTTTAATTAATGAATTCATATGTTGGCTTGTTGTGGTGTAATTTTAGGATATTAAGCATACATAAGTATAAATACAAGGTTCCTTCACTCATTTTTCATATTCAAGAATAACAAGGATTCAAATATTCATTCCTAAGGCAAGTTTATGCATTCAAGAGCAATTCATCAAGCATTTGGAGCCATTATCAAGATTCAAGCATCATGTCAAAGGCTTAGTGCATCCATTCATGTTGTTAAGCCAAGATTGTGGATGCAACATTGAAGATCTATTTGCAACCATTGTTCACATCATATTCAAGGATCCAAGATCTACATTCTTCATGGCCACTACATGGTAGATTGCAAATTTTCTTCACAAGACATCATGCAAGGTGATGCCATTTACACATTTCTTATTTCATGCTTCATTTAATTCATTTCATCATTTGGTTTAATTACCAACAAGGGGTTTGGCCAAGGGAAACCCCTGTTCACTAACAAACAACAAGTTTTTCCCTTCTTGTATACTTTTGATTGAAGATTTAGGTTGAAGACTTGAAGATCATTTAAAGTGAAAATTGTCAAAGTTTCAAAGTTGCATTCCAAAGTTGTCATCTTCACGAAAACTCATCTACAAGTTGAATCTAGAAGTTTCAGAACCTAGGATTGTAAAAGAAGCAAGTGAAGACCTTGGAGCTCAGGATCACATTCAGAGTTTTCAAAAATTTAGAATAAGACTAATACACCACCTTGGGCGTCTAGTCCTTCCAAGCATAGTTTTTAGAGATTCCTTCAGATCTGATTTTGACATCTAAAGACTTTGTATTTTCCCTAAAAAACAATAGCGAGACTAATACGCCACTCTGGGTGTCTTAGTCCTTCATAGTAATTTTTGACAACATTTTTACATTTCCAAAATCCTCATTACATTTCTTGACTTCCCAGGTACACATACCCTAACTTGGTGTAGCTTAATTTCATCATGTGTACATTATTTGGCTTACATTACTAGGTTTTATGAGTTGAAAGTTAAGTTGTCTTTTCCAAGCTTTTGCTTAGTGGTGAACCCCTCAAATCTTAAAGAACCCCCTCTTAGGTCATCCTTGTTGAGAATTGACACACCTTGTGAGGTTGGTAGTCAATCTAGTTAGGGTTCCTAGGACATTATTGAATGATAATAGGAGAATAGTGGTTTTCTATGACCTAGGTTATAAAGCACCCATTTTCCTATTGTTCAGCTATATATGTCAAGGATATTGAGAAAATTATAAGGGTGATCCCATAATATTGGTTTACAATTTTTGGCCAAACTGGACATTGAACTAATTTTTTTAAACTAAATCTTCACTTTTAGACACCTATAGCGGCTAAACCATGAGGAATTTGAAGATGATGCAAACTAGTGATTTGTGAAATTTTATCTACAGATTTGAAATATATTTTTTCAAATATGTTGGAATCAGATTGTACTTCTTTTTCCATCTCCTTCAAAAACTAGTTTTTAACAGTAAACACCATTTTTAAAGAGTGATGTTACTGGCTAACATATAATTTTTTTTCTATAAAGGATAAAATTCTAATTTTTTCAAATTTAGATTTATAACTATGATATCTAGTGCATGGAATTGGTTTCATAGCATTTAATTGAATATTTTTTTCTTAGTTAAGTTTCAAAGTCAAACCAGCTATAATTTAGACATGATTTACCAGCTAAAACATAACTACTTTTGTATATATTGAAATTCAATTTTTTTTTGTTGGATCAAGGACATCAATATCTAGTGCATAGATATTTTTAAGATTTTTTTTTGATAATATACTATTTTTCAACGTGTGAAGAATAGAGATCTTGATTTTCGGTGAAAAACCTACATTCCCAAGAAATAAAAAAATAAATATAATAATCAAATTAAATCTATTTAAAATTATACTTTTTGGGAAGCTTATAATAAGGAATGCATAATTACAAAAAATAAATTTTAAATGAATTTATTTGATCCCCCAAAAGGTAAATTAAAAGTGGTTTTTTATTAGCATTTTGATAGGTGTAAAGGAGACTCCATTATAGATATGGTTTAAAACTAGCAGGGTTCTATCCAAGGGGGTTTGATCTAAGGTGGTTTTATCAAACCCTCTTCAATTGGAATCCTTTAAATGGAACTTTTCAAGGCTTAAATCAATATATTTTCTAAAAATATGTGATTTTAGCAAAAATCAGGATCTCCCAGAAAGTGTAAACCACTATTGCGGTATCACCCACAATGAATAAAGGTTGTTTTAGGTGTTTAATGGTTTCTTTGGGTTTTTCTTTGTGATTTTGTTCTATGTTTGTGTGGTTTAGATATGTTGATCATGGTTTTTGGAAGCTACTATATCTAGATTTTTGGATTCTAATTCATTGTTTAGTGCGAGTTATGTTCACCAATTGTGAACTACAGTTTTTTATGCTTCTGGCTGAGGTCTAAGAGAAATGTTTTTGGTCTAGATTTATTTTTGGTTAAGCCTTATGACTTTCAATTTTTGAGTTAAGTTGTTATGATCATGTTGAAGATAACTTTGGAATCTAGAAGGATTTGATCGTGCTAAGGGTTGTGTGTGCTTAATTGTTCTATGTGTTTTACACTAGTTTGGTCAAACGTTTGTTCAACACTACCTTCAAAGTTGATGAAGCGTGTTGGGACCTATTTGGATCCTCATAAAGCATGTTTTTGGGTCGCGCTCATTCTAATTCCACCCTAGGATGTTTTGGCACCGACCTAATTTGAATTTAATGATGGATGGATGACTTTGGATACATTTCAATGTTGAAGATGGAATAAATATAGGATAAGTTAGTTGTGAAAGAAGAGAAAAAGATAAGTGGAAAGAAATAGAGTAGATATATGTGAAGTATATGTGAATTAGTGGGTGGATGTGATGCGAGTGTGTTAGATTAGTGCAAAGTGTAAATGCTAAGTTTCTGGATGTAATGAGTTGAATGTGTACACTATCATTCATGCATGTTTGCAAGTCATTGAGTGAATCATGGTGGAAATCACTGTTGCATTGATATTTTCTTCTCTTTGTAACATATCTCTTCTATCTTCTCTGTATCTCTATGGCAATGATCCTCTCTGAGTGGTTAACCCCGTTGGACAGTGAGTCCTAATTTGGATAGTTAGTGCTTGTTTTGGCAGTGAGCCTTTTGTAATTGGTTTTGATATTCTTTATAGTGTGAGTTAATCCTCATTGTGGTTTTTCCCTCATTGGTTTTTCCATGTAAATATAGTGTTACTGTGTTTTGGTTTTTAGTTTCTGCACTTGCACTTAATGTTTAATCACTTTAGTAGAGTTAAAGATTTGTGATTGATCTAATTTCTGATGAATGTTTTAAAAGGTTAAATTTTTGAAAACTTATTCACCCTCCCTCTCAGTTGTCTTGTTCAATAGAGCCTAGATAAAAAGAGCATAATCTATCTCAAAGAAAAGAAGAATATTCACTTGGTACCAAGAATTAGAAAATATACCACTAAATCATCTAAGCATATCTTTGTGTTGGAATCAATCTAGAAAAGAAATACAATCTAGACTATGATTTGTAGAAAACAAAAGGAATGTTTCCCTAAGATCGTACATGAAGAAATTCCCACAATGTGATATGGAAAGATTAGAGATAAAAGATGAATTTTTATCCAACTTTATATCCCCTGGGTAAGATTCCATAAGAGAGGTTTATAAAGATGACAAAAATGATATAAGAAGAAGGGGATAATCAAGGAATTTTAACAAAGATTTAAGGAAAATGGAAGAGCTATTAATAGATAAATAGACAATTGAGTGGTTTGTGTTAGGAATACTACTAGATGCTACATTGAATGGGAGAAATTTTAACAAATACTCAAGTGTGGTAGAACTAGCATGTAGAATAGAAGCATAGCCTTGGAGAAAAAAGAGAAAGAATTGGAAAATAGGTAATTTGAGAAAATGAGACTATAATTATAACTAAAAATCAAACAAGGCATCTTGGATGAAAGTGAAAATAGTCCACAAATTCCACTAGTATATAGGAAGAAAATTTAGTGTATCTATTATATAGAAGAAGGTCACCTATGGAATGATTTCCCACTAAAAAATGAAGACAAAATAATTGTGATCCTTAAAGTTGAATTATATTGAACCCCTAGGAAGTTGGAATGCATCTACTATAGAGTTTGTGGTGAATGAGATGATGATGAGATATATTATTTTCCATTTATATTCTTTAGGCTAAGGGGTAATGAGGATCATGAACCTTGGTGTAAGAACCACTAACAAGATAATAACCATGTCACAAAGGAATGACTAGAGATAAGGGATAAGGAAAAAGAGATTTTCATGATCATGGTTATTGATAGCCAACCTAGAAGAATTAGCATAATTCTCATGTAGCACATCTCACTCTATTGCAAAATATAAGTGAGAAATGTATAATTAGCTATCCTTTAAATGATAATAGGGAATATTATAATAATTATCAAGAAGGTCATAGTAGAAAAAGATACCATAGAAAAAGAAGAGAAGAAACCACCAATTTCATATGTGGCCAAATGGGAGATTATGCCAACAAATTCCAAGAAGAAAAGAAAATAAAAATTAGTTCTATGGTGACTCTAATCATGATATCTTCACCTATTATAGGAAATAATAATATTTAAAAAAATATCCATCATAAACAAAAATTTAAGAGTTGTGTGGTTCTAATGGAACAAAAGGAGAAAAAATAATAGGTATTACACAAGATGAGAAAGGAGCTCAAAGATGTGATAGACTAGGGTATATGATAGAGAAGAACAAAAATCCTTGTTAATAGAAGAATAAGAAATAGATATAGAATATCTAGCAAAGAAATAAAATTTGAGGAGGGATGAAGAATAAATTTGTGGTGATAACTAGAGGAGGAATTGATACCACAAAAGGAAGAATATAAGAGGATGAACCAAAAGAGGAGACAAAAGAGGATGATAAAGGAAAATATTTCCTAATAAAATCAAGGCATGATCAAACAAAAAAAAATTCTAGAAGGATCATTGTACAAGAAAAAATAAATGAAAATACCACAAAGCATGTTTTTTTGAAAAAGAAGTTCAAATCTGAAAGGAATTTTAACAAACTTCATGGAAGAAGAGAGTATTATGGGAAACTAAAATAAATTTCAAAATATTATAACAAGGAAAGAAATCTGATTTCTATACCTCATATTATAAATATAATAAAAACATCCTAAATATGGAATAAGAAACCAATTCTAGTTTGGCTTAGAGTAAATAATAGGCATTTCAATAATATACTAGTTGACCTTGGAGAAAATGTCAAAATCTAGGAGGAATTTGGGAAGCCATAACTTTATATTATTTCTTATAATATTACCATTCTATATGGATTTTATATCAATATTCTTGGTACTTGATAAATGTAAAAGTCAATCTAATGGGAATAAAAAATAATATAGATTTCAAAGTTATAGAGATTGTAGACACATAAAATATACCAATTAACATTGTGCACCTGATCCCGACTACTAACATTGTTTCATCTTGAAACATCCCTCATTCTATACATTTAATCAAATTCCCCTATCTAATTAAATTCATCAATATTCCTCTCTTAATTAAATAAACCAGTTATCTAATTATTGGCATGTTTTCTCTTGCCAGGCAGCAGTGGGGAAAGTTTTTAAATAGTGATTACATTGTGCATGTTCATCCAATCTCTTGAGGGGGCATTATATTGGCATGTTTTCTCTCGCTAGGCAGCAGTGGGGATTTTATCGAGATCGTTTATTCTTTGAACCAATGCAACAAGTGCATTACTTCAAAGAGGGGAAAAATGTAGACACATAAAATATACCGATTGACATTGTGCAGCTGATCTCGACTACTAACATCATTTCATCCTGAAGCATCCCTCGGTCTAACCATTTAATCAAATTCCCCTATGTGATCAAATTCATCAATATTCCTCTCTTAATTAAATAAACCAGTTATCTAATTAAGTCTCTCTCTCTCTCTTTTGTTAATTAAATCAATCTATCTGATATAATTATCCCTATTTAATTAAATAGTCAATTTTATTTAATTAAATCTCTTAAGTCTATCTATTAAATTAAATAAATTAAAACGTTATTTAATATCTTCATCTCTTTTAATTAAATAAATCAAAATCCTTATTTAATTAATATCTTTTCACATTCTTCTCATTATTTGATTTAAATAAATCCTAAAATCTAAGTCAAATAAGTCACATCACCTAATCTCTCATTAAATTAATTAACCCTTGATTAATTTAATCTCTTGTCATGTCCCATCCTCTAGATTTTGCAAGTTGCACATGAAAATAGATTTAATTAATTTATTAAATATCTATTTTCCTCACAAGGCATCTTTTTGGAATATCCTTCAAGTTTGAATTCAAAAAATCCAAGTGGACATGTACATTCAACAAGGCAATAACTCCATATTACATGTCCTTTTCCTTGAGCGAAGTGGCATTTATTGCATTTTCCCTTCCCTCTTGCAAGTCATTTCAACAAATTTGAAATTCAAAATATGCATTTATTGGCACAATCCTCAAAACTTGCACATCCTCCATCCACTCATAGATTGACAAGTGGCATCTTTCCATTGGATGAATGTTAGTCCCACATTGCTCAAATTTGGGCATTCATCCATCTTGGAATTCTATAAATAAAGAGCTCATATCCTCATTCTATCATCCACAAATTATGAAAAGTTATTATGCTAAAATATTTAGCCATTTCCATCAAATATCATTGAATCATAGCTAGGTTATGCAGGTTTTTATCTTGGAAGCATTCATCCTTCATCAACAAAGTGGATCACTCATCAACATATCTTCAACATATCAATCTTGCATCACAGGAATTGGGAAAGGGCCAAATTTCACATCAAATTGGCACCAATTCCCCCATGGGACCATGAGTTTTCAAATTTAAATTAGGATTCAATCTATTTTGTTCTTTTCATTGTGTTCTTCATTGTTTATTTTCCTAGTTTGAGTTTTGTAAATGGATTTCATGGGGAATCCTTGTTCTTGCTTGCAATTTCTAACTTAATGTGTTTGTTCTCATTATTTTGCAAGTATTTGGATTGGGGTTCACACAAAGATGAATGAATTTTTTGATAACTTCAACATTCCACTTGTGAATGGTGATCCTAGACCTGGAAAAACATGAACAAACAACACAATATTAGTCTAATATGCAAATCTAAATCAACAATCCCCATGCAATTCATTTGAAATGAAATGAACAAGAAAACAAGAGATAAACCAAATGAAAAATATGTAATCTTGCTCAAAACAAACAAAATCTCAATCCCATGGGGGAATTGGTGCTATTTTGATGTGGAAAATAGCCCTTTCCCAATTCATTGCAAGCTTGAATGATGATTGATGCTCCTTGATGAAAATCTGCAATAACCTAGCTATGGTGATGAAATGCTATGAAAACCTTGATGAAATGTGGATCCAAATGAGCATGGTGATCTCACATGGATTGTGGATGATCAAATGCAATAGAGGAGGCCTCTATTTATAAAAAATAAGGATGGAGGATTGGAGAATAGGAAGAATGTGGGATTAAAGATGGACCAATGGCATTGTGCCACTTGTCAAGATGCTAATGGAAGGAGGTTGAGCACATTTTGATAAATGTGCATTCATTTGAAATTTGAATTTGAAGAAGTGACATGTTTGAGGGGGATGAAAGAAGACTTAAATGCCAATTGGCTCAATGCACAAGGACATGCAAGAGGTATTGAATGCCTTGTTGGAAGGACAAATCCCTTTTGGTGGGATTTTTAAAATTTGGAGGAATATTCACTTTTGATGCCATGTTGAGGGAAATTAGAAGATTAATAAATCAAAATAAATGATTTATTGTGAAAGTTACAAAATATAGAGGATTTGGATGATTAGGATTAGATTTAATCATGATTTGATTAATTTAGATGAATATTAGCTGATTTGATATTTTGATTTAGATTTTAGGATTTAAATAAATCAAAATGAGAGGAATAATGATTTTAGACTTTATTAAATAAAGTTTGATTTATTTAATCAAAGAGGACGATGTTAGTTTTAAATCATTTGAATAAAGATAAATTTATTTAATTTAAATGAGATGACTTTAGAGATTAATTAAATAAAACGATTTATTTAATTAAAAGAGGTACTATAGGATTAATTAAACAAAGTGATTTATTTAATTAATAGGAGATGATGACTTAATCAGATAAAATTTATTTATTTAATTAAGAGATGAAATGTGATGAATTTAATTAAATAAAGATTATTTAATTAAATGACTAGCAAATGGAGATGATTCAAGATGAACTGGTGTTAGTAGATCATGATCAGGTGTATAGGATCAATTGGTACATTTTACATGTCTACACTACTAAACATAAAATGGATTATAAATTGTAATGGAAAAATAATCCTATAAAGAAGAAATATCATTCTTTGATAATGGAAATATAGTACATTCACCTCTACACACTAATATTTTAATGCACACATTGAGGAAGTAAATAAAGAGGAATGTGAAGAAGAATCAAAGTCACTATACTCTTGAGAATAGTACTCAAAGACATTGTGCATGAACCTAATATAGTGAGGATGCTATGGAAGCTTGGAATTAGGATAAACCATAAGTTAGATCTAAGAAAATACTAAGTGTAAGAAGAATATATAGCGTAAAATAAGTTGAGAAAAACTGCATTTCAGCTCTATTAGAAATAATAGAAACCCACTACGAAATTCAATTAATGAAGAAAATTATAGAAATAACCAACAAACTAAAATTTTAATACATTTGAACAACATCTCACACTATATTTCTCATATTAAGCTTCATTGATATTCTTGGGTAGGAGATTTTCCAACATACATAGATAATATGGAGAATATATTCAAGAAGGAAGGATTGATATTATAAGTTCTTCAAGATACTGTAGTTTATAGAGTACAAAGTTAGTGGTATACCACAAACCAATCATAGAAACTTGGAAAGCATTTTAAATTTTGGTAAAAACTAGGTATATATTGGAAGACTATAAATTCACTCTAGAATATTATGGCAAGATGGAACCTGAATTATACCTTCAAAATTGTATTAAGTAATGTACTGATAAAAGAGTATTATGAAAGGGTGTACATTCATCTTTTATATTGAACATTATCACTCATCAAAAAATCCTAGTGTTTGCTATAGAGTCCCTAATATTGTCTAGTAAACTTGGTGGCAATCACACAATTTAAAGGGAAAACCTAATTGAACAGTCCACTTAAACTTTTGGAAAGACCTTCACTGAATTATCAACTAGGGCTAGTAGGCTTGTGATGGCACTAGAACTATATGTGCTTTCAAAGAATTAGAACTACCTAAATCATTCTAGTAAAGGTATTACACTTGATGAAAAACCATAACACTACAAAACAGTAAAGAAAGTAAAATTATCTCTATGGCTATGGGTACCTACAATATAAGACTATAGCTGACTACTATTCAAAAGTGAATGCTAGAAATTAACTGAAATATGGATTAAACCTATACTACACTCTAAATTACAACAAACTCAATTGATTACATCATTATGAAGAAATAATTATTGATAATTGTAACATGAAGAATCTATCTTAGAACAATCATGCAATTATGAGGTAACTACTAAACATAAATGAAGTAACTCAAAAGAAAGGAGTGAAGGAAAGTTACCTTGAGTGGCCCTTGCTCAAGTAGTAGTCTTCACTAATCTAAAACAAAATCTAACTTCTTAGATCCAACACAATCATAATAACTCAAATTCATTCATTGCACAACTCCAGAATATCACATAAGATTATGCTAAAAGATCTTATTCATGAAATCATAATTGCATAATAAACATGGTCTACATAATAATTGAAATTTGAAAGTATTTGGTAACTGTATTCACTATCAAATAATAAACTAACTGATTGGCTAAAAACTGGATAACTTGCTAACTTAAGAATCAACCATAGAGTTGTACATGTAGGCATGGGGGAGCTTATTCAAAACAAGACTCTAAGCTAAAACCATTAATTACCAATCCCTATATTTTAGAGCGTGACAAAAGATTTAGTTAAATCTTAAACTAAAACTAGAAAAGAAGAGTCCAAGTTGGATTGTGACTCTGTTATAATAGAAATAGAATATGGAACACTCAAAATCAGTTATTTTAGAATCCCAATTGTAACAAAGTTCTTCCTTCTCTAGTTTCTTTATTGAACATCATAATGATGCACTATATCCCTCATTAAATGCCTACATGTTGTAGTCACTACGCTTAGTTTATTCTGGTACATCCCTTGTTTCACTGTACAAGAATCCTTCGAGTGCAAACTACATTTTATAGTTGTTGTGAGCTACAGTGCCTCGTCTAGCTATAAGGGGTTAGTTCAAAAAATATACACACAATACTAACAACCATGACTAATCATAGATATCCAATCACATTCATACATATTGACACATAAATCATGCAACACCATCACATCATAACCATATTTCCATATACTTAAACTAGGTTCATGGTTTGCATAAGAAGCATAAAAGATAGCATAATGTATGAACATGTATAGGATAAATGTCTTGGTAATGTCTATAAGCATGCATAAAATATATAAAAAAACTAACTAATATATGGACTCATCATTCCCCCCAACTACCCATTTTCCTTCCCTCAAACAAATCAACTAGGGCTATAGGTTGTAATGTAGTGTGATTTCTCTAAGATCCATGATAGTGTTCACTCATTTGATTTGATTCAAGTAAAATCCTCTATAGCATGAAAGTCTCCTCATTTTGGTAAATTCAACCTGCTCACATTCCTCCATTTATCTCCTGTCTAATGTGGCACTGGATAAAGGAGTGTTGGTGGTTGGAATGAAAGTGGTATCCATACAAGTCCTTTGTCAATAGCAATATCAATGTACCTATGTAGTCTTTCAATCATGGGCATAAAATTATACACTAAGTGGGGCTCTTTCTTGAGTCAAATTGTCCCATATTTCCTACAAATAATTGTAACAATTATGAACTATTCCAACAATCAATGTCTGCATTCTATTGTAATCCTATCTCTTTAATTTCATGATCTTTCTTCATGTACCCTTGTGATCCATAAGTTGTAACCATTCATCTATGATTTCATTAGGGTTCTTGGATTTTTTCTCACTAGGAGAGAAAATATTTTTTCTCTCTCCACATACTCTTCCATGAGTTCACCCCTAATTTTTTCATTTTTGAAGTAGGATGCTAGTTCCCTTGTAAATCCCCAAAAACATCAAGGGGTTCCATTATGTATCCTCTAACACTACATAATTATGTAGATAACTTCACTTAGTTGGTCTTGTTCATCTGGTGTAGCATCAACAAAAATGTCAAGGAAATCAAATTTTCTTCTCATGGAAATTGGTTGGTTAGTTATCAACCTATTGAATTGGAAACTCAAAAAAAATTCTTGTAGAAACAAGGCATATGTCCTAACTAGGGTTCTACATCTAACAATCTAGGAAGCTTTGTCTGCTACCTCTTCCACTTTAACTGCTAAATTTTTCAATTCAATGTCCTTATCCTCCAGTACTTTAGTATGTTCTGCCATTATTTCTTCCTTTTCCTTTTCCCAAATTTTCTTTTGCTAAGAAAATCCCTAAGTAACCTTCCACAGTTGGTATCCAAGGGACAAGGCTGTATGATAAGTTTTGGTTTTTGTAGTATCGGGTCTCTTATTTTCTACTACAAGCTCTCTATTCCCTACTTTGACCATGGAAAGTTGTTCTAATAGGTCCAATTTTTCCCCATGTCCATATATTTGCATCTTTTCATCCAACTCTTTTATATTTATTTCCCTCTATTTGTCCCTTTTCTCATAAGTTTGTACCCGTTCCTCTAGATGTTTAATCCTTTCTAAAGCTTCTTGCAACTCTTTCCTAGTATTTCTATCTTCCAAAAAACATTTCCTTATCTTTTAAAAATTGCTCATCACAATCCCTTGTATAATCATAACTCTCATTATTAGGGATAACTAGGGTTCTCTTTATTGTTTTATTAGCAACAAAACAATCCTATGAATTTGACTCAAAGGTAGTAGATATAAACCATTTTCTCTTAATAAGCACATGTACATTCTTAGAGGCAATTCCTTTCATATCTAAATCAATTTCAACCATCATAACATATTCTTCTTGTTTTCCTTTATCCTATTGCAAGGTGTTTTCCCTTGGTCTCCTTCTGATATGTAGTGAAATGCTCGAGTTCATGATATGGCTTAACCACCTCCTATGGATTCATTAACTCTAACATATCAGACATTATCAGGTTGATCTTTTGGTGCAATGGCAACCATTTGTGCAACAATTAGTATCAGAGCCTGGGTCATAGGTTTGAACCCCTCACTGGACCAAATACATTAGAGTGAACATTCACTAGACCAAATAAATTAGAGTAAACAAAATCCAATATTCTAGAAGATTTATGAGGACTAGAGTAAAAAGAAACATGTTGTTGCTTTCAATAAATGCAATGTTCACAAAAATCAAACTATAGCTTACAATCCTCGAGCCCTTCAACTGGGATTTTATTTTTCAAGTATTTCAAGCCATTTTCTCCTATGTGACCGAGTCTATGATGCCATAGCATGGTTTTCTCTACTAGGAGTTTCACCTCTAAAGAGTTTGCGCCCAAAGGAACAATGTTTTCCTTCCCTACGTGAGAAACTTTGTCTAACTTTGTAGAGACATTGTTACATTGAACAACATGTGCATCTAGCTTGTAGAGTGCCAATACGTGCACCCTTAGCTAGCACCATTGAGCCTCTAGTCATTTTGTAACCACCACTTGAGAATGAAACTCGCATGCCAACATCATTCAACTTACTAATAGAAACAAAATTATGAGCTAGACCTAGTATGTGCATTACACCATCAATTCCTTTGATTCTTCTATCAAGAAATTGAAGTTCAACTCTTCCACGACCAACAATTTCAAGAGGTGAGTCACTTGCTAGATACACCTTTCCACCAGCATACTTTTGTATTTTGTGAACCAATCTCTATGAGATGTCATGTGAAAAGATGCACCTGAGTCAATCAATTAGACATCATCTGATTCCTGGGTCACCAAGGAAATAATGAATGCATTTGTATCACTCTGAGAAGAATCATTATCCAAAAATTTGTTGTTGTTGTTATTTTTCTCCTCTTTGCAATCCTTTTAGATATGTATAGTCTACCCATAGTTCCATAATTTCACCTTAGACTTCCTGCTTAGAGACTTTGATCTCCCTTAAGACTTGGATTTAGAATTTTTCTCTTTCTTCTTCTGCCTCGAACAACAAGGGCCTCTTTGGCCATCTCATAAGATTTCCTTCACATTTCTTCTAACAACAGCGAAGCAACCACATCGTCTATTTTTAAAATGGTTGTTGTACTTCCAATAGCCATCACCAGATGGTCCCACATGTTAGAAAAGGAACACAACAAAAGCATACAACAATCCTCATCATCAATCTTCACACCCACATATGCCAACTAAGCAACAATCATTTTAAATGAATTTAAATGGTCTACAACAGATGCACCTTCCTCCATCTTCAAGGAGTATAACTTCTTTCTTAGGAACAACTTATTTTCCAGAGACTTTCCATGATAAATATCACCAAGTTTCTTTCATAATGAAGATGCAGTCTTCTCCTCATAGATGTTCAAGAGAACGGAGTCTACCAAACATAGTCTAATTATCCCTTTGGATTTTCTATTAGTGAGGTCCCAACCTTCTTGTTTCATGCCTAATGGTTTAGTTTCTAACACACCAATCTAGAGATCTCTATCCACCAACAAATGTTCCATTTTGAGTTTCCACAACTCAAAATTACCACCATTGAACGTTTTGATTTCAACTCTTCCTAATGTGCTTGCCATCTCAATCTACAATCTAGACAACTAGATTCCTCTGCAAGACTCCCACTGTAGAATTGACTCAAAAAACCCATTCTACCCATGAGGATAACACAAATGGCTAGGATTTGATACCACTTGTAGGGAAATTTTAGTGTGGAAATTCCTTCCTAATGCCAATTCTTTGAAGATAAATGCAGATATGTCATTCAATTTCAAGTTATAGTTCATTAATATACACATTAACAGAATAATAGAGTAGAAAAATTCAACACAATCACATAATTGAACACTAGTTTTACATATGAAAACCCTTACGAGAGAAAAAACCACACACCAAGAAAAGTCACTTTGAATTATAGTAAATGATTTTTATATATAGAATCACAGAACTATGCTTCCGTGTGTTAATTCACATCGTCAATTACAACAACAATTTCCCTAATCAATCTCACTTCAGTTCAATTCGAACAACACACAAATTCAATGTTATAGAACATACAATGTTGATACAACATGTGTTCTACATTCCAAACCACCAAACAACTGTTCGATTCAAATTTCATATGCAATTGTACACAAGTTGTCTAGCTGTCAATACGTGTCAAGCTATTGATGAAATTTCATTCAAAATCTCTCTAAACCCTCAAATTCAAATCGACATCCACACTATTCACCAAATCATACATGACTTATCCAATCCTCGTTATCTCACAAAAGTCACTCGGGACCCACCATAAGAGGTGTGGGCTAGTGGTTGCCATTGGATCATTCTAATCGCAGTTGTTGATCAATATATATATGTCACCATATCAATGAGACAATGCATCATCTCCCACCAATATAAGGATGTCACTTTGATGAGGATCATACTGCTCCATGTGGTCCCCACTGCCATGTCACTACCATAGACCACTGACTTATCAACCTATTGAAGAGACTTTAGTTAGGGTCCCATTAATGTCATGAAGTCCTATCAATGAGAGCCCTTTACATCGTGCTTATACTATTTTTTCGGTCCATCGAGGATACCTTGGAAGAAGTCCCCCTGAAAAATTCAAGTCACCCCAATGGAGGTTGTATCGACACATCAAGGAGACCCCAGTCAGGGTCCCTCCTATGTCCATGAATTCCAAAAGAAATATTAACTCCCGTTGATAGAGAATACACCATGCCAAATGGACTATCATTGGTCCATCGAGGGGATAGAGAATAAGGTCTCACTAATGAAGGAGAGTTAGCTTGATAAGGAAGGTAAACTCAATGTTGTGAAGATAAAACACAAAACAACAAGTTGAGGCATGATTTCCAACATCACTAGCCCCTAAATCTTATCACTCATCACTCAAATTATGCTATCATTTTGCTTCACAATAGCGATGTGAAGCGATCAGGTGATATGATGCCATGTGTCATTGGACCCAACAAAGCTCTATCCTCCATCATCATACATCATCCAATCAAAGCCTATTTTATCTCCACCATTCCCTACTTTCTTGCGAGCCTTAACCAAGACCCACCACAAACAAAACGGGCTGGTGGGCACCGTCCAATCAACTTGACCACAACTGTTGATACACCACCATTGCTCATTGTAGAACTTCAAGCCAACTTTAAAGATATTTCTGTAATGCATGAGATCTTATTGATAGCCATCAAATCTTCTAACCATGAACACACACCATCAAATCTCCAAACGAACATATCAATGACATCAACCGAATGACTAGGTAATGGGGCTGGTCACCGAATGAGTTTAATGGCATAAGTTATAACTTATGTGACTGGTTACTGCCTATGCACAATAAATGTGAAAACATAAAAACTATTGGTTACCATGATTGTAAGCACCTAGAGTTTAATTAGAAAACCCTAATATTGTCCAAGAGCACAAATAATTCAATTCTGAGCGCATTTTACGTCCTCTAGACCTACAACATACATTTTTTAGATCTCAAAAAACCCATATCAAACATGGCCTTTGATTTTACTTTTCAACACCGAAATAATTCACTATAACACCATGACAAATTTTCATGATAGCAATGCAACATTTTGGGCAAATTTTTCCACCTACACTCCATCTTCCATAACTAGATCCTCAACATAACATGTCTCACATAGACATTAATGACAACATTTTGAAATGAATGCTAGTACACCCCTCATACAAGATTAGTTCCATCTCATGCCTAATCCACTTTTGACATCAATGACAAGAATATGCTAACAAGTACTTTAATGTGTTTAGTAGCAAGTGTTACATTAGGAGAGAAGAAGATAACTTGGGAATATTTGTATCAAGATGTGATGAAGGAATATTTCTTGGATATTCCACCCAAAGAAAATCCCACAAATTCTACAACAAAAGGCTTCATAGAATTATATAGAGTATCAATGTCAAGGTTGATGGAGATTTGAACCACAATAAACTTGACAGAGATAGCTATGATGTTGAATCAGAGTTTGAAGAAGAAGTTGTTGATGAAGTTCTTGAAGAAGAGAATGAGAAGTAACCTACAATATATCTTCAAAAGGATCATCCTACATATTAGATTATTGGAAATATATATGAAGGAGTTTAGAAAAGGAGAAGAGCTCCAAAGAACAAAGAGAAAGTACATTTTTCTCTCATGTCTCAAATAGAACCTAAGAGCTATGTTGAATCCAAAAAAGATGAGAGTTGGATAAATGAAATGGAAGAACTAGGCCAAATTGAAAAGAACAAAACATGGGAATTAATTCCAAGACCCCCAAGAAAGAATGTGATAGGTACTAAGTGGGTCTTAAAAAAAAAGCTCAATGAAGATGGAGTTGTTGTAAGAAATAAGGCAAGATCTATGTACAAAGGTGAAATGATGAAAACTGGTGGGGGGTTTTCTTTTGCTTCTAAGGTTTTAGACCTAAAAGGAGAAAGACCAATTTGCAACCTTTCACTCAAGAACAAACCCCTGAGATTTGAATACAAAGGAGATTGAAATCTAGCAAAAGGAATGTTCTAGGGATTGAATGATGTATAATGAGGGGTTTACCACCAAGTGTAAACTTGGAAAATATAATATGCTGGAAAACATAGTGTGATATGCAAACAAATGCTAAATGATCTAAAAAGATAAAAAATTGTAATGAAAAGTTATGAAACTATAAGTGTACACCTAGAAGACTGAAGAAGGTAGAATGGAGGTCTAAATCACTAATTTTTTTTTTGTTGAAGCTAATTGGAACTCATACACCAGGCTAGGTGAACCAGTCCAGTTTCTAGGAAAATGCACAAGAGCAGGCTTCAGCCAAAAGGGTATCCAAATATTTCAAAATCTTGATCAGGCTTATACAATGAGACTCATTCACCGATAGTGGTGAATTAGTCCACTTCTGCTTTTCTAGAAAATTTGAAGTGAATTTTGTGCCTCTCGGTCTACCTTGCTTTTCCTGATCGGCTTTTGGATCTAAAACTATAAAATACCACCTGTGGGTCTTCTCCAAGCTTCTCCAAGGCTTGATGACAACTTTGATAACTTTAAGGGATTTGAAATTTTTTCTCCACCTGGTGTATTATGAAACCTAAGCTTGCTTGCACAACCTTTTTGGAGACCCTTCTACTGTCTCCTTCCTAGAACCTAACTCTAATGGTTCTTGTTGAGCTTGGAAGACCAACCAAACCCTGCCCCAACTCTGCTCTATGAGTTTTCCACTTGTGCTTAGCTTAGGAAGATCAACACCTTCTTGCTGACTGCTTACCCTACCTTGGACTTAGAAAGATCTAAGTGCCAACCTCTTCTACTGGTGAGAACTGCTTGCAGGGGAGTTGAAGATACTGTCTCCATGCATTTCAGATCCATTTGTATGTATTTTGGTGGTTCTTTAGCTTCCACTTCACCCGATTCCAAAATCTTACCTAGAAGAGGCCTAATTCCCATTAGCCCTTACCAGTCCCTTTTTCTCTTTTCCTGCCCTTACTTTCCAAAGAACCCAACAAAAAAATTACATACTTTGACACCCTTTTTAGGTTTTTAAATCTTTCACAAGGTCTCAAGCTTCATACTGTACCGTACAGCTGATTCCTACATTCAAGGATTGCTAGGGCCAATAGACCTAACACCTAGGGTTTTCAGAGTTCCTTGCCAATTGCTCACTCAAGTGAGTTGTTCAAGCCTCATTCCTTTTCAGTCTATCAAAATATGACCAAAACCTGCCTAATACCGTACTGGTACCGTACTGTACCTTCTGCCCTTGCCCGAGTTCTCAAATTTTCACTTCCCAAACTCCTAACCGGGTCCTAAAGCTCGCCTAGGGTTTGGTGTTATGACTTCTTGCTTGGCTCCTTGTATCTCCTAGTGCTAGGTATTTACAAAGGTGTGGCTCCCCCTCCATATCCTACTGGTCTCAGGAGATTCCCGTGGACAGAGATCATGGGGGAGCCATGAGAAATGAAACTAGATTGTCCAATACCAAGAAAAGACTCTACAACCTTAAGCAATGATCACAAAACACTAACCTAACTCAAAGCCTCTTGACTACAGGAGGAAATACACTCTATAACATTCAAAAAACATAGAAATAGTGAGTAAACTGTATATACAATGGCTTTTGTACGACTGTCTCCCAAGAACTCGGATGAAACACAGGAAACACAGTCTTTCCTATACCCTGCACTGCAAAACTTAACTAAAAATGCCTATATTCAGATTCAATAACTATTTACAAAAGGAAAGATACTAGAATATATTAAATGAACTCTGTTCCAATACCAAATAAAGGCACGTAGATCATATACATCCCTATTCTGAAAACACACGGGGTTTTCAAACACAGAAAATATACAAAAAATCTACTCACTGTTTCTATTATTCACTCCAAAATTTCATTACAATCCAAAATATCTACTATCTACAAGCCATTACATTCATTTTGATGCCATATCCATAGTTTAAGGGCAGTTGATCGGCATTTTCCCTGATTTCAAGGGAAACCAACAGTTAGGTTGCATGCAAATGTGCAATATCCTTGCAACTTCGCCACCACCCTACATTTTAGGATCTCCAACACCTTGTTTCTGAATCAAACACCCCCCTAACTATCCATTAGCATCTTCTACCAATGAGGATGTGTTAAGCACACACATAAAGCTTCATATCTTAACATATGCTGTCCAAATCTAAATAAAGCAGAATTTAACAATAAGAGAAACTAATGAAGATTTTAGTCCTAGTGACTAATTCTCCACACACACAATACATTCTAAAGGTCCAATCCAAACACTCAAACATTCTTGACTTGGCTAAAGTCAGTAAAAGCCAAAATTGCAAACAAACATGGAGGAGTTAAGCCAAGGTGCTCCTGCACCATCCTCCCCAAAACAGAAAAATTCAATCCATACTTGGATTGAGCAAGTTAGGATCAACTCCCAACTTCTTGAATTCTGCCTCCTTGATCCATACTGCATCAACTTCAGATTGTCCTTGTCTTTGGATGAGGTGTTCTTTGTATTCTTTGGTCCTAGTTCTCTTGTAAACTCTAGTGTCTAATACCTTGTCAGCTTGCTTAACTGCAGTGGAGGGCAGTTTGAGCTCTTCTACATCTTGAATGACTTCTTGGATGGTTTGATCCATGTTTGGTGGTGGTCCTCTGTAATGGACAAGGTCTGCAACATTGAAAACAGGGGACAGTCCACTATCATCTGGCAATTGCACCTTGAAAGCATTGTTGCCATACTTCTCCAAGATAGGACAGGGACCTATCCTTTTCATTTGCAGCTTGTGAGGAACTCCCTTCTGCAATCTAGCCTTGTTCAAATGCACCATCACTAGGTCACCAACATTAAACTGAACCTCTCTCCTATGCTCATCCACTTTGGTTTTATGTTTCATGGTATTCTCTGTCAAGGTTTTTCTGACTGTCTCATGAATTTCCTGCATTGCACAAGCAAAATCATCTGCATAGCCACTTCCCTTGACTCCATCCTTCAATTCCCTCAGCTCATAAACACCTCTAGGGTGCAGTCCATAAACAATTTCAAAGGGACTCTTCCTTGTTGACCTATTCACTGTATCATTATATGCATATTCAGCCTGCCCAATAATCTGATCCCATTGTTGACCATACTCCTTGGTCAAGCATCTTAGAAGGTTTCCAAGTGTCCTATTAACCACTTCAGTCTGACCATCAGTTTGGGGATGGTATGCAGATCCAAAGGACAGATTGGTGCCCATTCTTTGCCAAAGAGTTTTCCAAAAGTGACTCATAAATTTAGTATCCCTGTCTGATACAATGTTGATTGGTAAGCCATGAATTCTGACTATCTCTTTGAAGAAAAGTGAGGCTATTTGACTGGCATCATTGGTTATTTTGCAGGGTACAAAGTGAGCCATTTTGCTGAATCTGTCAACAACAACATATACACTATCCATACCTTGCCTTGTCTTGGGTAAACCAACTACAAAGTCCATGCTTAAGCATTCCCATAGCCTAGAAGGGATTGGCAGTGGCTGGTATAAGCCTGCATTTGAAGAAGTGCCTTTTTCTTTTTGACACACTACACAACTCTCTACATATTTCTTGACATCTAGGTTCATCTTTGGCCAATAATAAAACCTTTGGACAAGTTCCTGAGTTTTAGTCATCCCAAAATGACCACTTAATGCACCATTATGCTTTTCTTGTATTAAGTTCTCCCTAATAGAACCTCTAGGACACAAAGCTGATTCCCTTT
Source organism: Sequoia sempervirens (assembly GCA_007258455.2). Taxonomy (NCBI): domain Eukaryota; kingdom Viridiplantae; phylum Streptophyta; class Pinopsida; order Cupressales; family Cupressaceae; genus Sequoia; species Sequoia sempervirens. Next base: position 10,093,090 of record VDFB02137365.1, on the reverse strand, counting down.
AAATAAAAGATCACTCTGCAAGGTATATTTAGCATATTTGCTATGGAAATGGTTCTTAAACTCAAGACATACCTTATAAATTTCTACAAATTCTTCATCATCTGCATATAGATCTTTGAAGTGATCTATTCCCATGCTCTTCAACTAAATTTCTTGGATTGTGAGAACTCTCCTGCTCAATGCATCAGCAACTTTGTTGAGAGCTCCTTTCTTGTGCTTGATGTTGAAGGTGTAAGCTTGCAAGTACTCCACCCATTTCATGTGCCTGTGACTCAACTTCTCTTGTGAATTCAAGAAACTGAGTGCTTGATTGTCTGAGTACACAATGAATTCCTTGGGAAGCAAGTAGTGCCTCCACTTCCTTAGTGCTTGGACCAATGCATACATCTCAAGGTCATAAGAAGAGTACTTCTTCTTGGCTTCACTTAGCTTCTTTGAATGAAAAGCCACCGGTCTGCCCTCTTGGCTGAGAACAGCTCCAATTGCTACATTACTTGCATCACATTCAATGGTGAATAGCTTCTCAAAGCTTGGCAACACCAAAACAGGTTGGGTAGCTATCTTTTCCTTCAGCAACTCAAAACTCTTGTTAGCTTGCTCATTCCATAAAAATTTGGTTTTCATGCCTCCTTTAATTGTATCCAACATAGGAGCACAAATTGCACTAAACTGCCTTATGAATTTCCTATAATACTGAGAAAGACCATGGAAGCTTCTTACCTCTGTTGTTGTCTTTGGAGTAGGCCAATTAAGAATGGCTTCTACCTTGCTGCTGTCCATCTTCAAGTTGCCATGTGATAGCACAAAACCAAGATACACCAGCTCTGTTTTGATGAACTCACACTTTTCTAGATTGATCTTCAGTTTCTCCTCCTGTAGCTTCTTGAAAATCAACTCAATATGATGGAGGTGCTCTTCTCTTGTTCTGCTATAGATTAGTATATCATCAAGATACACTACTACAAACTTGCCAATGTAGTCCTGGAGAATTTCATTCATGAGTCTCATGAATGTGGAGGGGGCATTAGATAACCCAAATGGCATTACTAGCCACTCATAAAGACCCTCATTGGTTTTGAAGGATGTTTTCCACTCATCACCCTTATGTATTCTAATTTGGTGGTAACCACTCTTTAAATCTATCTTGGTATAGTACCTAGCTTCACCTAGAAAATCCATGAGATCTTCAATCCTAGGGATAGGGAACCTATACCTGATGGTTATCTTGTTGATTGCTCTAGAATCAGTACAAAGCCTCCATTCTCCTCCTTTCTTAGGTGCTAAGACAGTGGGTACTGCACATGGACTAATACTTTTCCTAATGAGACCTTGGTCAAGTAGTTCTTGAATCTGCCTGGCTATCTCCTCATTCTGTTGAGGTGTCATCTTATAAGCTGCCTTGTTTGGAAGGGTGGCTCCTAGTATCAAGTCTATCCTATGACTTATGGCTCTTTTAGGAGGTAAGGTTGCTGGTTGACCACTACTTACTATGCTCTCATAGGTCTGCAACAAGTCTTGAATCTCCTTGGGTAACTCTTGCTTTTCAGCTGCCTTCTCTTTGCTTACTTCTCTTGGCTTGATCATTACTGCATAGCCAACTCCTTCTCCTTCCTCCAAGGCCTTTAAGAACTCTTTTTCACTAGATATAAGCAGCTTAGAACCTGCTGTCTGCACCTCAATATCTTCTAACAAAGATTGAATCTTGTAGGTTACTTTGTCCTTCTTGAAGGTATATGAATTCTTAGCTCCATCATGCACAACTTGACGGTCAAATTGCCAAGGCCTACCTAGGAGCAAGTGGCATGCATCCATAGGTAATACATCACACAATACCTTATCTTTGTACTTGCCAATTGAGAACTCCACCCATGCTTGTTCATTCACCAAGACATGCTGACCCTTATTGAGCCATGTGACCTTGTAAGGATTCTTGTGAGGTATCCTTGTCAATTTCAGTTTGCTAACTGCCTCCTCTGACACAATATTGTCAATAGAACCTGAGTCTATGATCACCTTGCACACTTTCCCCATCATCTTGCATTTTATCCTAAACAAGGACCTCCTTTGGCTTGGCTCCTCTTTCACAGGTTCTTTGATTAAAGTCCTTCTCATCATGAGATTCTCACCTTCCTCTAAGTTCAAAGGTACTTCTGATTATTTATTTGCTGCAGTTGTCTCATCTTGAATCAGATTGGTTCTCCTATGTCCTCCATGAGAAGTGCTACCTTTCTCTGGACATCTATAGGCTGGGTGTCCCAATTGGTTGCAATGATATCATTTCATGTTGGTGAAGTAACTTCCTCTTCCTTGTCCACCACTTCTTCCTCTGGAGCTGAAACCTCTTCCTCTACCACCTCTACTAGAACTTCCCTCTTGCTGTTTTGAGAATCTGACTTCTCCTTGGGCTCTTGGCTCTGAACTTCTTCCACTGTAACTTCCTCTTTGTCCTCTGCTGTCTTTCCCTTTACCTCTACCTTTAGGATTTTGTTCCTACTTCTTTTTGCCTTTCTCCTCTATTTTCAAAGCCATTTGATAGCATTGGCGGATTGTTTTGAAGTTTACTAAGCTCATGTCCTCTTGGATAGACCACTTGAGTCCATTTAGATACCTTGCTAACTTTATGCTTTCATCTTCAACCACCTTTGATCTAAGGCACAATTTTTGAAACTCCTCTATATATGTTTGAACATCCATGTCTTTTTTCCTCAGATTGTGTCTTCTCCTGTGTAACTGGACTTCATAATCATCAGGGAGATAAGTCTGCCTTATCTTAGTCACCATTCCTCTCCATGAAACTATGGGACCTTTGCCTTCTTTCTCTCTTTCTGATTGTACAAACTTCCACCATGTGAGAGCTGCTCCTCTCAACCTTGACTTGGCCACCTTCACCTTTTGGGCCTCTGTTATTCCATCACACTCAAAGTGATTCTCAATGCTCTCAATCTAGTCCACAACTGAATCAGGATCCATTTGTCCACTGAAAAGTGGCACACCATCCAATGCTTTACCACTCAAGGCCTGCAATGCCTTCAAGAATGGTTCCTCTGCAAGAACAGGATCAGGCTTTGGAGCTTCCTCCTCTAATTCCACTTCTTTTTCCTTGGCTTCCTGCTCTTCCTTCTTCTTAATCTTGTCCTTCACATTATCTGCTGTTTATTGGACTTCATCTAGAAGTCTCTCCATCTGAGATATCCTTTCTCTGAGCAACTGGTTATCTTCCTCTTGCTCTTCTACCTTCTTTGCTAGCTCTGCATTTGTCACCATGGTTCCTTCCTCTGGTGTATTCTCTCCTACTGACTTAGTGGATTGGCTCATTAATCACAAGCCTTGAATCTAACTCAAAGCTCTGATACCAATATGGTGTATTATGAAACCTAAGCTTGCTTGCACAACCTTTTTGTAGACCCTTCTACTGTCTCCTTCCTAGAACCTGACTCCAATGGTTCTTGTTGAGCTTGGAAGACCAACCAAACCCTGCCCCAACTCTGCTCTATGAGTTTTCCACTTGTGCTTAGCTTAGGAAGATCAACACCTTCTTGCTGACTGCTTACCCTACCTAGGACTTAGAAAGATCTAAGTGCCAACATCTTCTACTGGTGAGAACTACTTGCAGGAGAGTTGAAGATACTGTCTCCATGCATTTTAGATCCATTTGTATGCATTTTGGTGGTTCTTTAGCTTCCACTTCACCCGATTCCAAAATCTTGCCTAGAAGAGGCCTAATTCCCATTAGCCCTTACGAGTCCCTTTTTCTCTTATCCTGCCCTTACTTTCCAAAGAACCCAACAAAAAAATTACATACTTTGACACCCTTTTTAAGTTTTTAAATCTTTCACAGGGTCTCAAGCTTCATACTGTACCGTACAGCTGATTCCTACATTCAAGGATTGCTAGGGCCAATAGACCTAACACCTAGGGTTTTCAGAGTTCCTTGCCAATTGCTCACTCCAGTGAGTTGTTCAAGCCTCATTCCTTTTCATTCTATCAAAATATGACCAAAACCTGCCTAATACTATACTGGTACCGTACTGTACCTTCTGCCCCTACCCGAGTTCTCAACTTTTCACTTCCCAAACTCCTAACCGAGTCGTAAAGCTCGCCTAGGGTTTGGTGTTATGACTTCTTGCTTGGCTCCTTGTATCTCCTAGTGCTAGGTATTTACAGAGGTGTGGCTCCCCCTCCATATCCTATTGGTCTCAGGAGATTCCCGTGGACAGAGATCATGGGGGAGCCATGAGAAATGAAACTAGACTGTCCAATACCAAGAAAAGACTCTACAACCTTAAGCAATGATCACAAAACACTAACCTAACTCAAAGCATCTTGACTACAGGAGGAAATACACTCTATAACATTCAAAAAACATAGAAATAGTGAGTAAACTGTATATACAATGGCTTTTGTACGACTGTCTCCCAAGAACTCAGATGAAACACAGGAAACACAGTCTTTCCTATACCCTGCACTGCAAAACTTAACTAAAAATTCCTATATTCAGATTCAATAACTATTTACAAAAGGAAAGATACTAGAATATATTAAATGAACTCTGTTCCAATACTAAATAAAGGCACGTAGATCATATACATCCTTGTTCTGAAAACACCCGGGGTTTTCAAACACAGAAAATATACAGAAAATCTGCTCACTGTTTCTATTATTCACTCCAAAATTTCATTACAATCCAAAATATCTACTATCTACGAGCCATTACATTCATTTTGATGCCATATCCATAGTTTAAGGGCAGTTGATCGGCATTTTCCCTGATTTCAAGGGAAACCAACAGTTAGGTTGCATGCAAATGTGCAATATCCTTGCAACTTCGCAACCACCCTACATTTTAGGATCTCCAACACCTTGTTTCCAAATCAAACACCTCCCTAACTCTCCATTAGCATCTTCTACCAACGAGGATGTGTTAAGCACACACATAAAGCTTCATATCTTAACATATGCTATCCAAATCTAAATAAAGCAGAATTTAACAATAAGATAAACTAATGAATATTTTAGTCCTAGTGACTAATTCTCCACACACACAATACATTCTAAAGGTCCAATCCAAACACTCAAACATTCCTAACTTGGCTAAAGTCAGTACAAGCCAAAATTGCAAACAAACATGGAGGAGTTAAGCCAAGGTGCTCCTGCACCACCACCTTAACTTCTATGCAAATCTACAACCTAGCCGTGTAAATCACACACAAGAAGAGGGAAAAATGTTGTGGGGGTTAGTGAACTTGGTCAAACCCCTTGTTGGTAATTAAACCTTGAAATGAAAGAAAATATAGAAGGAGGATGATGAATGAACAAAGAACAATGTTGCAACTCAACAAACCCTAGAAATAAGGTGTTGCACACATGTAAGTAATGGCTCCAATGGATGTAGACTTGGAATCTTGCTTGATGTTGTTAGATCTTGAATGAAGCACTTGCTTGAAACACAAACTGTACATCACAAATTTTATCTCTAAAACAATATGATGCAAGAAATCTTTGACATGATGGATGGCACTTGAAGAATGCTCTATAATGATTGATAATCTTCCCTTGAAATTCCTTGAATTCTCCTGTAAATGCTGAAATTCTCGTGTGAACTCTTGAATGCTTGTAAAGTTTTCTAGGTGAGAATATGAGTGAAAGAACCTTGTATTCATAGTTAATAATGCAAGAATTCCCAAATTACCAAACTACAAGTTGACATTAGATTTAGGAGAATAAAATATTTCCATAAATTTAATTTAGATTTAAATTTTGGTCACATGGGACTCATTTGCCCAAGGTGGTGAATTAGTCCCATCACACATAATGTATGGGACCAAAAATGAAAAATGCTTAGAAATGTGTGAAACTTGCATCAAGTCCAAAAATACCTAGGTGGAAATCATTTTCCCACGGTGGAAAATGAGTCCCAAACACTAAATCTAGGCCACACAAGCAAAGAATACATGAATTATGATTGGTTACTAATTGGTGTCAGGATTATCCTCAAAAGCCTAGAGGAATGTGAAAGTGTGTTACAACACTTTAACAAAACTCTAAATAAGGCAAGGTCAAGATTAATTATGATTAAAAATATGTTTATATGCTTAGTTAATTGATAAAACCATATAAAAGAGTGAAATTGTGTTACAACGCTTCAAAATACTTTTTCCAGGCACCATTAAATTCCATTGGTTCAAAAGGGTCCAAGACCTAATGTGAATGTGTTATCCACATTACAACACTAAATCAAGGAAACATTAAGCCAAAATCCACAAGGAGAACCCAAACAAGTGCGAAAAATGTCAAAGGACCCTTTTTTTGACACTATATTTAGCCCCCACTTTAGTGAGAGGGTGAACCTACTTCAAACTCACACTAAATTAGACAAACACACAACAAGAGGGGTTCTAATGAACTAATGCTAGCAGGATGAGACGACAATGATCAAGAGGGGTGATCAAGCCCCCAAGACCAAGATCCCATGGCAAACCAATATAAGCACAAAGAAATGTACATGAAAATGATATAAAGAAGAACGACAATGCCAATCATACACTACCAAAGATGAAAATGGAGAAAATAAAAGAATCGGATCAAGCTTTGACTTGTCCATCATGTTGTGGATCATATCTAGGTTGTTTTTCTCGAAAACACATACTCACTTTGAGGCAACAAAACTCTTGGTTTTCCACTGGGTGAGAAGTCCTAAATGGTGAGAAACATACACTCATGAATGGTATGTACTCACACACACGCAAGTGGCTATGGGGAAATTCATGCCTTGGATTGGGCTTCCCACTCAACCATACCAAAGTTATACCTTCTGATAACTTTAATTAGGTGTCACACAAAAATTATTTTCTAGCCTCATGAGGAAAGAAAAACTTCGTATGCCTAGAGCCCATGAACAAACGCAATGGCTCCACATGCATGCAAGTTGTATTATGCAAGGTTTCCATATAACAAAAAATGAAAAATGGAACATGCAAAGAATGTTCAAAGGAGTCTTGCTTAGTTCATGCGAGGTCTTTGACTTAGGGAACATTGTGCCTAATGTCTCCAAGAGAGAACAAATAAAAGAATATAAAATTCACAACTTAGGGGATGTAGTGTGTCGCATCAAGCCACTAAGAGGAATGTAATATGTTAAGAGAGATCACGCTCTTGCAAGAAATCATACCCAATTTCATCCACAAAGCAAAAAAAACATCATATGAAATAAGAAAACTGCACCAAGAACCATGAACAATAATAATGCCAATGTATTCCCCCACTTTAAAGGAATTTCTACACACCATGTTGTGAGAAATTACTTTAAAGTAGCAAACGATAAATGAAAATAGAAAAGGAAGACATGAGATCCAACTTGGAAAGCCCTATGCCAAGTCATATGTTTCCAAGTGAAGCTACGTCATGCAAGAGAAAAAGAAAAGAGAGGGGTTGCCCCCAAAATGAAAACACAAAACACATAAGGGATATATGGATTTGGGGTCAGTATGTTCTTTGCTGCAATGTTATTTAGAGAGATCGAAATTGTCATCATCCCCCAAATACACATAGAACTAGATGAATGACACAAAGAGAGTGAAAACAAAGAAAAACTTTTTGGGTCAACATGGAAGAGACATAGGGTGTCTCGACGCCTTGCATCATCCCAAAAAGTAAAACAAAAGACCAATGAAAATAAAAGGAAAAAGAAAAAGGAAAAGCTTTTGGGTCAACATGAAGGAGACATGAATGTATCGATGCCTTGTGTCATCCCCAAAAGGAAAACATAAGAAAAATGAAAAGAAAAGGAAAAAGAAAAAGGAAAAGCTGTTGGGTCAACATGAAGGAGACATGAATGTCTTGATGCCTTGTGTCATCCCCAAAAGGAAAAAATAAGAAAAAAGATAAAGATAAAAAGTGAAAGTGATGCATGACATACAAAAGAATGAAGGTATAAATAGAGGAATGACACAACTTAGATAAAGAGAACATAAACAAAATGTAATGGGGGATCACATTATGCAGATGCAATCACAAAAAAGAAAAGAAAAAGAAAATGCAAAAGACTAGTAAGGAAAATGTGAGACAAGCTATGAGCAAGTCATACACCTCCCAATCATGTTTTTTGTATGTCAAGGGTGGTAAACTAGCCAAATCAACAAGAGAAAGTGTCAAACTAGGAGAAGCACCCAAAGATTTGTCATTTAAGCTCATTGAAGAGGAGAACAATGTACTCAGTTCATTATGCACCTCTTCGTCAATTTTAGCAACCTTGTCATCATCATCTACGTTGATCACAATAGGAGGTCAAATGATAATTTCCACAGAGGAGTTCAACTCTTGTTGTGGAAATTGCATTGAGTTTTCTTATTTTGGATGGGGAGGAGGGTCATCGTGCATTGATTTAGTCAAGTTCAGATTTTTATTTTCTTCGTTTAATTCTTCGTGTAACCTATGAGCAAGAGCACAACATCTTCTCCTACACTCTCTAGCACCTATATTTCTTTTGGTTTTGTTTTCAAGTTGTGTTTGTGTAGGAGAGGGTTGATCAGTTGTACATTTCTTTATCTCCCTAAGGGGAGGAAAAAAAGGAACCACAGGAGGTTGTTCATCCACTTTCTCTTTGGCTTTGTAAACTTGTTTTATTTTGGGAAGTGTGACGGGGTTGTTTTCTTTGTCTCCTGGTATTTTGGAGGATGTAGGTGTAGTTTCTATTTTTGGTTGGTCTTGGTTGTTTGGTTCTTGTTTAGGTTGAAGCATGATTTCATATAGGATGGTAGGCCTAGATATGAATTGGGACATGTTTCAGAGAGATAGTTTTGGTATCTTCTTTGCCTTTAAATTTTGATAAGACAAGAAAAAGAAGTCTTCTCTTGGCTTGATAGGTTCCGTGGGCTCAGGCCAAAAGGCATCTAGGAAAAATTTTCCTCTAAAGGATAAAGGGTTAAAGCCACTATGGTGAATAGTGAATATTTTATTGTCAAAGGGAATCTTTAAGCATTTATGCAAACTGAAGGGAAAAATTTGATGGAGTGAAGCCATGGGTGGCCTAGCATCATATGAAATTGGTCCAACTATGGGATGATCGAGAATGTGACATATAATGTTTTTGGTCCTATTTGTAATGGTAGGGTGATCAATCCTATTGTAGGGAATGCAAAGCCATTGTGTGTATTGATCCATGCTTTTGGTCTATTATATTCATCTTGATAGAGTTCATGCAAAAGTAGAATTTCTTCGGTGATCACATTCTCTCCATAGGCATAATCTATTAGTATTCCATTAGTGGGCTTGTCATAGATATAGCCAACTATGTAGAGAAGACCATTGGGAAAATGTTTAAGTATATCCTTAGAGAAGAAAGCAATGTCAAGAGGACTCTTAGGTCAACCCTTACAAGGGATGATGCCTATTGACCCTATCATTTCATCTCTAGTATTGATATTGGTAGCATTATTTAAAACAAAAGCATTGTTTTCATCATCCGTATCAACATTCATCACATCATTCTTTGTAGTTTCATTGGCTTTGACAAATGAAATATTGTGTTTGGGAATTAGGTTGGTAAAAAATTGCAAATTTTAGTTCGAAGGGACAAGAAACTTATTTCCTTGATCACTAACACCTCTAATGGATAGATGACCAAAATCAATGAGGTCTTGCACAAGACGTTTAAGACACTTGCAATGGTTTGTTTCATGTCCATTTTGTTGATGGTAGTGGAAATAAGCATTTGATTTGAAGCTTAGGGGTAAAGGATTAGTAGGGTTAGTTTTTTTGATAGGTGGCAAGGTAATCATTTGTTGTTCTAGGAGTTGGGACATTGTATTATGGAGGGTATCGAGCAAGGGAGTGAATTGTATTTTTGGATCTCCATAACTAAAGGGCATCAAGGATTTGACAATAGCTACTTGGTTGTTGAAATTTTGAGTTGGTTGTTGAGGGGGGCTGAATTGAAGGAACCAGGCTTTATTTTTATGTCTAAAAGGTTGGGGATTGTTTTGGTTTGCAGGATTGGATCTCTCAATTTAGCTAGAAGTGGACCTTGTATCTCAACTATTAACCGAATGTATAAGAGAAAATTTGCACCTCATGTGAAAATCCCCTTTTTCCCTTTATCCACCTTAGAAAACCAAGTTCTGAGGGTTAGTTCCACCTAAATCCACTGCTTGCATCACACTTGGAACCTGTTTTGAGTGTCGGTGGAGGAATTTCTGTCGGGGATGTTCATGCGGTGCACTTAAGTCCCTAAAAATTCCCACGTATGGAGCCTGCAGAGGTGTTACACTTCCCATTGGGGGTCAATTTGTAATGCCCTCCTCGGCTGACTAACTCGAGTATGGCCATTTTCTTCATCTCCCCTTCAAATTCACTCCTATATGCATTTCATCTTCTACACATCCCTTCACATCTTCTAAGAACTTCTTCACTTCATTCACAAGCTTCAAAATATCTCCACAAGCTCTAAGCAACTTCTTCACCATCTCTTCAGTCTCCAAACACTTTACACTTCATAGCACCAACATCAACACTCCACCACTTTAGTAGAGAAAGTGTGGACCAAAACACCATTGTAGCAGAGGCTTTAGTTTCTCTCATTTTGTCCCCCATCAGCCTTGAGCGCTTTTGGTGGAGGTGGTAAGATTTCACTCCTCTCCTTTATTACTTGGTTGAGTAGCATAACACTGTTTTGTAGTGCTTTAAGTGCTCTTTACTTCATTTCTACTTTTTCTCTATCTATTTGGATATCCATGGAGGTGGGAAAACTGAAACGGGGTTTGACTAAGGCAGGCCCCTATACAGACACCCAACAATTTCTTTCTTCCTCTTGTGTGTAGGTATTGAAGACACTCATGAGTTGGAAGCTTCATCACTTGCACGGTTGTAAGTATTTCCTTTCTTCTCCTTATCTTTATCATCTCTATTTCACTTCATTTCAGTCCTATTTCTTCCTGTTGCTTTCTTGTATTCTAGAAGTTCTCAGGAATCAGAGTGTAAGTCATCACTTAGCTATTTTCTAAGACATTCTCATTTTTTGGTCTATACGAGATGCCAACGCACCTCTGGGACTCTAGCGCACTACACTATCATCCATTTTCTACGCTCCCATCCTTTGGTCCAGAGCTTGTCAGTTTGTCTAGAAAATCCCTGTGACATGCTCTTTCAGATTCTAAAACTTTTGCGCCATTCCATTGAGGTAGATTAGGACAGTTCACCCCGTGAGGCTCTTTGAATGAAGATAACTCGTGAGTAGTGAATCCCCATCTTCTACACCGAATTTTGATAATCATAGAGGGTAGTGCATAGGTTCATGAAGGAGGGGAATTTCATCATGGTCAACTTGTCTTGAATCTTAGTTTGTAAGTTTTCTATAAACATCTTTTGAAGGTGTGGGTCTAGGACCTTGGCATCGATTTAGGAATTGAGAAATGTATAGCGTGAGATAAAATCAACTATCTTTTAGTCCTCTTTTTGCTTGCATCACATTAGATCATCCAAGGTCATCTTGGGAGTCATATGCACTTATAAATGGTTTACAAATACCTCAACAAGTTCATTGAATGAATGAATTGAGTTATTCGGTAAAGAAGAAAACCATTCCAAGGCAGTGTCTTTCAATGACCTTGGAATTTTTTTTCCAATAGTTTATCATCAAGGACAAAGTCACTACACAAGGTAGTTTAGGAATTAACATGGTTATAAGGATCTCCCTTCCCTCCATATTTCTCAAATCTATACACCTCTACACCTTGTGGAATCAATGTTCATAATATCTCCAAGAACAATGGACTAATTTTGACATAATATGTGGGTGGGCCATTTTGATTTTGGTTGCTGGTGGAAATTTTCTTTTGAATGGATGAAACAATTTGGAAAAGTTTTGTTATGAGAGGGTCATTTTTGGTGTTATGAGATGGAAGTGAAAGTGGTGATGGAGTGTATGTGGTCATAGGACAAGTGAATGGAATGTTTATAGATGGTAAGGTACGAGATATAATGTGTGATTCCACATAGGAACTAGGGATGCTACCAGGAATACCCTGGGAAGGAATCACATTACTAACTTTTTGTGTTATTGTTGTGACTTAGGGAGTGGTATAGGTAGGGATTGAGACTATTGTTGTGGGAGGAGGAGTTTTAGTTCCTCCTTGGCTTGTTACATTGCTTGTGGGTAAAGAACAACTAGTGGTTGGGGAAAGATGCTTGCCAAATATTTGAACTTCTTTTTTCATAAGGTCAAGGCCATCGTCCCTTTCAAATGTGCGTTGAATTTTTTATATGGTAGGAATTGTAGTAGTTGAAATTTTTTCGAGGCTTATTTCATGTTGTAAGTTTAATAGATCCTCATGGGTGTGAATTATGTTTTCTTGCGGGATTGTATCATTCCTTATTTCAACTTGCATGCAATTTGAAGGAAAAGAGATACTAAGGGTGTTATCCACATGCCTAGTGTACTAGTGCCAATACTAGGAGTGGAAGCTCTAGATAACCCAATATCCACAACGATTGTGCTATCGTGGGATGACATGAGTCTCAAACTTCTTCTCACTAATGTATTAGAAATAGGACACCAAACACTCATGCAAAGGCCACTAAATGTGGGGTGAATGCAAATGCAATGTAAGCTAAAGAGAATGAAATGATTATAACTGAAATTTTGGAAAGTAACTAAAATGTAGAAATAAGCAGAAACTTAGAAACTGAACTGTAAATGCTAGAAAATGCAGTGAAAAATATGGAAAGGGATTGATTCACCCAAGGTGGTGAATGAGTCCAAGTGCTAAATTTTTTGAAGATTTTCAAAAAATTTGAATTGAATTTTATGCTTTTTATGTTTTATGATGCAAATCTGAGATGCAAATGCAAAATTTACTGATTTTCAATGAATTTAAGTGCAATAATGCAAGATAAATGAGATTTTCACTAATGCAAATTTTGAAACCCTAGGATGCAAATTAACTAATGCAAAATGCAATGCAAAGTTAATCTAAGATGTAAATGAACTCCAAATGATGTTCTATATGTAGGTTCACCAAATGAAATGATGAAAATTGGTGAGGGGTTTTCTTTCACTTCTGGGGTTTTGGACCCAAAAGGAAAAAGACCAATTTCCAACCTTTCACTCAAGAACAAATCCTTTAGATTTCAATGCAAAGGAGATTGAAATCTGGAAAAGGGAAGGTTCTAGAGATTGAATGATGTATAATGAGGGGTTCACCACCAAGTGTAAACTTGGAAAAGACAATATGCTAGAAAACATAATGTGATATGAAAACAAATGCTAAATGATCTAAACAGATGAACAAACTGTAATGAAAAGTTATGAAATTGTAAGTGTGCACCTAGAAGACTCAAGAAGGTAGAATGGATGTTTGGATCACTAAATTTTTTGATGTTGAAGCTGACTAGGACTCATACGCTAGGTTGGGAAAATCAATCCAGTTTCTGGGAAAATGCATAGGAGCAAGTTTTAGCCAAAAGCGTATCCAAATCTGTAAAAATATTGATCAAGCCTGTATAGTGGGACTTATTCTCCAATAGTGGAAAATCAATCCACTTATGGTTACCTAAAAATTCTGAAGTGGATTTTGTGCCTCTCAGTCTACTTCACTTTTCCTAACTGGTTTCCAGATCTGAAACTGCAAAATACCACATGTAGGTCTTCTCCAAGCTTCTCCAAGGTTTTATGACAACTTTGATAACTTTGAGGGATTTGACAACTTTTATCCACCTTAACTTCTTGGAAAATCTGCAACCTAGCCCTACAAATCACACACAGGAAGAGGGAAAAATGTTGTGGGGGTTAGTGAATAGGGGTTTTCCTTAGTCAAACCCCTTGTTGGTAATTAAACCTTGAAATGAAGGAAAATATAAAAGGAGGATGATGAATGAACAAAGAACAATGTTGCAACTCACCAAACCCTAGTAATAAGGTGTTGCAAAAATGTAAGTAATGGCTCTAATGGATGTAGACTTGGAATCTTTCTTGATATTGATAAATCTTGAATGAAGCACTTGCTTGAAACACAAAATCTACATCATAATTTTTAGCTCTAAAACATGATGCAAGAAATATTTGACATGATAGATGACACTTTGAGAATTCTCTATAATTCTTGATAATCTACCCTTGAAATGCCTTGAATGCTCTTGTGAACTCTTGAATGCTTGTAAAGTTTTCTAGGTGAGAATATGAGTGAAAGAACCTTGTATTTATACTTAATTATGCAAGAATTCCCAAAATTACAACACTACAAGCTAACATTAGATCTAGGACAATAAAATCCTGCCACAAATTTGATTTAAATTTGAATTTTGGTCATATGAGACTCATTTTCCCATGGTGGAGAATGAGTCCCATACACTAAATTTGGGCCACACAAACCAAGAACACCTGAATTACGATTGGTGTCAGGATTATCCTCAAAAAGATGCAATAAATGAGGCTTGTGGATGGAAAATAGGGCCAATTAAAGCATTTAAGAAAGCCAAATTGTTAATGACAATCCTAGAGGAATGTGAAAGTGTGTTACAACACTTTACAACACTCCAAATAAGGCTAGTTCAAGATTAATTATGATTAAAAATATATTTATTATGCTTAGTTAATTGATAAAACCCTAGAAAAGTGTGAAAGTGTGTTACAACACTTCACAACACTTTTTCTAGGCACCATTAAATTACATTAGTTCACAATGGCCCAAGACCTAATGTGAATGTGTTATCCACATTACAACACTAAATCAAGGAACATTAAGCCAAAATCCACGAGGACCCAAGCAAGTGCGAAAAATGTCAAAGGACCCTTTTTTCAACACCACAAAAGGATATTCACAAGATGAGGGGATAGATTTTGAGGAAACATTTACTCCTATGGCTAGATTGGGAACAATGTTTCTAACATTCTCTACTCATAAGAAGTTCAAACTATATCAAATGAATGTGAAGTCTACTTTCCTAAATGAAAACTTAAAAAAGGAAGTCTACATAGAACAACCAAAAGGTTTTTAGCTATCAGAAGAAGAAGATTATGTTTGCAGATTAAAGAAATCATTGTATGGTATAAAATAGGCACCTAGAACATGGTATTCAAGACTATACTAGTACTTCCAATGAGTATGATTTAAGAAGGGGTTTGCAAACAAAATTCTATACTTTAACTTATAATTTGAGCATATGATAATTTTTTGTGTATGTAGATGGCATCATCTTTGGTGGTAGCAATGATAGAATGTGTAAAGATTTTTCTACTCAAATGAAAAATGGATTTGAGATTTCAATGCTTGGAAAATTTTATTTCTCCCTTGGTCTATAGATAGCACAAACTAATGAAGGAATGTTTATATCTCAAACCAAGTATGCTAAGGAAATGCTCAAGAAATTTGGGATGGAGGATAGCAAACCAGTTGGTACCCCCATGATAACTGAATGTAAATTGAGCAAGATAGATGAATCCCTAGATGCAAATCAAACCATGTATAGATTGGTGATAAGTAGCTTTCTATACCTAACTACATCAAGACTGAATATCATGCAAGCAATGTGCATGGTTGCAAGATTCCAAGCTACTCCTAAAGAGTCTCATGTCAATGCAATGAAAAGAATTTTTAGATACATCAAGAGTACTATTGACTATGGACTGTGGTATCCCAAAAGTGAAGGTTTCAGTTTGAAAACATATACAAATGTTGATTGGGCTTGAATTTTGGATGATAGAATAAGCTCAAGTGGTGGTGCATTCTTCCTTGGAAACAAACTTGTTTCATGGTTGAGAAAGAAGCAAGAGTTAGTTAATCTTCCAACAATAGAAGCAGAGTTTGTGGTAGTAGCGGCATGTTGTACTTAAGTGTTGTGAATGAATCAAACACTTAAATACATCAAGGTAGAGTACAAAGAACCTATCTCTATTCTTTGTGACAATTCAAGTGCTATAAATATATCAAAGAATCAAGTGATCCATTTTAGGACTAAGAATATATCATTGAAGTATCACTTCTTAAGACAAAAGGTAGTAGATCAAGAAGTTAGCATGGAATATGTGCCTTGTATTTTTTTATTTTTTATTTTCTTTCACTACCGAGATGCCTATTTGCCAAGTTTTCACCAGGGTAACCATTTTTCAAGACTTTTTCTACTATTTTTGTATTTCTTCAAGACTTTTTCTGCTATTTTCGTATTTCTTCAAGACTTTTTCTGATGTCATTTTTTGTATTTCTTCAGGACTTTTTCTGATGTTTTCGTATTTCTTCAGGACTTTTTCTAATTTTTTTTTATTTCTTTAGGACTTTTATAGATGTTTTTGTATTTCTTCAGGACTTTTTCTAATGTTTTTGTATTTCTTCAAGACTTTCATAGATATTTTTGTATTTCTTCAGGACTTTTTTTGATGTTTTTGTATTTCTTCAGGACTTTTATAGATGATGATAACTGCTTCAGACATAATAATTTTTCAAATGCATGTTGTTGATGGGTTGTTTACATATTCACCAAACCTCTTCCAAAAGAGTTATTTGAGTACTTGAGGAAAAAATTGGGAGTGGTTGCTCTTGCCTCACATCACTAATTCTTATTGATAAGGAATGAGTCAGGGGGGAGCTTCGCAAGAATATTTATATAGACCTAGAAGAAATAAGAAAATTCAAGTTAGGTATGATTGGTTTTACAAATTTCTAATGACTTGATGGTTGCCGATATCATGGAAACACTCCTTTATTTGAAAAAGGGGTAAAAAATTGAAGTCCCCAACAAATTCATATCAGATTGGTAGAAGAAAAAGGGGAGAGTATATTTGGTATCAATAAAAGTAGGGTGTCCTAAAGAGTCCCTTTTCCATTGATGTCAAAGGGGGAGATGAAGTTGAAATTCTCTAGCAATTGAACCTTGACTGCTAAGGGGGAGAACTATTTCAAATGCTCCTTATTTTTCAAAGGGGGAGAGAGTTGCAAAATGCTCTATATGTTCAGGGAAAAATGAGATATGCCTAAGAAGGAGAATGGTTGTTGTGTAGAATTGTCAATGTCAATAAATGTGTAGAGCATTCTATTGGTCTAGAGCATTTAGTTTTTCCATCAATGATAAAGGGGGAGATTGTTGGAAATATGATTGGAATTGATGTTAAAATGGCATCTCATTGATGTCAAAAGGGCATCATATAATGTAATTGATGATAGTGGATTAGTCTTAGGTTTTTTGGTGAAGTAAGATGGAGAGAAGAGCATTTTTTGCAAAGTTTCTCAAAATATTGCAACATTGTCATGCAATATTGACATGTTATTGCAGAGGTTGTTTCTAGAATTCTATGGAGAAAAATAATGGTAGATCTGATGTGGTTTTCTTGTGCTCATTTTAGTGGTATGATCTACATGATCAAAGCTTTCAAATGGATCTCAAAATTGAATTATATTTTCTCTCAACCATTATTAGAGTTTAGTAGAGAAACCCTAAGTGTTTCAATCATGGCACCCAACATAATTTCTATTTTGATGTTGAATGGCTATTACCAATAGCTTATGTTATGACTTAAGCCTTTGAAGTCATGTAGATACTATCCCCTCAACCTAGGTATTACTAGTTCGATAAGTAGTGTTTGACTTTAATATTTCCTAAGTCTAGTGGCAAATATTTTATCAAACATGATCAATAGTTGAGATTGGTGATTGATCATTGGGAAACTTTTGAGCACTTGCACTACTCAAAAGGTGAAAATTGCAATTGTCTGTGGAAGCGCAGAAATGTGAAACATGTCTCGATGGGACTAAGCTTAAGGTTATTTTCTCAGGAAGATCAACAGTTGGTGTTGCATCTAAGAAGGATCAACAATTGTTGTAATATTGTTGTTTTGGATAGCTTTGATAGGGTTGTTTATGTGATATGCAGAAAGGTGACAATTGGCAGAATGCATATGTCATACATTGAATATTAGACGATGTCTACTATTCTGTAGGAAAATTAAGGGGTTTGTGTTTATGAACAGTGATGAACTAGAATGATGAAACATGTCTAAGGAAATAGATGAAACAATTTATTGCATTGTAGAGGCTATATGCATCACATTTTAATTCCTTCAAGCACAAAAATTGTACTAAGAAAAAGTAAAGTGATAACAATCAATGATGTAGATTTAAAGAGAACTAATCTTACAACCATGTTTTAAATGTTGAGAGTTCAAATGATAACCATCAGATCATGGCACGAAGTTGAAGATTGATGACCAAAATTCAAAATTGAATTCTTTCAATGGATAGACCATAAAATGCAACAAAATAGTTGAAATAGTTACAAATCGACATAAGGAATGGAATTAATTGTTGTAACCACCCCAACTATAATTTTAATTGGTAATTGAAAGGTATGGTTGGTGACATCATAACATAGTCAGCTACAAATAAAATTTAGTTCAATCATGCAAGAAAGGGAATTTAATGTGTATTTGAATAGGGTTTGATAGTTGTTTAAAATAGAAAATTAATTGAATTTGGTTGGTGATGCATGGTTCGAGGTAGAGATTTCTTTTCGATGAAGAAAAAGAGAGATTAGTATATCATAAAAGTGTGTGTAGTGTTGTGAACACAAAGTAGGTGAATGTTGCAAAAAGTGACCTTGACTATAACATAGAGAGCATCATGAAAGGTATGTTTTCAAAATTGTAGAGGTGAAAAGTAGAGTAGAGAAAGGGGGGAGAGGAGCATAGCAAATATATGAGTTGTTGAGATAGTAGCAATAGATAGAATGCTTGCCAATAAGCAATGTAGAGTTTGAGAAATTGTAGAATAAGTATGTAACATAGAATTGGATTCATTTATAAATCATTTGTAATTAGGAGTTGTTGCTTCATAATTTCATTGTAATTTTGATTGTTTGGTGCCATTAGAAAGTTGAGTGGGCACTGCTTAGTTAGGGAGAGGGTGCTTCCTTAGAGTTGGTGCTCTTAAATCAAGGGTCTAGTGTCTCCTTAGGGTTGGTACCCTTAAACTTTATAATCAGTGAGGTTCTATTGTGAGGCTGGATTAGTACAATATTTCCTAGAAGCTATTCTCATTGTGGTTTTTTCCATGTTGGGTTTTCCACATATATCTGCTATTATGTGCTTGTGCATGTGTGTTGATCTCTCTACATATATATACTTTTATATTGGTTGAATTTTTTTAAAGAAATAGTTTTAATTTATCTATTGATTCACCCCCCCTTAGTAGATAGTTGTGTTCCAACAAATTTGATGAAATATTTCACACTGATTGTGAGTTTTATTTATTTGGTGACTCTAATATATGTTTTCCATATGATGATATGTTTTAGTTAGTATCTAATGGAAAAGTACAAATTGATATTAATAGCACTGATAGTGGCTAGTTCAATGATAAATACAAAAATATGTTCAAAATTTTTAATGGTAGTGTTGGTAAATAAGGAACTTATGGAATCATGTTCAAATAAGACTGTACCATAGATTTTTGGCATCCTAATCCTTTCTAACGCTTCTAGGGTTTTTCACCTAAAAGGATCTAAAGAAGGGACAAAATGGGCAATGCTACACTCAAAGTCAATGAAATATGGGTGGGATAAGGATGCAATATACCTAGATGCAATGTTTGAATGCAAGAAACTAGTAAGATTAATTGTTTAATGAATGAAAACTAAGGAAATGAAGAATGTTTGAAAACACATTGTGTAGTAAAAAAATACTTAGAAATGAATGCAAATTGCAACAAAACTTGATGAAACTGAAAGTGTGCACCTGGAATATGGATGGAGACTAGAAATGGCTTCTGGAATGCTATTGATCTTGGTTTTCAAGCCTGGTAGGACTCAATCACCATTCTGGGTCAATCAGTTCTAGTTCTGCAAAACTGTGTCAGAACTTGTTTTAGACAAAAGGGTATCTAAAAATGCAAAAAAACAAAAAAAGAACTTGGAGTGGAACTCATTCACCACCGATAGTGAATGAGTCCACTTTTTAATTTTTGAATATTCAAAGGTGGAATCTAGAGCTCTCGATTTGTACTTTGATTCTCTGTAGGTGTTTGCTTCTGAAACTCTGATTTCTAAACTTGAAAGTGAGTTTTTATTGATATTTTGACTTGATTAATGAAGGGAAGACTTGAACAACCTTGCAATTCAATCTTCAATGATTTCCAAGCCTCTAAGATGCCTAAATATGCAAACACACAAGAAGAGAAGGAGAAATGTTGAATGTTAGGGCATGGGGGTTTGCCTTGGTCAAACCCCTTTTAGGTAATTAAACCAAAATGATGAAAGAATGGAATGAAACATGAAATAATGGAGTTGATTACCTTTCCATGATGTTTGATCTTGAATTTTTGTAGAAAAACATGAGGAATTTGCTCTTGAAGGTCTAAAAATTGAGATCTTGGTGATTTGAAATGATAAAACCCTAAGTTGCTTGACTTGAGATGGAAGATTGGTGGATGAATGAATGATAAGAGATATGAATTAGGGTTAAAATACTTATATTTATATGCATTTCACCTATTTTACTTGTTAATACCTCATCACTGAGGCCAACATGAAGTAAGATTAAACTTAAATTTCACTTTTTTCTCACTCAAAGGTCAAAATTGGGCCAAATGGGACTCATTCACCACCCATGGCAAATGGGTGTTGGAAAATGCAAGGATAGACAACTGAGAGGGGGGGTGAATTAGTTGTCACAAAAAATTAAACTTTACAAACCTTACTTAACTTTAATCTCAGATCTGATGAATAAACTATTAACCATAAACAACTAACACATCAGAGAGACAAATAAAACCAATATTTTTTACATGGAAACCCTGTTAGGGGAAAAACCACGATGGATGTCAGTCCACAAGATTATACACTATTAAAATTTTAAAAAATAATAATAAGGGGAATGCACATGCATTTAGGCTCACTGCCGAGAGCTCACTACTCAATCACAAATAGAAGACTCACTATCTTACAGAAAGATTCAGATTAAAACCACCCAAAAATTTGAACTGAGAGAATGGCTTATGTCCAAGCCTGATTCTAGTTCCAATTAGGAACAATACTTCTGCATACTTCACTTAACCTTCTACTCACTTTCTCTTCAATGATATTCACACTTATGGACACAAGAGCACACAACGCATACTCAACACACTAACCACACTTCACATACTCCACAAAATTTCTTCTTATATATCTGCCACAAATATTTCACCATAACAAAGTCGGCTAGAGGAAAACAATATATTTTCAATGTCGGCTTAAATTCACAATTGAATTTTTCAATGTGCACCCAGCAAGGTCGGCCAAAACATAGTGGGAACCCAAATTTCACTTCTCCAAAACAAGAATACTCCAATTAATCATGACTCAAGCATCCACAACATGCTAGCATCAACATGTCGGCCAAGAACAAGAAAAACTAGACATGCACAAGAAAATATTTCCAATCACATGCTTCATCGGATCATGTGGATGTACCACAAAGATAGAGGATGAACTAGAGGCATCTGAAAACACTAATAAATAGAAAAGAGACATCTGTGACAACCGAGATAACTAGGAACATACAATCTTCACTCAACAACTCTGACAGAGACAAGCAAAACACTGTCAGACCACCACTTGCACATAAGTTCATGTGGAGCTCTGAAAATTTTGGTAGATGATCTAGACATACTCAACATTAAACCCTTTTATCCAAAATAACTAACCTTTTACGTACATAATGTAATGCCTTCATGACCTGCACAGTTCCACTAGGAACTTGGAACACATTCACTTATAATTTTCTCAATATCCTCGACATATACAACACTTAGAGTATGAAACACTAATATTTTTGACATCAATGAAAACCACATATTAGAATCACATCACATCACCCAACAATTTCCCAACAATTGGTCCCATAGGGTCCATTTTTCCAGCTAAGATGCCGAGAGATAAGGAAATAAGGTTTAAATTGCAACTTTGTTAGTTATTTGATCAATTTATGCCTCGGGATGCACAATGTGGGGTAATAGGGGCCTATTAGTGATGATGTAAAGGTCAATTAGGGATTGGAACACATAATTTAATGTCAAAGTGTGATTAAATGCACTTTACAACACTACAATGAGGTCCACATAGCATAGGAAGGCACAAGAACTAATGTGAATGTGCAAGACACATTACAATACTAGTTTAACATTAACTTTAGGTTATAAAACTTCTATATTGATGTGATAATGTTATTAAACATATTTTATAATGTTGAATTAGGGAGAAATGGGTTCATTAAGTCTAGAAAAGCATGAAAATCCATTACAACACTTTACACCACCTTTACAAGACATCATTAAAAGCATGTTATTTGATTTACAAGGGTCCAAGTCCTAGTGTGGATGCATAAAATTCCTCACGACACTTGAATCAAGGCCTCATTAAGTTCAATTTATCATGAATTATTCCCATGTCAAGCAACATGTCCATTTTTCTACGGTACAAAGACTTAGGCTAGTTAGTAGAGAATAGAGTGTTTGAAAAAGGTAAGTATTGGTTCTTTATTTTTAGGGGCTAGAGGCCACCAATTGGAGTTTGAAATAAGAGAAATCAATGCAAATTGGAGAAATTACAAGGTTTATGAATGTGGCACATGGTCTACACCCTAAACAGATTTGAAATATTGTCATAATTCACTAAAGCATGCATCCCCAAAAAGGATCCACTATTGGCACCTATAAATTTGACGAATTTCTAGTGCTTAGTTGTTCTTATATTGGTGATAAAATCCTATTCCCAAGCCATGTGGTGACATGATTAGTTAAAAATTTTGGTATTAAAATCTGCTAATCTCAAGATCATCATGAAATTCCCTTTGGCATAATGATTTTATAGCTCACTAAGAGTATGTAAACTTAGTTTGGTGGAATTCAAATGATTTTTGAGGAAAATTTTAATGTCTCACCATTTTGGAGTGGGTTTAGAGGGTCCTATAAATTTTTTCAAATGGCTCAATTCTAGAAGCATCTTAGTTGTTATTTTTTCGTCAATATCTAACAATTCTATTTTTCATGGTCATAAAAAATGTTTTAGGGTTTAAACTAGAAAATGTTTAAGTGTCCTACTAGAGAGCCTGGTTTACAAAGGAAGTATAAATTTTTTGTTCTCTATTCAATTTTTGATGACATTAAAATGATATAAATAATTTATTATGTCTATATACAAGTTTTGATGGTCTCCAGATGTTATCTGCTCCTTTGGTGTCGATATTTTCATTTGGCCTACAAAGAAATTAAAAATGCCAATTTCACTATGTTGTAATTTTGAAGCTATTTAAAATATTTCATATGTTTTAAATACATTTTGAAGGCATAAATATTGGTTGTAAAATTTTTTTTTCCTCTTGTCTCTTCTCATAACTCAAGTTTATTGATTTCAAAGCAAGTTGGGCCCCTTCAAAGTGCATTTTTCACATGCATAAAGGGAGTTTGAGTGATGAATTTCTATTGGCTTGATCTAGGTGAATATGTGGTTGGTTATTAAAATATATAAAGAGTGATTCACTAAAATTTTTAACCTTTCATTTCTTTCACACTATCATAATCAATAATGTTGCAATAAGTTTTTGATTGGTTGGTCTATTGTTGATTGAATGGAGGACAAGAAATTGTCACCCTTGTTATTCTTCTTCACATGTACCTTGTAAGACATAATGTATGATATATTTTTCACTAGTTTGACTCAAAACCTAGTTACATTAAGTGTGCATGTGGATTAAATGCACTTCATCACTACTTTGGAATAAAAAATTAGAAAAATCTATGATGGGCTTAATGGCAACGATAGTTGACCCATTGGCCCACTTTATTTTCCAACTATATAATGTTTAAAGGTGCATATAGTAGTCTCTTTTAATATGGAATTCTAAAGTTTTATTTATTATATATTTATTCTTCTATTTCAACACTATTTTTAGGATCATAGTGTTATACACATAGGACAACTAAGAGGGAGGTTGAATATGTTGTATATTAAAACTGTAAAACACTCATTAACCTTCAAACCCTTATTATGCATTAGCATGAATGTAAACAAATTAAACATCAACACATCAAAAACCATACACAATAGAATCCTATATTTATGTGGAAAAACCTAATTAGGGAAAAAAAAGAGAGGATTAACTCACATATATATGAATAACAACACCCATTACAAAAGGATTACTACTCGAAGGGCTCATTTCCTCCAACAACCTTAGGCACACTAAAATGTAGACACCTTCTGCTCATTGCTTCCGATAGTCATAGGCATTCATGCTCACTTAGATCACAACACTTGATCACACTTACATCATTTCACACCACACAGTACATCACACACTTCTCCAACAATTGAACTTGCATATATATCAACCATGATATTAAAAAACCTTCTCCAAGTCAGCTTAAATGAAATGTATGAACCTAAAATGTGTAACCACCAAATAGGTCAACACTTGGAAACACTTCTACAATGGAAAGAAGTGAAGGTGGACCACACCAAGGGTTAACCAGGACCCAAGTATACATTGACATTGTACACCAAGCTTCCACAATCTACAAAGCACATCTGCAAGTAACACTAGCATACTAGGTCATCCAAACTGACATGAAAACTAATAAGAAACCACATACACACTTTACGAGGTATAAAAACAACCTATAAACCACTTAGAAACATTGTACAACATCCTAGATGATTCCAACATCAACTAAATATTAAAACACATTGGTCCAACCATATGTATTTGAGAATACCATCATCCTGTGCATCCAATCAAATTGCCACTGAGACACAACACATGGACCAAGCTTGTAGAGTAGTTGAACTCCAAACCTTCCAACGAAAGATAGATACAAGAATAATTAACATATTCCCAAATTTTCAAGGAAAGAAACTTTAGTGTAGAGAAATTTGGAGCAATTACATTTCTCCCAAACAACCTTCTCCATAGTCCAACATAGTTTCAAACACATCTTCTACTATCATACGATCTAGAACCTAAAACTATGGATAGAACACCTTTGAAAATTTTTGAACATCACATCCAAAATGCACAAGCACATCTTCAAGAATGAAGAAATGTTGAGTACAATATAAAACACACCTCTATCACCTTGTACACTCTTTATGCAAATTTTCTCAAAAGCACTTGCGAACCATTTGCATGTGCTACATCTAAAAAATTTGCTCAATACTACAAACACCTTCTCATCATAACCATACTAGAGGTTGACATAGGTTGAAATCAATGAAAAAACTAATGAAAACATAGTGCAACAATCTCCCCCTTTGTCATTAATGGTAACACCCACTGAAAAACCATCAACAACAAAAGCAATTCTAATCTCCAACTCTCAAGTAGCTCTCCTCCTTACTTCAACTATCCACTTCTCTCTCTACTACCCTCTCTCCCTTTCTCTTGAGTTTTTTAAACATCACTCTCCATGTCTTTTAGTCTTCTCTCCCCCTTTGACATCAATGGAAAAGGGCAACACCCGCATACTTCACTTCTCTCTTTCCCAATTTTAGGCACAACATATTCTCCTCCTAACTACACCAACCAAAGAAGCGACTACCTGTTCCCACTGAGAGGTTGCTTTCATTAGTCCAAGAAAAAGAATACATCTTGAATTTCACCCTTGGATAGACACACCACCTTATGCATCTATTTGAAAGGAAGAGCAATGGCTCTAGCTTCTTCCTGAGATACACAAATGCATCTTTTTGAGGAGCCTTTGCACAATTTTTCTATTCGATCCTTTACAGGAACATACTCCAACTTTGCTTCATTCTCATCAAATTTATCTCTTAGAAAGTGATATTGTATATAGATATGCTTTGTTCTTGAATGGATTACCAGATTCTTTGAAATGTCGATAACACTTGTATTATCACACAAGATAGAGATGGGTTCATCATATGACACTCTAATATCTTTTAATGTCTACTTCATCCACAACACATGTGTGTAGCAAGATGTTGTAGAAATATATTCTACCTCTATAGTAGATAATAACATTGAATCTTGCTTCTTATTCAACCAAGAAACTAGTGTATTTCTAATAAAGAAAACACCTCCACTTGTGCTTCTTTTGTCATTCATACAACCCACCCAATCTGCATCTATATAAGAACTCAAAGTGAAATTAGCATACTTAGAATAACATATACCATAGTCCAGAATGCTCTTCAAGTATCTGAATATCCTTTTAACTACTACCACTTGTGATTCTCTAGGATCTTCTTGAAATCTTGCCACAAGACATACTGCATGCATAATATATGGTCTAGTTGCAGTTAGATATAGTAATCCACCAATCATGGAACTATACTTGGTTTGATATATCTTAGGATTTTCATCATTTTTTATCAACTTACAACCAGTAGCCATGGGAGTACATACTAATTTGGAATCCTTCATTCCAAACTTCTTAAGTATTTCCTTGACATATTTTGATTGTGTAATGAATATATCCTTTTCAGATTCATTGATATGCAAACCAAGAAAGAAATTCATCTCCGCAAATATTGACATTTCAAACTCATTTTACATCTCCTTTGTAAAATTTTTACACATTACCTCATTTCCTCCAAAGATTATTTCATCAACATACATAACTACAATCAGGATTTGATCTCCCTCAAATCTGAACTAAAGGTTGCTATATGTAGTGTGTTGCCAAAAAATGTATACTTAGACATTTTTACGCTCATTTGAGTCTTTCTTATGGACTTTGGCTTGATTTTTCCTAGATTTAATGTTGTGATGTGGTCAACACATTCACATTAGGTCTTGGGTTCTTATGAATCATTAAGAATTCTAGTCCATGTCTTGTAAAGGTGTTGTGAAGTGTTGTAACCCACTTTCACACTTTTCTAGGACCTTTCATTATAATTCTCCTAAATAACCCCTTTTTATCACTTACCAAGTCTTATTTCAATGTGTTGTAAGGAGTTGCAACAAACTCTCATGCTTCTCTAGGCTTTTCATCACTAATTCAACCCTTTCTTATGTTTAAATGACCCCTTAATGCACCTTCTAACCCTACTTAAGTGTGTTTTGGAGAATAATCTTGTTAAACATCATTTAATGCAATTTAATTCCTCACACCTAGTAAAATTTCCCTAGTGGGACCAAATCACCACATGGGGTGACTTAGTCCCACTCGGCACAAAAATCAAAATTATTTTAAATTTCTGGTAGTATTTTATTCTCTTAACCTTGAGGTTGGCCTGTGATGTGTTATTTTTGAGAAATTTTATAAAATAAAGTATAAATAAAGGGTTTTCCTCTGATTTTTACACCCATTCATCTAATACATTCATTCACACACTAGCATACATTCAATCATAATTCTCAAGCATTCTATGCATTATCAAGCATCCATTGGAGCATCTTCTTGCATATCTTCAAATTTCTACATCAAGGGTTTGGTGAGTTGTGACATTGCATGTTGTTCATTCATCATTCTCTCTTTATTTCATTTCATTTTCAAGGGTCTGACTACCAAATTGGGGTTTGACAAAAAAACCCCTATTCTCTAACTATTAACCCTTTTTCCCTCTTTGCATGTGTGTTTTGTAGGCCTTTTATGCAGATTTGTCAAAGAGAAAGGTGCTAAAAATTGGTCAACAATCCATCAAATTCATTCAAGTCAACAAAGCCCTAATTGAATCTTGGAGACCTCTTTCAACCTGATTTCTATAGAATATGATCCAGACACCTGTCAAGAAGAGAAGTGCAGACCGAGAGCTTCAAATTTCTACCTCAAATTTCTTGAGATTTCCAGGTGGACTAAGTTTTCATCTGTGGAGAATTAGTCCCACTGTTAGGAATGAAAAGTGATTTCTGCATTTTTGGATACCCATTTGGCTGAAACCTGGTTCGACAGAATCTCCCTGAGATAGGACTAAGTTACCCAGCTTGGTGTAAGTGTCCCAGTTGGACTTAATAGCAAATTCTACAAGATTCTACAACCGATCTACATCACATTCTAGTTTCTAGGTGCACCTCTCCAATCTCCTTCATTTTTGTTATTGTTTGTTTGCCTTCTTAGGTCATTTTGCATATCATAATGTGTTTTCAAACAACTTGTATTCCTTAGGTTTTACATTAGAAATCAATATCATCAATTTTATTGCATTTATACATTGCATTTAGGCATATTTCATTCATATTTTCATTAGTTTTGAGTGGGGAAATTACTCATTTTGTCCTATCTCTCTCCTTTTAGGTGAAAACCATAGAAGTGCTAGAGAAGCTTGGATACCAAAATTGATGTCCACATGTAGTACCATTTTTGAATCTTTTCTATAATAAGTACCTATCTAGTCTTGCATACCAAGCTCTAGGAGCCTATTTAAGTCCATGCAATGCTTTCTTCAATCTGCAAACTATATTAGAATCATTTGATAGCTAAAAACCTTCTGGTTGTTCAATGTATACCTCTTCTTCTAACTCACCATTCAAAAATGTAGAATTTACATCCATCTGTTATAATTTGAAGTATTTATGTGCCACAAAAGCCAAAAACATCCTAATAGCTTGAAGCATTCTTGCTACAGGAGAAAAATTCTTCTAAATCTATTCCTTCCACTTGTGAGTAGTGTTTGCACTCAAGCCTAGCCTTATTTCTGTTAAATTTTCCTTTCTCATTCAACTTCTTCTTGAAAACCCATTTTTTTCATTTTATATTATTGTTTTCTAGTCTTGGGAACAATTCCCATGTCTGATTCTTCTCAATCTACCCCAATTCTTCTTCCGTATCTTTGATCCAACTTCCATCCTTACATGCCTCAGTTGTTGCTTTAGGTTTTATATCAGAAAGTAAATAAAAGTTTACCTATTACTTTTCCATAGCAACTTTTCTTCTTTTCAACCACACCTTTTCTTTTGTCTCCAATTATTCAATCCTTAGAATGATTCTTCTACACATACTTGGGAGTCTTAGGATTCTTTTCAGAAGCTTCTTCATCTTCCACTAGCATCTCCTTTTCCTTCTCTTATTCTTTCTCTTCTTCTTTACAAGGGATTTCATTAGATTCATATCCTTCTATCTAAACTAAGATCTTATATGATTCTTCATCCACTTTGACACTTGCACTTTCAACCATATTCTTTAACCTTTTGTTGTAGCACTTGTATGCCTTACTCTTTGTAAAATATGCAAGAAATCTATTCTTTCATCTAATCTTGCAACAAAATTTCCTAAGTTTTCATCATCCCTCCTAATATTAAATTTACTTCCAAACACTCTAAAATATTTCATTGTAGGATTTTTTTCATACCATAGCTCATAGGGAGTCTCAAAACTTTTCACTCTTGCTTGTCCTCTATTAAGAATGTAGACTGTGGTATGAATTAATTCTCTCCAATAGACATTCGATAGATTTTCTTCCTTCAACATGGTTCTTGTAGCCTCCAAAACTGTCCAATTCTTCCTTTCCACAACTCCATTCTGCTATGGAGTCAGGAGTTGATAAATTCCTTTTTATCCCATGATCTTCACAAAAACTGCTAAACTCATTGGAGGTGAACTCACCACCTCTGTCAAACCTTAAACACTTGATTTTCAAATCCATTTCATTTTCAACTATAGATTTAAATGATTTAAACTTATCTACAGATTCCAATTTTTCTTTGAGAAATGTCACCCAAGTCATTCTAGAATAATCATCTATTAACAACATAAAACATTTGTCACCTTTAGAGCTTCTTATTCTAGTAGGTCCACATAGGTCTCTATACACCAACTCCAAAGGTCTTGTAGTAGAGTATTCTTTAGTTTTGAACTTCTTCTTTGTATGTTTTCCAATCTAACATCTTTTGCAAATTGCATTGATGGGCTTTGTAATTCTTGGCATGTCTCTCATAGTATGAGTAGAGTTGATCTTCACTAGTATATCAAAATTGATGTGGCACTTCTTCTATGTCATAACCAACTTTCATTGATTTGAGTCATAAAGAAATTATTGTAGACACTTAAAATTTTCCCAATCAATATCATGCATTTGATTAAGATTACTAACACAATTTCTACCCTGATCCAACCATTTTCCACTATTTAATTAAATAATCATAATTGTTTAATTAAATTCACCTTTCTTCTATTAATTGAATAATCAATATTATTAGGTTAATTCACCCTTCCATATTAATTTTCATCTTTTTCAATTAAAAAATGTGAATTGTTTAATTAAATTCCCTAAGTCCTCTCATTTGGTTAAATAATTTTAATTATTTAATTAAATGTCATTAATTCCCCTTTTTTAATTAAATGAGCAAATCGTTTAATTAAATCTTTTAATTCCTCCATCATGCACAATTAGATAAAATTATAATGATTTAATTACTAATTTCTCTCATCCCTCCAATTTCTCCCACTTGCAAAGGAATATTCCCATGGAATATTCCTCCAATTCAAATTCAAGCAATTTCCCTCTTAAATGGAAATATCTCACACATTCTTCCTAAATTAAATAGGATTTTTGTTTTCTTAAATCAATTTGAACCATTGATTAAATTCATCGATCCATGTCAACTTTCAATCTCCACCACGGATTGGATCCTTGATCCATGCCAATTCCTCTCATCAATTTGCTTCCATTGATTAATCAAATTAATCTTGGCCAATGATTCACTTAATTTTCCTTTAAACAACCTCCATTTCTTGAGCAATTCATCCATATTCATTAAGAACATATTCATTATATTCATTTTTAGAGCAATCCTTATGAGCATTTAGTCCATTTACATCCATTTTTAGCTCATCTTGCATCCATTTTTATCAATTATCCATTGGAGCATCATATTCAAGCTTGTTTCAACCAAGGGATTGGGAAATGGCTTAAATTCCACATCAATTCAGCACCAATCCCCCAATGGGATGAGGTTTTATGAATTAGTTAGGTTTCCTTTAAGTATTTCATTGATATTTTATGTTTAATGGTTTCTTAGTTCAATATTTCAAGAATTTCATAGGGAGCATGGTTAATTAGTTAAATCTTGGTTTAATTTTTGTAATTCAATCATGTTTAGCGTAGTTCATGATCATGTTCACACTTACCACCAACACCTTTGAGTTGATAGACATTTCCTTTTTCCCTCATTCTTGCAATAACCAAAGTTTTAGAGCTTCCTTTTTTGATTTCACAACCATCATATTGAAACACCAAATTGTATCCTCTTCTAGACATTTGTCCTACACTAAGAATATTATGCTAGAGACCCTTGGCATATAGAACATCATCTGTCTTGTGCTTACCATCAAAACTAATTGAACCTTTTCCATAGATCTTAGTAGATGTATCATCACTAAACTTAACAGGACCACCATCATATCTTTCAAGTTTAACAAACTTACTCTTATCACCTATCATATGATTTGAGCATCTGTTGTCAATTATCTAGTCTAGTTCTCTCCTCTCTTGTATGAAAGGAAGTCAATGTAGTCCTTCAATACTATGACCTATTTCTAAGAAATTTCCTTCACATACCTTTCAAGGTTAATAGAATTAGTTCCAACATTCAAAACCATGAACAAGCATTCATCATTTCCATCATTTGGATAGTCTAATTACTCATCATCAGATATACCATTGTCTTCTTTAACATAATAAATCTTCTTGAAAGATTTAACTTTATGATCTTTATGTATATCATTTGAATTTGTCTAGACATTTTGAAGCATAATGACCTATCTTTCCACAAATAAAACACTTGAAGTGTAAGATACCTCTATATTTTCTAGTTCCCTATTAAATCTCCTAAAAAAAATTTCTTCCACATCATCAAGGTCATCTAAATCATATTCACCAATCCTCTCTTTCTTGCTGACTTTAAAATTGGTTTCTCACTTTGGAGAATCTTGGCCAAACTCTCTTAATTCAAAAGTAGTTAAAGCACCAAAAAATTGATCTCTAGAATATTGATCGAAATTTTGAGCTTCCTCAATAGAAAAAAATTTAGCACTATAAGATTTAGGAAGAGTTCTTAATACCTTTTTCGCAACTTCACTTTCGTCCAATTTTCCACCAAGATCATTGATGGGATTGGAAATTTCATCCACCTTGAGCATGTAGCCTACAATATCTTCATCTTCTGACATCCTTAGGGTTTCAAATTTGGCTTTGAATTTTTTTATCTTTGCTTGCTTGACCTTATCATCTCCTTCATAAATTCTCTTCAATTTTTCCCAGACCTCTTCAACAGTTTTGTAGCTTATCACCTTCACAAGTTCTGAATCAAAAGGTCCACATAAGATTGCATTCCTTTATTTTTCATTATTCTAATAATCCTTGATATCATCTTTACTTGCTGGAGTAGTATCAAGTATAGTATATCCATCTTCAACTAACTTCCATTCACCAAACCCTAATGAGACAAGAAAGGCTTCCAAACTAGCTTTCTAGAAGGCATAACTTGTTCTATCAAACATAGGATCTTTGACACCATTCCTACGCACCATCTGGATCTACCTCAAGTGGTTAACCTTCTTCTAAGGAACCTCACTTTTATATCGATTGTTAGACACATAAGACAACTGTGAGTGGGAATGAATCAGTTGTATATTAAAACATTAAAACCCTCATTAACCTTCAAAACCTTATTATGCATGAACATGAATGTAAAAAATGAAACATCAATACATCAAAAACCATACACAATAGAACACCATATTTACATGGAGAACCCTAATTAGGGAAAAATGATAGTGAGGATTAACTCACATATATATGAAGGAAAACATAAATTACAAAAGGCTTACTACCAAAAGTTCTCACTACCCAAAGGACTCACTATCCAAAAGAAAGAATGAAAGGCTCACTACCTAGATAGAAAGAGAATTGAAAGATACTTCTACAAGGAGGTTCATTACCTTAGAGAAATAGGATAATCCACCACAACAATTATACACCATCCATAACCTTTAGCTCATTTCCTCCAACAACTTCAGGCACATTGAAATGTAGACACCTACTGACTATTTTCGATAGTCATAGGAATTCATGCTCACACTTAGATTGATTACAACACTTGATCACACTTACATCATTTAACATCACACAACACATCACAAACTTCCCCAAAAATTGACCTTGCACATATATCAACCTCTACCTCAAACAACCTTCTCCAAGTTGGCTTCAATGAAACTATGCACCTCAAACATGCAACCACTAAATATGACGGCACCAAATGCTTTTGCAGTAAAAAAAAAGTGAAGGAAAACCACACCAATGGTTAACTAGGACTCAAATATACACTGAAATGCTACACCAAGCCTCCAAATCCATGAAGCACATCCACAAGTAACACTAACATGCCAGGTGGGCCAAACTAGCATTAACACTAACAAGTAACCACATACACACTTCACTAGGTCCAAAAACAACCTAAAAACCACTTAGAAACATTGCACAACATCATAGAATATTAAATCATCAATAGAATATTAAAAAAAACTATCACAACCACATCCAAAGTTGAGAATACCATCATCTTGTGTAACTGGCCAAACTTCCACCAAGACACAACACATGAACCAAGCTTCAGAAATGCTATACACCAAACCTTCCAAAGGAAGATATATACAAGAATCATTAGCATATTCCCAAGTGTGCAAGGAAAGAAACGTTAGTGCGAAGAAATGTGAAGAAATTCCATTTCTCCTAGACAACCTTCTTCACAATCCAACACATTGTCAAACACCTCTTCTAGTGACGTACAATATAGAACCTAAAACTCTGGATATAACACCTTTGAAAACTTTTAAACATCACATCGAAATTGCACAAGCACATCTTCAAGCATGAAGAAATGTGGAGAACAATACATAACACACCCTTCTCACCTTATACACTCTTTACTCAAATTTTCTCAAAAGCACTTAGAAACCATGTGACCATGTTGCATCTACAACACCTACTCAATACCATACACACTTTCTCATCATAACCTTACTAGAGGTTGACATAGGTTGCCATCAATGACAACACTAATGACAACATAGTCACATAGAAATTTCTCAAACCTATTAAAAGTAATTTCCAGTGCTACAAGGAGACATCTCATTGTTGGAGGGGAGTTTCTATAGTATTATAATCTTTTAAGAAACTATTTTTTGTTGTTTTCATGTCCCACATGGGGCCAAACTATGATCTAACATTGCAAGTAAAGTGTAGTCATGTTTATGAGTTTTAGGAAAGGTTTTGAAGCCAAATACATGCTACAAATAGTGTTTTTCACCTCCCAAAAGTTTTTGGGATCTTTTCTAATGTTGGGGAAATGGTTTTGGAAATGTTATTAAACATTTTAAAGTTAGGTAGAAAATACCCCTATACTATCAAAAGTTTCTCTGCAAATTTTATCACACCCAATAATACTAGTGCAAGATTGTAGTAGGCTAGAAATGTTATGAATAGCCATAAAAGTTCTCTCCCTTAACTAAAAAATGTATGTGAATGGTTTTAAGAACCCAAGTATTGATTTGGATGAAGTTTAGTATGATTTTTTGCTTCCTCTAACATCAAAAATGACTCAACACTCCTCTAATAACTTGGATAAGACTTAAACTCCATTATAGATAAATATAAATGCCCATGCACTATAAGAAATGTCTTTGAAAGTTTAAGAGTAACTTGTGGGTGTTTTTGTGGTATTATGTGTGCCTTAAAGTATATAGATGGTGACTTGGAGGTGGGATTTTTATAGTTAAAAAAAGAAAATCAAAATTGGCATATGCATAGAGAAATGGTTATAGGAAAAATATTTGACAAAGTATCAAATTAAGAAGTAGAGGAAATGGATATATTTTAAGGAATTTAGTGAGTAAATGTGCTTAGTTAAGTGTAGTATTTCACTACCAACGAAATGGGTTTTCACCTAGAGTTGATTTTTTCACTTGAAATTGAAAACACAGTTGATAAAAATGTTTTTACAAGTAGGTAAAGGGTGTGTACAAGAATTAGAACAAATAGAAGGGAAAAAAATGTTACAAATGAGAGGAATGGTCAAGATGAAGGTAAAGAGGCATATTCTAGATTCCATTTTCAGTTGTATATCAAAGGGATCTCATTGAGCCCTACATGACAAATTTATAGTTAATATAGGTTACCTCATTGTCTTTATAATGTAATATTTCTTTTATTTCATAAAGGCTTTGAATTTTGTCCAAGGAAGATGGCACTGTGCAGAAAGTGTTGAATGCAAAAGATGAAGGTTTATGTTAGTCATTACATTGAAAATTCCCCTATATTTTGAAATTATGGTTGATATGAATATACATTGTTACTACAATTGTATCTGATGAGGGCCACACCACTCAAAACCCATATAAATCACAACAACAGATACCAACACAGAAGATGTGAGACAAAATGATGACTCACTTTCAATTTTTTCAAAAAATAGAAATTATAGACTCAAAGCTTACATGCTATAGCCTCATGGGCTTGATTCATTACAACAAAATCAACTCTGGAAAGAAAATCTACTATTCAGAGCTACAATATACACTATTAGGGCCACCTTCTACAACCCCCAGTTAACCCTTTTTATTTTCCTCAATAACCGCCCTAGAATGTTCTAGAAAGTTCAAATTTCCCCCCTTTTTGTTTTGGCACCAAAAGTCCCTCTAATTGATTTCTGGCCTGGAAGAATTTTTTATGAAATTCACTTTTTAGAGGGACAACTTCATAGGGCCATAAATTTTGATTCAGGTGTCCGATTTTCTATTATTGCATATTGTTCTTTAGGTTGAGTAGTTAGGGATTATAACATCTTTTCAAGAACATTTTTTTGTCTAGAATTAGTTTAATGGTTTACTATCCATTCAAGGGATAAAGTGCATGCTTACCATAAATAGATAGAGATGTTATTATTTCAAATGGATTACTAAGTATGGTTGCATAGTAGGCTTGTGTAGGCCATATTATCACAAGGTGATAATATAAGAGATGACCATCAAAATATATTTTGGTTTTATCAAATATAATGCATAACATATGAATTTGTAGCCCAAGGCAGGAACTAGTCTTGCTTTTGTTTCTTCCCCCATCCTCAAAAGAAAATCTTCAACCAAATAACTATTTAATGTTCTATGTTTTTTCTTTATTTTATATTTCACTTCATATGATCTAATTAAAATGAGAGTAAGGGATGTATCAGTCATGAATGTAGCCATACAAACCCATGTTATTTTGTGTGAATTTTATCTGTTAGACACTGTGTTATACCACTAGTTGAATATTTGCATCTAGTATCATTAAGGATGACCCCCTAGGTTTTGTAGAGCTTGAAATGTATGGAAGAAAAGTGTGAGATCAATCTCTTGTTCATTGGTCACTAATCTAAGGTTCTTGATAATAGGACTTGCCTAATATTTAGAGAAACCTAGGAAATCAGCTAGGAAAATAACCAACATGTGCTAAGGTTTGCAAGTTTGAAAATAATGTATAAATGTGCAAGGTTTGATCTCAATATCTTAGTTGACCTTGTTCAAGTAGGGGAAATGGTGAAAATATTAGTGGAGGTCAATTCTTACATGATGAAGTTTGAGCAACAGGTAAAGGCTAAATTCAAGTCTTTTGAATTTATTGAATTGAAGATCATGCCTAGTATATTGGATGGTAATGGGGAGTTAAATTCATTTGACCAACGAAAAGAAAGATTTGATACAAGGGTTCCCACTCTTTTTGCATTTATTTATGCAAATGAAGAAATTGATGAAAAATTGTTAAATAACATTATAGATAAATTATTTTCTTCACGGGAAGGTTTGGATAGTTTTTGTAAAGATGCAAGGGTAGTTTTAGATGCAAAATATATTGAACACATTGGTAGGGTTGTAAAGCTACTTTCATTCCAATGGCCATCAAAGAGAAGTTATGTGGAATGAGATGAGAAATATAATATATAATGTATATTTTCATTTCCTTTGGTCATTAGGCTTGGAATACAACATCCTACTTAGTTGATGATAGTATATTTATGGAGTATCCAATAGTGCTTTCGGTGTTTAACAATTTTGGTCTTATTTTGGATTTTCTGTTGTAGTCGACACTCTCTTCAACAATCTCCAACATTTCCAAAAGAGATCTTCTAATTAGTTTCAACTACCTCTATGAGTTGTGTCATGGTAAATCATATCTTGTAATAAACTCAATCCCACTTGTATATGATTATAAAAGTGAAAAGTCAAATATAATTGTAAATTTAAGTCACAGAAGACATGTGACCATTTTGAAACTTGTGTGCTCACTTTTCTATATAAGGGACTCTTATTTCTTTAAAAAGTGTTTTTAATCTAGGTTTTGTAATTTTGGACAAGTAGGCCAATCTATTTTGGGTAGTCTTTTGAAGTTAAAATGGAGATTATTGTATTTTTTTTTTCATTAGGCATCACACGAGTCACTATTTTAAAAGATTCACTTCCAAGAAAAGTTAGTAAACATAATGAAGGAGAAATGTTAAATACTTGTTAGTGGTGCACATATTTTGTACACATTTTTGTTATGGTGGGTTCATATTTTTTTGGATGTGTGGTACACAACACATGCATTGTAAACTTGATTTGAAATAAATTAACTCTGGTTGCTAAACACTCACCTTTTCTTGTTCTATGATGCATTGGATAGGTTCTAATATTTAGGGACATTTCCACCAAACTGTTTTAATATCAAGGAATTCCTAAGAAGTTTTTAATGTAGTCACTTTACAATAAATATTGACACATACAAAAGAAACCCTTGGGGAGATGTGTCATTCATTTTAACTCAATCTTGGAGATGATCTCTCTCATTTACACAAAAAATTACTAAAGAAACCCTTGGGGTGATGTGTCTAGAGATTGTTGTAATTATCTTGGTATATATTTGGACCATATATTTTTGGTTCTTATGTACTTGATTAAATTGATTGATTAAGTATGCAAAACCTAAGAAACAAGTGCTGTTTGAAAACACATTGTGTAATGCAACAATGAACTAGAAATGAATGCATGCTAAACATAAATGAATGAAACTGAAGTGTGCACCTGAAACCTTGAAGGAGACTATAAATTGCTTTTGAAACAATGTTGATGTTGATTTTTAGGCCTGGAGGGACTCATTCACCATTTTTGGTGAATCAATCCTAGTTTTGCCAAACTGTACCGAAACTCGTTTCTGACAAAAGGGTATCTAAAACTGTAAAAATCCAAAAACTGATCTTGGGGTGGGACTCATTCACCACCCATGGAGAATCAGTCCACTTTTGTATTTTTGGATTTTTAAAGGTGTATTTTGAAGCTTTCGATCTACACTTTGATGCCCTACAGGTGTCCGCTTCTGAAACTTTGATTTACAGATTTAAAAATGAGATTTTGTTGATATTTTGACCTCTTGAATGAGAAGAAGAATTGAACAACCTTGCAACTTGATCTTCAATGATTTCCAAGCTTCCAAGAGTCCTAAATCTACAAACTCACAAGACAAGAGAGATAAATGTTGAATGTTAGGGCATGGGGGTTTGCCTTGGTCAAACCCCTTTTAGGTAATTAAACCAAAATAATGGAAGAAAGGAATGAAACATGCAACAATGGAATGTATTACCTTTCCATGATGATTGATCTTGAAATTCTACAACTTAACATGTAAAATCTTCCCTTGGATGTCTTAGGAAGCTAAATTGATGACTTGCAATGCAAATGCCCTAGCTTGCTTGACTTGAATAGAAGATAGATGATGAATGAATGATGTGAATGTGTTAATGGATGAATAGATGAATGAGAGATGTAAAATGAGGAGAAAAATACTTATTTACAAACACTTGTGCCTTAGTAACCTGTAAATACCTCATAACAGGTCGACATGAAGCAATATTAAACTTAAATTTCACTTTTTTCCCGCTCAAAGGTCAAAATTGAGCCAAATGGGACTCATTTTCCACAGAAGGAAAATGGGTCCCACCTTGATGGGACTGATTCACCATGCAGGGAAAATGGGTCCCACAGGGGCTGTTATGAAATAATTTGTACAATAGAAGAATATGATATGAAATATGCTACAAATACTTGATAATATCTAAGAATAACAAGCCACTTTAAGGGGGAAAACCTCCAATTATCTCTAATGAAACACACACTAAGACTCACAACCTCCTATATATACCTATTTATGCCTAGGATATCACCTAGGCTGACTTAGAAACACCTATATAAGTCTTAGGCAAACCTAAACAACTAAGTAACAATATACTAATGATAATATGACTTAATAGACAATTAAGATAGCCACAAGCCGACTATTCATAACCCAATGTACACTAATATTAAGGGTGTAGCATGCCCCCCTTCTTCAAAGAAACATTGTCCTCAATTCTAATCAATTTTGGATTCTTTTGAATGAACTCCTCATCCTCCCATGTGGCATCTTCAACTAGTAAATTCTTCCATTGGATGAGATACTCAGTGAGAGTTCTATTCCTCAGCTTCTTTGTGCATGTTTGATGAATTCACTCTGGTTCCAAAATGATTCTTCCTTCTTCATCAAGCTCTGCTAGTGTTGTTTGAGTGGGAATATTATGCCCAATTACCTTCTTCAAACAAGAAACATGAAAAACTAGATGTATCATTGTTGTTGGTGGCAACTCTAGGTTGTAGGCAAAACTACCGATCTTTTGCATGATTTGTTATGGACCATAATACCTTAGAGACAACTTATTATTCTTTTTTTGTTGCTTTAGTGAGATTTTCTTATAAGGCTGCAATGTCAAGAAGACCCAATCCCCAACTTCAAAACTTCTTGCACTATGATGTTGGTCTTCCTATTGTTTCATTTGATTTTGTGCCATGGCTAAATTCTCCTTGAGTCTTGAAAGTACTCATTGTTGATGAAGCTAGTGGTCTTCTACTTCCTGAACTCTTGGTGACACCTTTATTGATGATGTGATGGAAGGAGGATGATATCCATAAAGTGCCAAAAATGGAGACATTTTTGATGAGCTATGAAAAGAAGTGTTATACCACAATTTTGCAGGTGGTAGCCAATCTACCCATTGAGACTATTTCTCTGAAGT
Organism: Sequoia sempervirens; assembly: GCA_007258455.2. Taxonomy (NCBI): domain Eukaryota; kingdom Viridiplantae; phylum Streptophyta; class Pinopsida; order Cupressales; family Cupressaceae; genus Sequoia; species Sequoia sempervirens. The sequence continues at coordinate 10,053,060 of VDFB02137365.1, read as the reverse complement.
GAAACAACGTAGATATCCTTCCAAACACTTATTGACAACCTTAGTTTTCTGATCTGATTGAAGGTGGTATGAAGAGCTATGAGCCAATTGAGTACCCAAACATGAGAATAAATCTTTCCAAAAGTGACTAGTGAAGATTGGATCACGATCACTAACAATAACCTTAGGTGTACCATGTAGCATTTGGATATTCTCCAAAAAATATTTTTCCACTGCACTTTTTGTAAAAGGATGTGATAATGCAATGAAATGTGCATATTTAGTGAGGCGATGAACTACTACCATGATGACATTATGACCTTTAGATTTGGGAAGCCTTGTAATGAAGTCCATGGATACCTCTTCCCAATGCTAGCTAGGAATAGATAAGGGTTGCAAGAGACCTGTTGTCTTAATTGTCTCCCCTTTATTCCTTTGACAAACTAAACATTTAGCCACAAATTTTTGAACATCCCCTTTTAGCCCTTCCCAAAAAAAATATTGCTTGACTCGATGATATGTCTTCAAAAATCCTGAATGACCATCCACTGGAGACTCATGCAACTCTATGAGAATCTTGTGTTTAAGAGTGGAATTCTTGCAAAGATACAAATGCTCTTTATACCAAAGAGTATCTCAAATCCAACAAAACTTATCTAAACTACTACGATCACTTTTTAATTGTTTGATGAGATTACTTGTTGCAACATCACTTTGCCACTTTGCTTTGGCTTCCTCCACCCAATTTTCTTGTAATATTGAAAGGGCATGCAATAAGGTTTAATCTTTCTCATCCTTCCTTGAAAGTGCATCTACTACAATATTTTGTTTCCCTTTCTTATATACAATCTCAAAGTCATATCCTAACATCTTAGTGACCCATTTTTGTTGCTCTTCAAAAGATAGTATTTTTTCCAAAAAAATATTTTAGGCTATCATGATCTGTCTTAACCTTGAAGTGTCTACCCAATAGATAGGGCCTCCATTGTTTAACTGCATGGAGGATTGCTAGCATTTCCTTCTCATAAATAAGTTTTAGTTGATTCATACCCTTTAATTATTGACTCTCAAAAGAAATTGGTTGACCTTTTTTCATGAGCATTGCTCCTATCCCATTTCCAGAAGCATCACATTCCACAATGAATTCCTTGGTGAAGTACAGAGTGGCAAGCACTGGAGTTGTACACATAGCCTCCTTCAAACTCTCAAATGTTGTATTGGTAGACTCGTTCCAATGAAAATAATCCTTCTTCAATAGAGTGGTGAGAGGTGCTACTATATGACCATAGTTCTTCACAAATCTTCTATAGTACCACTTCAATCCCAAGAAACCCCTCAGTTTCTTAATGGTTTTTGGAATAGGCCATTCCGTGATAGCCTTAATTTTGTTAGGGTCCACCTTTACTCCATCATGTGAAACTATGTGTCCCAAATACTCCACCTCCTTAAGACCAAAATCACACTTGGATGGTTTAGCATATAGTTTATGATCTTAAAGTATTTCTAGTGCTTGATCCACATGTTGCAAATGTTCTTCCCAAGTCTTGCTATAAATCAATATATCATTAAAGAATACTAACACAAACTTTCTCAAGAATTTCTTAAAAATGGAATTCATCAAACTTTGGAATGTAGATGGTGCATTGGTAAGACCAAATGGCATTACCAAAAAATCATAATGACCCTCATGAGTCTAAAATGCCATCTTACAAATATCTTCCTCCTTAATCTAAATTTGGTGAAAACCATATATAAGATCTAACTTGGTATTTAATACATAGCTCCATTCAATTCATCTAGCAAATCATCAATGACTGGAATATGAAACTTATCTTTAATGGTGTACATGTTGAGCACTCTATAATATGGAAACATGCGCCAAGTATCATCCTTCTTACGTACCATCACCACAGATGAGGAGTAAGCAATTCGGCTATGCCTGATAATTCCTGCCTCTAGCATCTCCTCAACAATTTTTTCTATCTCACTCTTTTGTATGTGTGGATACCTGTAAGGCTTGATGTTTTGTGGTTGGCTCACTAGAACTAACTGTATGGCATGATCATGATCCCTCTTAGGAGGAAGTCCTTTAGGCATATCTCCAAGAACAACTGAGTGACGATCAATTATTGCTTGCAAATCTGGATGAGTAGGAGCATTAGATTGAGAGACTTCTAATGAACATAGTTGGGCCACAAATCCATCCGCTCCTTTCTTAAGCAAATTTTGCATTTGATGTGAGCTTACCATTTGTGGGGATTTTTCCTTCAAACCCCTTAGCTCTACTACCTTTCCTTTTGATTGAAATCTCATGAATAGTTCTTGGAAGTTCATCTCAATTGTTCCCAATGTAGTAAGCCATTGTACTCCCAAAATAATATCTACTACACCCATGGATATTGCATACATTGGGGTATCAAGTTGATAATCTCCCATGTATAATTTAATGCTATGACACTTCCCTAAACAACTAACTTTACCAACATCTACAATAAAAACTTGAAACTCTGAAGTTGGATATACAAAACAATTTAGACGAGTAACTAACTTTTTGTTGATGAAATTATGAGTACTACCTGAGTTGATCAACATTGTCACCTTCTGCTTCTTTAAGAACCCCACCACCTTGAGAGTTTGTGGAGCACTAAAAACTGAGAGTGCATGAAAATAAATGATTGGTTGAGAATCATCTAATTTCTCATTTGACTCCCTTTCATCCTCTAGTATGGGTTCCTCCTCTTCTTCCTCACTTGGACCTTCAATATAGAACAATTTCTTTTCACTGCATTTATGTCCTCGACTGTATTTGATATCAAAATTAAAACACAACCCTTTTTCTCTTTTCTCCTCAATTTTTTGTGGAGTCAATCTAGTAGGTTTTGTTGAATATCCTTTCTCTCTTGTCACATTAGCCCCTTGCTTCTTAGGAATCAAATACTTCTCCTCTACCCTGGGTGCTAAGATAAAAGAGTCATTTATGGAGTAGGGCTAAACATGCATACCTCATGTTGAATGTGATCCTTGAGACCCCCCAAGAATAAATCATTCAAGTTTCCTTTCGTAATTGTATCCATTCTTAAGGATAAATTTTGGAATTGCTGAATATAATCCTTAAGTGATCCTATTTGTTGAAGTTTAGCCAGCTAGCTGAAGAAGTTGTTTATCACGCTATCGCTATATTGTGATTGGAGTTCCTCCATAAAAATTGACCATGAGATGGTGAGCCCCTTTTTCCTTCAATGAGTGAAAATCCAATGATACCAAATGAATTGATCTGGTTCTAGATATAGGGAAGCCATCATGACCTTTTGTCTATTTGAGATTTGGTGTACTTAAATTTTTTTTCTCCATTTGGTTTATCCATGTTAGAGGATCCTTGCCATCGAACTTGCACATATCCACCTTTGCAAATAAATTCCTAGATCCCATAGGAGTACTAAAGCTTGTATCAATGTTAGTTGTACTAGAATTTTCACCTTGGTCGCTTGAGAAATCCTTTCTTGGTTTGGCCATGTAGGTGCTTAACATGTTTCGTATGTCTGATATATCTCCTCTTAGGTCACACATATCCATCTTCATTGAGAAAATTCATTCCTTGACCTTACTGATTTCCTCATTAGGAGTAATATCCTCTATTGTTACCCCATCCTTATTAGGAGTCTTCCCCAGAGTGACAACATTCTTTTTGCCCCTTGTTGCAGGCCCCATCATGATGGGAACCACTAATTTTGAAATAAATCACACAAATGAAAGTTAAATTCTCTGAAATTTGTACTGTAACTTACTAGGGCCAAAATAACCCTCACCTAGGAAACTCTTTAAGAAATAAGCAGGTTTGCAGCATGGAGAGTGATAATTGTGAAGAATTTATTTTTTCAATAAATTTATTATTTCTACTCCAATTCCTCCAATGTTTTTACTGTAATCTCCTTTAGTATGTATTCAAAAACCCAATAAAAATCAGACTCCAATTCGATAAGATACACGAGATATGTAGATTCCAAAACAATTGTGTAGAAACCCTAATTCTACAATAATTCACTTAATTCTACTCCAATTCTTCTGAAATATATACTGTAGTTTCTCTAATATGTTCATCAAAAATCCTTTAAAAATTAGAAAAAAAATCACCAAAATCTGAAAGATATGATCTTCCCAAAATCGCCTCCAAAATTGAGAAAAAACCTTGCCTCTACGATGCCAAGATCATGCTCTAATACCACTTGTTATGAAATATGCTGTAAATAATTGATAATAACTGAGAATAATAAGCCACTTCAAGGGGGGAAACCTCCAAATATCTCTAATGAGAACATACTTCACAACTTGATGATGAAATAAGACTCACAACCTTCTATATATACCTATTTATGGCTAGGATATCACGTAGGCTGACTTAGACACACCTATATAAGTCTTAGGCTGACCTAAACAACTAAATAACAATATACTAATGATAATATGACTTAATAGAGAGTTAAGGTAGCCACAAGCCGACTATTCATAACCCGATGTACACTAATATTAAGGGAATAGTAGGGGCCAATTTGACAGCTCAAATGCCAAGAGATAAGGAAATAAGGTCTAAAATGCAACCTTGTTGGGTATTTGATCAATTTAAGCCTTGGGATTCACAATATGGGTTAATATGGGACTATTAGTGACGATGTAAAGATAAATTAGGGCTTGGGACACAAAAATCAATGTGAAAGTGTGATTAAATACACTTTACAACACTAAAATGAGGTCCGCATAGCCTAGGAAGGAACAAGAACCAATGTGAATGTGCAAGACACATTACAACACTAGTTTAACTTTAAGTTTATGTTAAAAACCTTCTAAATTGATGTAATAATATTATTAAATACATTTTATAATGTTGAATTGGAGAAATAGGTTAATTAAGTCTAGAAAAGCGTGAAAGCATCTTACAACACTTTACAACACCTTTACAAAACATCATTAAAAGCATGTTATTTGATTTGCAATGGTCCAAGACCTAGTGTGGATGCATAAAATGCCTCACAACACTTGAATCAAGGCCTTATTAAGTCAATTTATCTTGAATTATTCCCATGTCAAGCAAAGGGTCCTTTTTTCTATGGCACATTTAGCCCCCACTTTAGTGAGAGGATGAACTTGCTTCAAACTCACACTAAAGTAGACATTCAAGAGAGATCCTCATGTATAGTTGCAGATGACAAATAATGACAAAGATCAGAGGAGGTTTCCAAGCCCCGAGGATCGAAGATCCTAAGTCAAGCCAACAAGATACAAAATCATGCAATGGCAAGAACTAGGAGAGAAGAAAAACAGAGTGAAAAATATGTACTCACTCTGGGGCCACAAAACTTAAGGTTGTCTATGGGGTGAGAATTCCACAACATAATCACTCTAGGGCCCTGAATTTTCTAATCATCGATGGGGTGAGAAGTCCAAAAAAGGTGAAATACATACGCTAGTTGGTATGCACTCACAGACAAAAAGGTCGGTATGGGGAAAAGTCATGCTGCTAGGTGGGCTTCTTGCTCAACCATATTAAAGTTATACCTTTTGATAACTTTAACAAGATGCCACAAGGGAAAATTATTTTTGAGCTCTATGAGGTAAGAAAAACTTTGTATGCTTGACACTCATAGACATTGTTAATGCAAATTAATGTAAGGATTGTTCAAAGGGATTTTGCTTAATTCGTGCAAGCTCGCATCTTAGGGAACATCATGCTTAACGTCTCCAAGAGAGGATAAGTCAAAAGAAGTATCATGCTCTTGGAGGGAATCAAGCCCACTGACTCCACCAGGAAAAGGATGCATTGCAAGAAGAAAGAAATCACACAATGAAATGTGAGTAGTGATGTATGCTCCCACTTTCAAGTAGTTGTGAGCACCCATACTATGAGTGCTGGAATTGATTTAAAGTAGACGAAGAGGACATGAGAGCTTAATTGGAAAGCCCTATGCCAAGTCATATGTTTCTGATAAGCTACATCATGAAAAGAGGGAAGTATGTTATATGCAAGTCAACTTAAGGCATGTCGTCCACATCCCAAGCTTGCTCTTATGTATTCGTGAAAGGTCAACAACTAGCCAAGGAAGGAAATCATAAGTGACATACGAGGACAAGGCTATCAAACCCATTTCCCCCACTTAGTGCAAGGAAAAGGTGAGCCAAACTGATTAATGAAATACATGATAGAGTGAAAATCAATAGAAATTAGAGGAATGAGGTGCCCCATATAGGGAAGCATACCAAACTCCTGAAAATGTTGTATTTTATGAGTCAAAGTATTATATTCATTAGTGGAGTGACCATGAACTCTATTATATGCACAAAATGAAGTCTTGGAATAGCATTTCTTTCGAGTTCTTGGAGGAAAGGTGATCAAGTGATCTTGGAGGAGGCTCGACAAGATACCCTCTTGATCAAGAGGTGAAGGTGGTCTTGTGGTTGGTGTCAAAGATACATCTTGCTTAGTAGTATATGTCATACTTTCACAAGTGCCTCTAGATTGTGATATTTTATTCTTTCCATTATAGGAAGGTATAAAATCTAATGAATTCAAATAATGAGTGTTTTACGAGATGACATTGACATTAAGCAAAGGTGTAGTTAAAGTATGACGTTCAATACCACTAGTTGTTAATGATGATTTAGGAATATGTTTTGTGAGATTATTGATGTTGAGTGAAGGTTTGGACAAAGGAAAATATCCAAGACCATGGGTTGTTTGTTGTGTGTTAGGCTCTAGAGGGTTGCAGATACCTTGTTCTCGAGCACCACATCCTTTTCCACTATATCCATGTTGTTTTATGAGTTCATACCCTTTTCCATAAAGTTGTTTCATTGCTTTGGAATCAGGTGGTTGTTCATTATTGTGTTCATTAAATTTTGTTGTGTAGTTTGTGACTTTTTCTAAAGTGGTTGAGGTGGATGCTTTTGAAAGGCTGTCTGAATGTTGTGTTGACATGATGGTTGGTTGTGCTTTTTTCTCATCTTTCCTTTGTGTGAATATGTATTCTCCCATAGACGAAGGTGTAAATTATAATGATCCCCAATCATCGCCAAATAATTTAGATGGAAATTCCTCATCATTGTGTTCAATTTCAAGGGGATCTATGTTGGATGTTGGAATTAATGTTTTTAGAGGACTTGTAGTTCCTTTTTCAAGGTGCAAGCAACTTTCAAGCTCAAGATCTGCTTCAACTTGATAAATGTTATTGTTATAGACATATTTCATTATACGATGAAGGATTGAAGGTACTGCATCCATCTCATGAATCCATGTTCTTCCTAAAAGAAGATTGTATGAAAGAACATAAGGCATGACATGAATAGGAGTTTGCAAAGTAGCCACTCCAACTGTAATAGGCAAAGTGATTACACTAATCAGTTGCTTTGTTGAATTATCAAATCCTCGAATAGATATAGAATTAGGTATTATTTGTGACTTGTCAACATGTAATCGATCAAGGAGAGTCACACTGCACACATTAAGGGTAGAACCATTATCAATAAGAGTTCTCTTTATCTCTGTTCTATTGTATCGAGCAATGATCATGAAAGCTTCATTTTGTTTTTGCAACTCTAAAGGAGGGAGCTCATGTTGATGGAAAGTAATGTCAAGATTAGTTTGATTCATTTTATGAATTAAAGCTACCACATCATTCGGAGTTGTACCATGAGGAGCTTCAATTTATTTTAAGTCTGTTTGAATAATATTGTGGTAATTTGGTGAGTTTTGAAGCAAATCCCAAAGCGAAATTTTGGTAGGAGTATTCTTTAATTTTTCAATAAGATCATACTCCTTTGTGTATGGGCTATTGCTAGGAGCACTAGGCAGGTTAGGTAAGGGTAAAGAAGGTGGGGTTGGTTGTGGAAGTTTTTGGTTTTTTTTGGGTGTTATATGTATGAGCAATAGTATCATTACTAGATTATTGTGATAAATTGGTGTTAGAGGGGTAAAGGGTGTACCGGGGTTGGTTGGAGGGGTGATTTTATGTGAAGGTGGGTAAAGAATAAGTTGAGGTTTATTTTGAGTTTGTTGTTTATGTGAAGGTGGGTACAGAGTAAATTTGGGTTTGTTTTGAGGTGGAGGTTTATGTGAAGGGGGATAAAGGATAAGCTGAGGTTGAATAATGTTAACATCTCGTAACAAGTGAGAGTCTTCATTGTCTTTGAAGGGTATGATATCCTTGTCTTGGGTCATAATATCCTCCCTATAAGGAGAGTTCTTAGGAGAACAACAAACCACATGCTTGTGACAATTAAGGTTTGGTTCATCCAAAATAACTTCATCGACACTAAGGGAGTTATTAATGGTTGAATGTGCTTGATTATTGATAATGGGGAGATTAGGGGAAGACTTTATGCAATCGTTTAGTGTTTGTAATTTCTCATTCTCTTGTTCCATATTATCTACCCTACTAGGGGAGCTTGTAATATGTTCATCTAAGGTTGAAATGTGCAAAGCAGCTTCATCACAAGTGGGAGATGCATCAAGAGAAGAAAAAACATCACATTCTTGTTTTTCAATGATTGGATACTTTTGATTATGTAATCTTGGATGGGGGAAACATTAGGAAAGGGAGCAAGAAGATTCTCATGATTATATGTGATTACCTCCCTTTTCCCAATAATTTCTTCCAAAATAGAGGAAGAAAAATAAAGAGTATTTTCATAGGTCTTAAAGATTTGAGCATCTAATGTCAACATATCCTCCTCAAAAATAATGTGATTTTCATGATTACTAACAAAAACATTCTCGCAAATAGGGGAGGAGTTGGGAGATGAATCTATGGTCTCATCGTCATTTTGTGTTGTGTGATCATCATGATTACTTAGTGTGATGTCCTCTTTTGTAGTAATGTTATACCTAATAGGAGAGGTAAGAGGGGAGAAACAACTCAGATTGTCACAACTCTCATCAATTGGTTCTTCTATCACTAAAATATTTTCTTCACAAGTGTGAGAGATAATAAGAGAAGAACAAATATAAGTGTTATGAGTATCCAAGGTTTCTTTCACTAAACTAACCTCATCCATAAAAGGGGAACTATGAGAGGGATCTATGATGAACAAAAAGAGAGGGGAAAGGACCTCATTTTCATATGCTTTTAACAAAAGTTTCTTACAACATGCAATAATATCGACAAAGAGAACATGCCAAATGAGAACTATAGAATTTGGTAATGAAAACATGATGGAAGGATTAATCTACAATCTAGAAATGTAACAATGGGAAAGAAAAGATACAAATGAAGAATAATGTTTCAAATTTCAAAGGTGACTATGGACTGATTATGAGATGTAACAAGATGAGAATACAAACTTGAAAGTGAAACCATGCATGGAATGAGCTAATTAAAGCTAGATTGTATGAAATGCATGTTACAAAAATGCAACTAACTGATATAGGTAGGTTAAGGCACCAAATAGAAGCTGAAAAATAGAGTTTTGAGTTCTATTCAATGTTATTTTAGGGGTCAGAAGTGATTGATCCAGTCAGGGTGGTGAATGAGTACCAGTATGGAATCTTTCATAATTTTCAAAAAAAATTGACTGATTTTGATGGTTGCTGAGTCCTATGATGCAGACCTAATTGAAAAATGCAAAATTTTAGAGAGTGGAAATGAATTTAGATGACAACAATGCAAGCAAAATGCACTTTTTATGAATACAAAATTTAACACCTAGCATGCAAATGAATCATGCAAACCCTAATGCAAGCTAGATCTATGATATTGAAAGGACTCCAAATTAATCAAAAAAGCATTCGAAAAGTAGGTTCACCAAAATGAAATGTAGATTTTTGGTTCCTATGTACTTCTCTAACAGTTCTTTTAGGGTTTTTCGCTTAAAAGGAGAGAGATAGGGCCCAAAAATGCTAAGGGTTCATTCAAATTAGGATGTGTGTGATGTTATTAAAGCTAAATGAGATGATCTAAATGCAACTAGTTGATGAAATTGATTGATTAAGTATGCAAAACCTAAGAAACAAGTGATGTTTGAAAACACATTATGTAATGCAACAATGCACTAGAAATGAATGAAAAGCTAAACATAAATGAATGAAACTTGAAGTGTGCACTTGAAACCTTGAAGGAGACTAGAAATTTCTTTTGAAACATTGCTAATGCTGATTTTTTAGGCCTGGAGGGACTCATTTTCCATTTTGGGTGAATCAAACCCCTTTTAAGTAATTAAACCAAAATGATGAAAGAAAGGAATGAAACATGCAACAACGGAATGGATTACCTTGCCATGATGATTGATCTTGAAATTATACAACTTAACATGTAGAATTTTCCCTTGGATTTCTTAGGAAGCTAAATAATTAATGACTTGAAATGTAAATGCCCTAACTTGCTTGACTTGAGATAGAAGATAGATGGTGAATGAATGATGTGAATGTGTTAATGGATGAATATATGAATGAGAGATGTAAAATGAGGAGAAAAATACTTATTTATGCACACTTGTGCCTTAGTAACCCATTAATACCTCATAACAAGCCGACATGAAGCAATATTAAACTCAAATTTCACTTTTTCCCGCTCAAAGGTCAAAATTGAGCCAAATGGGACTCATTCACTACACATGGCCAATGAGTCCCACCTAGATGGGACTGATTCACCATGTAGGGTGAATGGGCCCCATAGGGGCCAATTTGACAGCTTAGATGCCAAGAGATAAGGAAATAAGATCTAAAATGCAACCATGTCAGGTATTTGATCAATTTAAGCCTTGAGATACACAATATGGGTTAATATGGGACTATTAGTGATGATATAAAGTTCAATTAGTGCTTGGGACACAAAAATCAATGTGAAAGTGTGATTAAATACACTTTACAACACTAAAATGAGGTCCACATAACCTAGGAATGCACAAAAACCAATGTGAATGTGCAAGACACATTACAACACTAGATTAATTTTAATTTTAACTTAAAAAATTTCTAGATTGATGTAATAATGTTATTAAATACATTTTATAATTTTGAATTAGGGAGAAATAGGTTAATTAAGTCTAGAAAAGCATGAAAAAATCTTACAACACTTTACAACACCTTTACAAGACATCATTAAAAGCATGTTATTTGATTTGCAAGGGTCCAAGACCTAGTGTGGGTACATAAAATGCCTCACAACACTCGAATCAAGGCCTCATTAAGTCAATTTATCATGAATTATTCCCATGTCACTTGCAAAGGGTCCTTTTTTCTATGGCACAATATCATACAATTCAATATGTGGATCATATGAATAATATGTCATATTGTTGTTGTCTCCTTTGAATGCAATTCAATATCTTGATTAATATAAATTAGGGATTATGAAGGTCTTTGTTGTGCATTTGATGTAACAAGTGTTTAATTGATAGATTCTTTTCAAGTAATAGACTAAATATGCTTTCATTTAAATATTGAGAATATTGTTGCTACATTAAGGATTTGAAAGTAGAACAATAGTGTGACCAATATGTGGTTACATTATTGTACTTGAAAATGCAATTTTGATAACCATTGAATTTGTGTTTAGGATATTATCAATAGAAATTAAAAAAATAAAGTTTTGTAATGGATAAGGCACTAGTCTAAATTGTTTCTTGTTCAACCTTGGAAGGAATCAATCTCAAATTGAAAACCAATATTTTACTTCTTTCAATTGTTTTATTTCTTTGTATTTCACACCAAATCTAGAAGGTTTTAGAGGGTTATAAAGAAAATAAGTTGCATCTGGATAATCCTCACTTAAATGTGTGGAATTATTATATATTATTACATTATTTATGTCTTGTAGTATATTAAAATGATGTCTAGAAGGGAAACCCACCTAGGTTTTGCAAAGCCTAAAGTGTAGGGATAATTTGTTTTAAATTCTTGAACATTAGAGGTAGCTTATCTATAGAGACAATCAAATTATCAGTTGGATAAGAAGAACCAATAGTAGTGACAATTGAATGAATGTAAGTAAGACACCAACATCCTCATTTATGTTTTCAATTTTGCTAAGTAGAATCATACTAGAAAGAAAGGAAATCAAGTTATTAATTTTTCTAACTAAATAAACTTCTAATATATATGTTTTTATCTTTATGTTTTAGAAAAGAAATATTTAAATTTTTTATGTTTTATAACTTGAAAATTAATATATGTTTATGATATTTATCTCAAAATTCATCTGTATAGTTTGCGATCAAATTTATTGACTCATTTTTTGTGAGTAGTAGTTCTTATAGGAATAAATGATCTACTTAAACATTTATTGCATCATACAATCAAACATTTAATAACATACATGCATCCCATTTAAACACAAAAATAATCAACAATTAGTGCCCATAGAAATTCTGCAATGGCACCATGAGTGTGTTGAGAAAAAAACCTAAGTTTCACCTTAGATTTGACAACCATTTACATGTCAAAATATTAATATTTATTCATAAAAATAATATTTTCAATAATATCAGCATATAAAAACAAAGATATGTCTTCACCAACACTATATATATATATATATATATATATATATATATATATATATATATATATATATATATATATATACGCTTATATATCCATATATGTAAAAAAGTAAAGTAGTTCTTGTGACTGTACTTTTCTTTTTTATTAATGAAAGCTAAAGTATTACCAAAAGAAAAGAAAAAAAAACAACAGTTCAACATGGAACTGCCCATAAAATAGTAATAAAAAAGTTATATAAAGCAGTCCAAGGACAAGTCTATCTAGTATATAATAAAACTTATATATCCTTATATGTAAAAAGATAAAGAAGTTCTTGTGAGTGTATTTTGTTTTTTGTATTAATCAAAGCTAATGTACTAAAAAAAAAAAAAATACAATAGTTCAACACGGAACTGCGCTTAATATAGTAATAAGAAAGTTATATAAAGCAGTCCAAGAATAAGTTTGATTGACACAATACATAGGCACTGGCTATCCAGCTTCCGTATAAAATTGCACGTCATATAGACACAACACTAAAATTACATATCATACAGACACGGCACTGACAAACACTTAAATGTAGCATTGCTGGACCCAATACATATACCTTCCAACCAAAGAACCTCTGTACAACAACAGAAAGTAGAAAACAAAAAACAACAGCCTTACACAGAAGGGAGTGTACTTAACCACCAACTCTCCTGTCAACTGAAGACATGTTTGTTCTTACATTATAGAGAATAATGGCCTCAAATAACTATTGTTTATACCTACGTCTATGTCATAACGTGCAGCCAATATACACTTCTGCATTTGATTGCATGTGAACATTGTGAATGTACTAAGCAACGTTGATGTCAACTCAGAAGAGGCTGCATATCTGTCAACTTACAGACTTTTTAGTTCCACAATGGCTTGGTTTCTACCCAACTCGAAATCAGAAGGTGCAGTCGAGATGGTTCTGCATTTGTCTCGGCTTGCTTATATAGATGTAAATGAAATAAATAGCTGGATCCCACATACAATGTACATAGTAACTAGCACTTGGCCTCCTCTTGGCATTTGGGATTGGAATTCTGCTTTTTTGAGATTGGGGTAAGTGTTGCAGATTGACAATTTTGCCTAGCAATTGGGACATTTTATCATTAGATAAAAATGGAAGCTTGCAACGGTTGTTCAAACTTACAAAGAAATCACTTATGTCACGTGCTTACCTACCATTTTGCTCTCTTGTTATGTTGGCTAAAAGGTAATACAAGCTTTGTAAAATGTGGTTATTTTGGAAAAGAAAAAGTAGGGATGATTAAACTTCTCATATGAGGAATGTCAAAGGGTTGAAGAAGCTTTTTGTATTATGTTGTGGAAGAGGAAAAGATGATCCATTCATTCTAGTCATAATATTAATGAAAATATTTGTTTTTATTATCAATTTTTTTGTTTGTAAGTTATGCAATGATTACATAAAATAGAGGACCACATATATTCTCATTCATTATCAATCAAATAAAAATGCGATGTATTGTTACCTAAGCAACATACCCTAATTTACCTTGAAAATCATAAAATCCATTTTTTAATTTTTCATGACATTTAATTGCTTTGAACTTATCTCTTGTAGGGTTATCCCCATCATTGGACCTAGATTTCTTAGTTTTTTCCTAGTCTTTGATTTTTCCCATGTCTTACCTTGATATTAGTTTGGCTTTATTATACTCTTATTGAAGTGTCATATGTTACATATCTCAAGCCTTTGTTTATCACTTGCATTGTCATTGTTCTAATATCTTAATGGCTTGTTTCCCATTCACACATCACATAAACCTTTATGGACCCAAGATTCTTATGCCATTTATTTTGTTAATGCCCTCATGTCTAGTAAATATCCTTAATTCATGTTTAGAGTTCATCTTACCTGAGAAATTTTTTTTTACAAAACATTGAGGGATTCATGTCTAGGTTTATCCATGCTCATGACATGCCTAAGCTTAATTATCAACTCATTTTAACTAGATCATGTATTTATGTCTTAGACTTGGAACTTCCCTTGAACTCAAGATCCCTTAGCTATTATGGTTGAATGAGTTTTCCCAGTGGGTGTAAGGTTATGTAAGTCCAAGTCTTGCCTTAATTGATTTTTTTAGTCTTTAGCATTTAAGGTTGTGCATCAAATTTTTGCAATCTTATGTTTTATTCATTACTATATTTCATTCACTATGTGCAAATCCTCAACAAAATTACCCCACGAACCCATACCTAACATGACTTTAAACCTATTTTTATTCAATATTTCACATCTAAATAAACTTATATTCAAGATCTTATAATTTCTATAGATCACTAAGAGATCATATAAACTCTACTTTAGTTAATATTTCACATCCACCAAATAGATACATTGTTTTGAGGTCTAGACCCTATAAGTGCCAAAAAATGGATAGGCGTACATGACAAGTTTGATGATGACTCTTGTAGTGAATCCTTCACTATAAGAAGATTCATCAAAATTTCTCATTCAATGAATAAGAATTCTCTATGACATCTATGAGCCTCTCCACTTCAATTTAATTTTGGAATTTTAGAGTTTTGGTGTAGTTTTAGCAATCACTAGGTCCTAATGATTGCATAACATCAGATGTTCTAACTTATATCTAATAACTAGAGAGATTTTTAGAAAGATTTATGATAGGTTTTCTAATATGCCTCA
This sequence comes from Sequoia sempervirens, assembly GCA_007258455.2. Taxonomy (NCBI): domain Eukaryota; kingdom Viridiplantae; phylum Streptophyta; class Pinopsida; order Cupressales; family Cupressaceae; genus Sequoia; species Sequoia sempervirens. The sequence continues at coordinate 10,037,908 of VDFB02137365.1, read as the reverse complement.
ATTTTAAAACATGTGGTAGTGTTGGCAATTGTATTATATTGTAAAAGGTTAAATATATGATGTGTAAGAAGCTAGAAATCTAACGGGAGCTACTTTAGAATCACAACTAGTTTATATCATAGGATTTATTATTTGTCATAGAACACCTATTTCAAAAATGAAATCATGTCAACCCTAGGCACCCATGTTGGACGAATAAAATTGGTTAGTTATAAAATTTGTAAGAGTGGAAGAGAATATGTTATTTTTAGTTAGTGTAGAAAATTATCCTAGCTTGGGAATTAGAATTTGGGCCCTAATCTAGTGTCATACCTCTTGGGGGTATTTCGTTATGGTTTTGTTAAAAAAACGTGATTTTTTAGGTTGTAAAAAGTCTATAAATTGGTACTTGATGAGCTTCTTTGAGTATGAGAATTTGTAGACATATAAGTGTTGTTGGAATGCCGATGAAAATATTTAAATTTTAATTTCCAATAAAATAGAAGGTTACAAAGACTTGCATTCCAAGAATGTTGTAATGTATTCAAAATTTGCTAATACATACAAGTTTTGAACTGTGAGTTTTTGAATGGTGTTATTGTTTATCAAAATTTTAATGCGATTCTCTACCTTTTGTAATAAGTTTTGATTAGTTTTTTATTTTTTTACAAGTCAATTCCTTAAATATTAGCATAGGAAGTTGTTTCCACACATATTGCTTCCTTATAAGAGGTATTGAAAACAATCAACAATTATTGCCCATAGAAATTCTACAATGACACCATGAGTGTGTTAAGAAAAACACTTAAGTTTTACCTTAAATTTGACAGCTAATTACAGGTCAAAGCATTAATATTTATTCAGAAACATAATATTTTCAATAATATCAACACATAAAAACAAAGATATGCAACACTATCCACTTTTTTAATATATAAATACAAATCAATATAAATACAGTAAAACTTATATATCCATATATGTCAAAAAAAAAGTTCTTGTGAGTGTACTTTTCTTTCTATATTAATCAAAGTCGAGGTATTGTAAACAAGAATACAATAGTTCAACATGGAACTGTCCATAAAATAATAAAAGAGAAAAGAGAAGTTACATAAAGCAGCCCAAGGACAAGTCTGATTATATTGCATTGACTCAACACTAACAAACACTTAAATGCAACATGACTGGATGTCCCATGGTTGGATAACAGATGCCCCAATCCATATACCTTCTAGCACTATCTGTAGAGGCAACAATTTCTACCCACGGATCTGTAACCGTCAGAATCCTACTCATATTTGTCAGAAGCTCTACATGTTTTCTCAGAAGTGTTTTCACATGTACTGGCAATTTAAACCTACTTTATTTTAATATTTTCTTTTCAAATGCTAAAAAAATCTAAGTTAATTTCTTTCATGGTGTAAATATAAATATAATATAGACTTGTATTTTTATTATATATTATATAAATATAATATAAAATATATATTAAAAAATAATATAAAAATATTATATTAAAAATTATATTAAATTTATATATTTATATATTATTTTTAATATATATTTTATATTACATTTATATAATATATAATAAAACATACATTTTTAATATATATTATATAAATATAATATAATATACATTTTTATCATATATTATATAAATATAATATAATTTTTAATATAATTATTTCTATTATCATTTAATATATATTTTATATTATATATAAAAACCCTCTTTTTATATATAATATAAATTATATATAAAAAAATAATATAAAAAATATTATATTAAAAATATATTAGAAATTATATTATATTAAATATTATATATATACATTTTTATTATATATTATATAAATATAATATAATTTATAATATAATTATATATATTATTTTTTAATATATATTTTATATTATATTTATATTTACACCATGAAAGAAATTAACTTAGATTTTTTTAGCATATGAAAAGAAAATATTAAAAAAAATAGCTTTAAATTGTACACATGAAAACACTTTAATATTAAAAATGTATGTTTTATTATATATTATATAAATATAATATAATTTTAATATAAAATTTTAATATTATTTTTTAATACAAAATTTATATTATATATAAAACCCTCTTTTTATATATAATATAAAATATATATTAAAAATATATATAAATATATATATATATATATATTAGATATCTGCAGCATGACCCCTATAAACCTGGTAAACTTTTTAAATAGGGGTACTAAAAAAAAAAATATAAATATATAAATTTAATATAATTTTTAATATAATATTTTTATATTATTTTTTAATATATATATATATTTTATGTAATATAAATTATATATTAAAAAATAAAATAAAAATAATATATTTATATTATTTTTTAATATATATTTTAATATATATTTATATAATATATAATAAAAATACAAGTCTATATTATATTTATATTTACACCATGAAAAAAATTAAGTTATATTTTCTTAGCATATGAAAAGAAAATATTAAAAAAATAGGTTTAAATTGTACACATGAAAACACTTTAATATTAAAAATGTATGTTTTATTATATATTATATAAATATAATATAATTTTAATATAACATTTTAATATTATTTTTTAATACATAATTATATTATATATAAAACCCTTTTTTTATATATAATATAAAATATATATTAAAAATAATATATAAATATATAAATTTAAGATAATTTTTAATATATAGTTTTTGTTTTATATAATATAAATTATATATCAAAAAATAAAATAAAAATAATATATTTATATTATTTTTTAATATATATTTTATATTATATTTATATAATATATAATAAAAATACAAGTCTATATTATATTTATATTTACACCATGAAAAAAATTAACTTAGATTTTTTTAGCCTATGAAAAGAAAATATTAAAAAAAAAAGGTTTAAATTGTACACATGAAAACACTTTAATATTAAAAATGTATGTTTTATTATATATTATATAAATATGATATAATTTTAATATTATTTTTTAATACATAATTTATATTATATATAAAGCCCTCTTTTTATATATAATATAAAATATATATTAAAAATAATATAAAAATATATAAATTTAATATAATTTTTAATATAATATTTTTATATTATTTTTTATTATATAATATAAATTATATATTAAAAAATAAAATAAAAATAATATATTTATATTATTTTTAATATATATTTTATATTATATTTATATAATATATAACAAAAATACGAGTCTATATTATATTTATATTTACATCATGAAAAAAATTAACTTAGATTTTTTTAGCCTATGAAAAGAAAATATTAAAAAAAATAGGTTTAAATTGTACAAATGAAAACACTTTAATATTAAAAATGTATGTTTTATTATATATTATATAAATATAATATAATTTTAATATAACATTTTAATATTATTTTTTAATACATAATTTATATTATATATAAAACCCTCTTTTTATATATAATATAAAATATATATTAAAAATAATATAAAAATATATAAATTTAATATAATTTTTAATATAATATTTTTATATTATTTTTTAATAATTTTTGTTTTATATAATATAAATTATATATTAAAAAATAAAATAAAAATAATATATTTATATTTTTTTTAATATATATTTTATATTATATTTATATAATATATAATAAAAATACAAGTCTATAGTATATTTATATATTTATACCATGAAAAAAATTAACTTAGATTTTTTTAGCATTTGAAAAGAAAATATTAAAAAAAATAGGTTTAAATTGTACACATGAAAACACTCCTGACAAAATAGGCAGAACTTTTGACAAACAGGGGTAGAATTCTGACGATTACGGATCCGTGGGTAGAAATTGTTGCCTCCATAGACAGTGCCATACCTTCCAACCAAAGAACTTTATACAACAACAAAGTAGAAAACAAAACAAAGAAGGGACCCTTAATTGTGAGTGTAGTTAACCACTAACTCTCCTGTCAACTCAAGGCATGTTTGTTGTTACATTACAGAGAATAGTGGCCTCAAATAACTAACAGAACGTGCAGCCAAGATACGTTTGTGCATTTGATTGCATGTGAACATTGTAAGTGTACTAACCAACGTTGATGTCAACTCAAAATATGCTGGATCTCTGTCAACTTACAGGCTTTTTAGTTTCAGAATGGCTTGGTTTTTACCCAAGTCAAAATCAGAAGGTGCGATCTAGATGGTTCTGTATTTGTCTCGGCTTGCTTATATAGATGTAAATGAAATAGATACTCTTATGAGCTGGTTCCCACATACAATGTATATAGTAACCAGCACTTGGCCTCCTCTTGGTATTTGGGTTTGCAGTGCTGCTTTCTTGGGATTGGGGTAAGTGTTGCAGTTTGACAATTATAGCTAGCAATTGGGACATTTTATCATTAGATTTAAAAGAAAGCTTGCAACGGTTGTTCAAACTTACAAAGAGATCACTTATGTTACGTGCTTACCCACCATTTTGCTCTCTTGTTATGTTGGCTAAAAGGTGATATAAGCTTTGCAGAATGTGGTTATTTTGGAAAAGAAAAAAGTAGGGATGAAATAACTTCTCACATAGAGCAAGTCGAGCAATGTCAAAGGGTTGAAGAAGCTTTTTGTATTTTGTTGTTGAAGAGGCGATCCATCCATTCTAAGTCATAATATTAATCAATATATATATATTTTTTATCATGAACCTAGGGGAGAGGACCTAGTAGTTGTACATCCTAATTTCTCACTTCTAATTATCTTATGTGGAAATTTCAAATTGCTCCCATTTTTTTACAACAGCTTACTTGGCAAGTCCCCTGCTTATAACTATGGTTTCAGGGCCACATCATCAAATATGTTGCCACATCAGCATCCTTTTTGTCGAGGTGTCCAAAAAGGCCCAAAAAATAAGTGAGACCAATACTTGTGCATTCACAACATGTTTTATTGAGTGCTGATGTGGAATCACATGACTGGTTACTTTTTAGATCAAAGGAATACATTTTGTTTAATTATGGGTAGTCATCATCAACACTAACAACTTTAAAGTAACACTATTTGTCCAATATTGATAAAAATATTGGGCATTATATAAACAAATACTATCACAACTATTGAAACATGCTCAGGTGTTTGGTCCTCTCCCCTATTTATTTGTAAGTTATGTATTGATTAGATAAAATAGAGGAGTACATATATTCTCATTTATTACCAACCAAATAAAAATGTGATGCATTGTTACCTAAACAACATACCTTAACTTATCTTGAAAATTATGGAGTCTCTATTTAAATTTTCCATAACTTTCATATACTTTGAACTTATCTCTTGTAAGGTTATCCCCATCACTGGGCCTAGATTTCTTAGTTTTTTCCTAGTCTTTGATCTTTCTAATGTCTTATCAAGTGATATTAGTTTGGTTTTATTTATGTTCTTATGGAAGTGTCATATGTTACATATCTCAAGCCTTGGTTTATCACTTGCATTGTCATTGTTCTAATCTCTTAATGTCTTGTTCTTATGTATTTTATTTTGCAAATGTTGTCATTCTAGTAGACATCCTTAACTCATGTTTGGAGTTCATCTTATCTGAGATAAAAATTAAATTACAAATCATTGAGGGATTCATGTCTAGGTTTCTCCATGCTCATGGCATGTATAAACATAATTATCAGCTCATTTTAACTATATCATGTGCATACGTCTTAGACTTGGAACTTCCCCTAAACTTAATATCCCTTATACATTATCGTTGAATGAGTCTTCCAAGTTTTCCAAGTGGTTGAAAGGTTATGAGATCTAAGTCAAGTCTTGCCTTGATTGAATTTTTTAAAGTCTTTAGCTTTTAAGGTTGTGCATCAAAATTGTGTAATCTTATGTTTGATTCTTTGTAAAATTTAATTCACTATGTGCAAATTCTAACCTAAGTGGTCATGTTTAACTCACCCTCAACAAAACTACCCCACTAACCCATACCTAACATGACTTTAAACCTAATTTTATTCAATATTTCACATCTAAATACACTAACATTTAGGATTAAGTAATGTTTATAGACCCTTACAAGAATATAAATGAGCTACTTT